>CM067376.1:52128670-52480486 GCA_034510155.1 Eucriotettix oculatus | reverse complement strand
CCAACAACCTTCGTCGAATTCGTTTTTGGTTCATCTCCTCGATGAACTGGCAGTGCTTAACGAACTCGTCCGTCGATTTTACGTCCTTTAGTAGGAGGGCTTGATATAAGTCCTCCGCGACACCTTTCATCAGATGTGCCAGCTTTTCATCTTCTCCCATGTTCGGGTTTACCGTTCGGCACAATGCGAGAACGTTCTGTATGTAAGACTGGGCGTTCTCGCCACTTTTCTGAGCCCTGTATTTTAACTCTTCGGTGGCCTGCCGAACATGACGCTCAGAATCGCCGAATGCATTTTGTATCTCAGCCTTGAAAGTTTCCCAGCTGGTCAACTTTTCTTCGACATTTTCGAACCACTGTCTTGCGGTTCCGTCCAAATAAAAGTAAGCATTTGCTAGGCAAATCGTGTCGTCCCACTTATTGAATTTGGCGACCCTTTGGTAGCCCTTGAGCCATCTGCCTGGGTCTTGTCCGGCGTCTCCTGTGAAGATGGCAGGGTTCCTTATCTGCTGCTGAACAGCAGCATAGGCCGGTGAGCTCCTTTCTTGGCGATCCATCCCAGTGCTTGTTGGTTTCGCGTATGGTACGTACTCCGGATTCAAGCCTTGGAGTCTCCTGCTTTGTCGAGGTCTAATGGGAGCCACTGTGTGTTACGTTTAGATGTACCCGGCGCCTCCACCAAAAATGTCACGTTTCGTAGGGATCGTGAGATTCAATAACACACACACGTAGAGGTTATAGGCGTTTAATCAACGGCGAAGTGCTGTACAAAGCTCGTACTGCTACAGACTGACTCCGATTTGGAATCCAGTCCTATTTATACATACATGGAATATTCGAGAACAGAACATTCTAGAAACAGAAAATACTAGAAACTAAAGGCAAACAATGTAAATAAATTAATCAAATAAAAATGGTTGCGTCGACTGGGACTCGAACCCGAGTCCACGGATCTGCAGTCCGGCTCGCTACCGCTCTGCCATCACTGCAGGTCTTCAGATGTGGCAATATAATAATAAAACTAGTGTAACAGATGATGATCTTACATGCTAAAACAAATTTAAATATATGCATATACTTTATTATTGTATTCATACATATTTATATCTATGTAAAAAATGTACCAACAAAAGAAAAATATTGTTAAACAGACCTGTTATTGAATCTAGAAAAACAGGTCAAGTAAAATTATTATCAATAAAAAAAAATTCATTTTATAATTTGTGTCCTTCTACAAAAAACCGACTCAAATATTATATTCGCACCTTGTTTAAATGTGTTTCATTCCTATATCTGTAAATACTCGTTTCTTTGTTTCATGACCTAAATTGACGAGATCTGCTGGAGCCTGATTTCCCACGGATCTACACATGTTTGTTTCAAAGTGTAGTGTATTGTGAAGTGTGAAGTGCGTGGATCTCTATTATACCGCTATAGTGTTCAAAATTGACATTGTTTCTCTAGAAATTATATCTTTTGTATATGTTATGTATACTTCTTTTATTTGTCTATCATTGTATACATAGTTTCTTTTACTATCTCTCTCATTGTTTTGCACCCATATTCTTGATATGTTGTATTCACATTTTGTTTGCTCTGCTTTGTTTTATTTATTTATCATTGTATACATAATTTTCTTTACTCATATGTTGTATCCATATTTTGTTTCTTATATTCGTATTCTTAGTGTGATATGTAACATATTCTTTTTTGACGTGTCCTATTTCCTCAATAGAGGACTAATGGATCCAATAAATCTTATCTTATCTTATCTAATGAAGTGCAGCGGAAGCCATCGAGTTTAGGGTTTTTGGAGCGTCACATAAAAATAAGAAGAATCTTACAGAGATTTGTGTCTAAACCGGATATGTGAGAGTCATTTCGTTCAATTCTGATATTCAATATACACTTTATTCGTAATTCAGTCCCAAGGTGGGGTGGAAGGGGTTAATGCCAATAAAACGCAATCTACCATGATTCCTGTCTATTTCAGGGTTATAGAAGTCACTGACTTCAATTATGAAATTCAACATCCAACTTCTGTCAGCAGTGGGTGGGGTGGAGACGGATGGAACTAAATGAAAGTCTAAAATCAAAATTGACGTAGAGTGGTTGTGGAATTCGTTGCGCTTCATTCTGACAATCAAAATTTTGGTTAAGTTTAATTTTAGTGATTAAGTTCTGTTACAATTGAAGTATTTTCAATCTACCTTTGTTCATGTCTCTTACGTCCAGTTCTAACACATAACTGTCTTAGTGTACCGAAGCTAATTATTACCAAATTAAAATACCGGACGTAATTTTTCCTTACCTAAGAAACGTGTATGCTTTTAGTCAATTAGTTGACCCGAAACACTTTGGCTCTCTTAAGTCATTATTGTGAATTTTTATTTCTTTCATGAACCGGGACTATTTTTGTGCTATTGTAAAGTGTGACGAGAGTTTTTTATTTAGTTAGAGTACTGAGAATATTTTTCTCGGCTAATTTAACGGGAGTACTTTTCACCCTCTCGAGATAATGGGGGTGGGTATATTTTAGGTTCATATTGTGAGACTTTCGATGCCGGTTTGATCGTGTGTTCACCAAGAATTAAAGTTCGTACCGGTCAAATATAAATAAATACCTGGACCCCAGCTAGTGGAAAATAAAATGTGCGAAATAGAGTGCGTAATATTTGTGAATAATTATTAATTTTATAAGATAAAAAGGAGAAAATTTCGACCAGACCCGGGAATCGACTCCAGATATGATGCCACAAACCTGGCTCGTCTCACCTACCATTTACTAATCACAACCTTAACTAGGAAATCAGTGAAGAACCCATACTGTGTAAACTGATAACTTTCAAGAAAGAATAACTGCTTTAATTGAAGCAACGTTCTTTTAATTGAATGCTTTTCGAATTCGATAGATCGTATCGAAGAAATTCTTCTCTAATATTAACTCATAGCAATCTTCTAAGTAAATTGGTTTGAGTTACAACTTATAAACGTAAATTGTATAAATTACCGTACGTAATGACGTCCTTACTAGCGATGAAGCTGTTTTAATGGTGATCGTATCTACTTCTCCACCATCAATTGCTTAAATGCCCCTGCGAAATACATAAAGATAATGTTGCTTAACGACGTCTCCAAATGCTTTATTCTGAATGCCTGAGTAATAACACGGGAGCATATCCTGGGCAATATTCATTTGAGTAATTGAATCAACTGTCTGAAACGGTTGTCTATAATTTGAAAATTATATTTGTGTTTCAGAACTCTCATAATAGTGTGGGGGAGATAACAAGCATGACTTCCACATAATAAAAAAAGGTAGGATCTTAAAATTAAATCTGTAGAATTTGTTACAATTAAATAGAAATTTTAAAAAATTCCGAGTGTTTGACAAGTAAACAAAAGATTAGCTAGGATTATCTCCTGTCTCAAACAGAATAAAGTATTTGCTTCGTTCATTTTTTTACCATATTGTGGTACTTTGTCACAGTCTGATACATTTATTTAAAACGCTACATGTAGTTTTTAAATAAAAACTTTCATTATCAAGGAACACAAATATTCCACCAATTTACTTTTTCCACCAGCCACGATGTTTATAAACTAATTGTTCTAATCGTGGCTCTCTGTACATAGGTCAAACTGAGAGAGCTTTATTACAAGAAATGAACAACGTAAACCTTATTATAAGCTATCAACCCATAAACTCAACTGCATCACTAAGCATCGTATTAAATTTAATTACAGTATTGAGTTTTTCTACGACGCTATTTTATAAAGAGATAGTCGTCATTATTGTAAAAGAATAATTTCTGAAGTGTTTAATACCAAAAATCAGCCAAATTGTTTTAATATCAAGCATGTTATACCATGCGTTATTTTCAGTTATTTGTGTATTAAAATATGGTTAGAGCTCTTCGCTTTAATTTTGATTGCATCTTTATTTGCCGCGAGATAACGACGCTATACATAGAAACATGCAGCAGTTTTGTCTGAATATTAAGGTCGTAATTTGTTTTATTTATTTTATTAGACGTTAATTGTTATGAAATATTCTGTATATATCGTTTCTTGCGTTTGATAAATGTCGAAAGAAAATATTAGGGAAACAATGAATCTTATAAAATATCGGGAATGATTTTTTTCAGCCGTACATGGTTATTCTCATAATTATATTAGCAATTTATACACAATAATTTTCATTTAGCTTTACTGGCTCACACTGGTTCTTAATTTTTTAATGTTTCCTGCCTTTTCGTAATATTTTTATATAGTAGGAAGACACATCATTTACTTATTAACCCAAAAAATATTCAAATCCAAATAACGTCTTTTCTTGTCCTTTGCATTGACGGTAATCTGCAGTCCAATAGACTTTGAGACTAACTTACTGGAAAACTTAGTTCCGTTTGCTACACTATAAACTCTTGCAGAACATTACCGCCAGGAATGAAATGGCTTCTTAGAAGTAAATCTGGAACTTCAGACTCATACAAACTGTTATAAAGACATTACATATAATAACCTTTTCAAACCTCTTAATAAAACTCTTTTACCACCCCCATTGAAGAAATTCAGATTAGTCAAACGTAATATTATTTTATATTTTTTTCAGCAAACAATCATTATAAACATTTTACTTCCGCGGAAACTGCAAAAGGAAATGAATTTCTATTTACTCGGCCACGGTATTCCCTGCACGACACTATCGCAGCTTACAGCGTTATCACTTCAGTTCATTCTGTGCTGTTGCGTTCCTTAATGTAGTTTCTGGAGTCTGAAGGTAATGTATCTAGATCAATAAAGAAGTTGGGCAATATTGCAGGACGAAGTAAGGGAAGGTAATCCTGCAATACTGATGATTATATAAAACATGTCCGTGTCCTGATTATGGATAATCGACGAGTGACTTGATTAAGTGGCAGGCCATAATCATTGTTACGCACATAATATTTTCTCGTGATCAACAGGTGAAAGGGCGATGCATTCGTGACTTGACGCCAAATCGATAACCTTTATTTGCTCAGGATATCGGAAATCTGGTGGGACGTTGAAATAGATTTATCTAGAAGTAGTAAGATATGTTTGATAATAATGCTGTATATTTTTTCCGTAAAACTGAAAATATTGAATTCATTTCCCGTGTGCCTTACGTTAGTAGAGGTGCTGCACGAGAACACTATCTTAAGCTCCCTGTTATACTAAAGATATTATAATAGTTATAACGTCGTGGTCTCAGTTGTTTCTTACTTACGTAAATTTTAGGATATACTCAGTCAGGATTAATTATTACGACGACGGCCGTAAACGAAACATAACTAACAGCTGTCCAACAGGAAAGCTGTCACTTAAAACTAAGCTGAAAACCTAATACTGTAACTATTAAACTAACAGCTGTTAGTACTCAAGAAATTCGGATACTATCGGCTCACTTCAATAACGGTTTGGTCAGCAGAATGACTGTTACCAGTCAATTCCAGCATCTAAAAGTTCCTTCGAAATTTTTTACTAGGACTGCTGCGCTCTTCTGAAGATTCAACCAATTACAAAATCTATTTTTTAACATTCCATACGAAAATTTTTAGCAATGATTTCCAAATATTCACATATTACCTACAAGGAATTATTTTTTTTTGGTAAAGCCTTCCTTGCCTGTGCTTACTTATTCTTTACGTCTACTATACTTCTACTGTCCCTAGTTATTATGCTGCCCAATTCCTTAGTTTCCTTGAAAATTTTCCATCACAAACTAACACCCTTTGTTATTCCACTTTTTTTTATACTACACTCCAATAACTTCGTTTTCCATGTTATCAACTGTTTATTTCTGAGTCCAACAATACTATTAAATTTAAATTAACTACTGAATTTTTCATTAGAGAATATAAACCATAAACTGCCGTTAAAATTAACGAAAACCTATAAACCAAGCTCATTACTATTAGGTTCATGTTAACGGAAATTATTTGAAATCAAGTCTTAATAGTTACATATTATTTACTTGTAACATAAATACAGAATTCTATTCTGGGTATGAATATGTCAATAGCCTTTCACGACTACGTCAAAATTATTCTTATTGATTCTCCTCCTTGTAAAAACTTTGGTTTTGTTATATAATTTTCCTTATTAATTAACAGTTACGTGCTCTAAATGTTTTAGTAATTTTTCTTATTTTGTGAAAGTTTTATTCAATGATTCTTATATTATATTTGCTGACTCAACACGTTTCCTTAATTCAAGACATAGAGCATAGTAGGTTTCATACCACTCCCCCTCTCTGATTGGCGACTTCAATCAGTATCTATGATTTACTATTATTTCATAAAACATGCCTAGTAACCTGATTCTTAGCTAAAGTGGTTCTTCTCGAGAGCTGTTTGCAGTGCTGTCCCGCCTCCTCGCCGCCGCAGAGTTCATATTTGCGATGGCCTTGCTGGAGGCCGCAGGTAGCCGCTGGAAGCTGCACAAATTAAACCACCGGCGCCGGGACATCGATTCGTCTGCCGGAGTCTCATAGTGACTCACTAAGCCGCCGACAAGACGGCGACGCTTTACATTTAAATAGATTCATTTGAATTTAGATGGCCAATTCCTTACGTTCTGGATCATTATGTTACGCTTGTAATTCATTATTAAACGACTTCTTCGTCCCGATAGAAGAAAACGTCTTCTACTTTTAGAACGCTTTTGCTCAAGGTGACATTTTGAATAACAAATCTGACGGTGCTGTAGCCTGACACGACATTTCAGTCTGAACATTGATTAATACTATAAACTAACCTGACTATTAAACCTTATATAAGTATTAAATGTTTCCTATTCCGGCGTAAAGAGATAAATTCTGGAGTCAGATATGAATGATATTAATGGTAAAAATAACTGTTCTTACTTAATAATGTTGATTGGAAAAGGAATCATACTGCAAGGAGAAGAAATAACAACCTTACGCTTTGCCGACGATATTGTACAATTAGGGGAATCAGAAGAAGACATGGAAACCATAATAAATGGCATGAACGGAATCAATGAGAAAGAGTTCAATATGAGGATTAATAGAGGCAAAACAAAGCTATTGGAGTGTATTTTTGAAACAGTTGAATAACAAAGGGTGTTAGATTGGGAAGGGATATTTTGACGGAAGTTAAGGAATTCTGCTACTTAGGAAGCGTAATAACTAGGGATGGTAAAAGTATAGTAGACATAATGAGTAGGATAGCACAGGCAAGAAAGGCTTTCGCGAAAAAGAGGAATTTAGTTACAGGTAATAAAAGTGTGAATATTAGGAAATACTTCGTATGGTGCGAAACGTGGACGATAGGAGCTATGGAAAGGAACAGAATAGAAGCCTTTGAAATGTGGTGTTATAGGCGAATGCTGAAAATCAGATGGGTGGATAGAGTAACTAACTAGGAAGTTGTAACATAATAGGGGAAAAGCGAACAATATGGAGGACGTTGACTAAGAGAAGGGATAGATTAATAGGCCACGTTTTAAGGCATAAGGGTCTTGTAAAATTAGCATTCGAGGGAAGTGTTTGATTCTCTAATGCTCGCACACTAAAGTAAATTCCTCTGTCTTGCGAAAACCTTACTAGCCTGTGCTATCTTACTCTTTATGTCTACTATACTTCTAGCATCTCTAATTACTACGCTTCCCAACTAGCAAAATTCCGTAACTACCGTCAAAATATCCCTTGCCAAACTAACACTTTATTATTCCACTGTTTAGCATACTACTCTCCATTACCTTCGTTTTCCCTCTTTTAATCCTCATATTGAACTCTTTCTCCAGGACTCCGTTTATTCCATTTATTAGGTTTTCCAAGTCTTTTTCTGACTCCCCTAATACTACAATATCGTCGGCAAAGCATAAGGTTTTTATTTCTTCTCCTTGCAGAATGATTCCTTTTCCATATTCCGTTTTAACCTTCTTCATCGCTTGTTCTATGTGTAAGTTAAACAGCATAGGCGACAGACTGCATCCTTAACTTAATCCTTTCTTTATTATGGATTTATTTTCTTGATCTTCTGTTCTAAATACTGCTGCCGGTCTTGTGTACAGGTTATGTATACGGTTCCTTTCTCGATATTTTTTATGTACTCTTCAAAACCCTTAATAGTGTGTTCCAGTGCACACTATCAAACGCATTTTCTGAATCTATAAATGCCATAAACGTATGCCGGTTTGTACGTATCCTGTCTTCTAAAATTAGTCGCATAATCAAGATTGCTTCTCTTGTCCTAAAACCAAACTGATCTTTTCCTAACTCGCATTCTATTTGACGTTACATTCTCCTATGTACTATTTTCATTAGTATTTTGCATGCATGGGATACTAAACTAATTTTCCTGTGCTCTCCGCATCTATCAGCCGCAGTTTACTTCGGTATTAGTATAATTATATTTCTACTAAAATCTTTTGGTAATAGTAATAGTGAAGGTATCGCTATTTATTCTGGAGACTTATCTGATGTGATAGCCGGTCAGCCGTTTGAATTGTATACAGTTGAGGGGCGCCGTACTGAAAACTGTGTAACTGCACATCCTAATTCATAAGTATGTGGTGAGAAACTAGGCTCCACCAAAACTCCATTGTAGCATGTATTATACAGACATAAAGTGTATAGTAAACAATCCTGCTAAACGAAACCAAGTTGATAGATCAATTCAAAAAAAGTACAATGAAAACAGAGTAATTAGTATAATAGAGAGCTAGTAGGCGTGCTGTTATTATATAAATAAACAAGGTTTTAGGTTTTCAATAAAAAATATAATTTGTGTATTTTTACTCTCTAATGGGTAGATGTTTAATGTTAAAATATTCAGTAAAATGGATTTATGATCATTGCATTTAAGAAACAATGCGTCATAATTAGTAAATAGCGAAAGTTTCTCTAAAGTTTTTCAACTTTGAAAAACGCAATTTTTCTTTTCATTTCTCGCTGCTTCATATTTTCTAAATTAATATTTTATTTTAAAATTTGAACTTTAATTTTTATATTCTACTAGCCCCTTTCCTCCGAATAAATTCATATTTTTTTCAGATAGTAATTATGAAGTATATTATCCGAAGAAACTGCTGCAGTCGAGTGTGAATTTCTATTAGTATGTTAGGACTTCACTCTACAATATCCTAAACAAATGTTTTTATATAAAATAATTATTTTATCCTATAATGTTATGTTTCAAAATAAACACAAATATACAGCAAAGGCTATTTATACAAATAGATTCTATTTTCCATTCGTCCTATAACTTTTATATTACTTTGTTAAACAAACGGATTACGTTTCTCGTCAAGCCCAATTAGTAACCTCAGCTACTTCAATTTGGAAAACATTTATTTTACTACAAACAAAAAATCTATTGAGTTTCGATGTTGTCCGTGACACAAATGTGTCATAAAACAAAAGAGTGAAAGGCGTTGTTTGAGTGGGAAGTGGTTTATAGTTGCAAAGTCAGGAGAGAGAACGTGGCCCACAATTCATGGTTAGAGCACGACTTTATCGGAACGGAGCACGCATTTCTAAATGCACTGCGACTGAATACGCACTTCCCTTGATGAATTTTCGCGGAATATTTTTTTCCCGATAGGATGTAACCCATCTCCTAAAGGTAACCCATCGGCTTTGGAATGCCGTCGGGACACAAGAGTGAGAGGGCTGAAGATTCACAAATACAAACATCTAACATATTATTTATATACACAATCTTACGACGAGAGTACATCTGTAATTGGTTTGGGAAAGATGTAACGATTGATTGATGTTTGTGCCATAGTTAGCATATCGTAAGGACAAAATATGTCGGCGTTACTGAATATTATTTTACGTACTTTAAGCAACATTATGAAACAACGATCTTATCTGGGCATTACGTACTGCTTAATATCGATTATTTTAATACAAACGTAAATGTTACAATTTAGGTAGACAGAGAAAAACCGCTGCTGAATATGTTTACGCTAAATTCTCCTGCTTATAAATTTAAATCTTCAATTAATTTCACTTAAAATATCATACGTGAGGACAAAGTCATGGTTCTTAAAACCTAATACATTTTGTTACTTTATTATTGTTGTTAAAGAGTAGATACCCAATTTTCAGTCTTCTTTTATTGACAAGAAATACACTCCATTGTCAGTTATAAAATTTTTAATCAGAAGATTTCAGAATTATATTGCCATATTCATTGTACGCTTACACACGATTATTACATTCTAAGTAATCTCACTTTGCATAAGTCTCATGGGAAACTTGTTGAAGGTGAACATGGCAACATAACGCCTAAATATTGAGTAAAAATAATGCCGCGACCCCACAGCAAACTCGTCTCCCGTCACTCGGAAGGGCGTGAGAATAGTACCCAATGCCCGACCTACCTGATGCAGGTTTTCTAGGGTTTTCCCTGCATCTCTTTAGGTGAAACACCGGGTAGGATCCTTAAACCATAGCCCTGGGGTCCTAGTTAACCCTTGGCTACCTTGCTCTACCTTCCGCATCCCTCCTTTTCAATTCCCTTGCTATGCTATTAAAGGGGAGTTGCCTGTTTCAGGATCACCCTCATGTAGCCTGTTAACCAAAAAAAAAATACAGACTGAAAATTGGGAATCAACCATCTAACATCAAATTATATATATATATATATATATAAAACAGTCGTTATAGCATCAGTACTTAGTTATTTTATTATTTACACCGTACATTGCTCTATTCTTTACTATTTTGTTATTCAAAATTAATATATATTTAACGTTAAGTATAAATATGTCATAATATTACAAAAAAAAGACTCGCAATATATTTCAGCCTAACTTTCGGCGGTCAGTCTGCGTATTGTAACGTTGGATTTGGAACAAGCTATTACAAATATTTGAATTCATACTTGGATTCAACAAGTTCATGGAAAGTTTTTTTTAATTACATATCTTTTAAATGTCGTTTATTTAACATAATAGTTGACAGGTTTTTATAGTTAGGACGAACAGTTCCATTTTCCTTTTTCCTGTAATTTTATGAAATGTAACTCTGTAATTTAATTGCATTTAAATAAAAAGTTTCTGATTTAATTGGCTTATTTATTTTGTTACGTATTTGTTAACTGTTATCGATGGACATAAATTTATAGTCATAAAATTTCCATGAATTTACCAACACTGTTAAATACCTTCTTCCATAATGTTTTATAATAATATTAAAAAACAGGATACTACAAATTTCTTTGTGATGCAGTATTTGCATGGAAATGTTTTTAGCTTGGGTACTATATATATACATATATAGATTAGATTATTAATGGGAGAAATATAGGCAATAAAGAATTATAAATTAATATTGCAGTCACCATGTCTGTAATAATGAAATTAACTTTAATGTTTTTCTTATACGAGTATTATAACTAATTATGAATAATTAAGTATTGTTGTTCTTTTGGTATTCAGTCCTAAGACTGGTCTGATACAACCCTCCATGCTAACCCGTCATGCGCAAGCCTTTTTATTTACTTATATCTAGCACAACCCTCATCCTCCCTAATCTGCTTAGCGTTTTCCATCCTTGGCCTCCCTCTTAAATATTATGACTGAAAAATGTTAATAATTGAAATTAATTAATTTAAAATTGTGTACAGCCTCATGATTAATTTAAATGGTACAATATTACATATGTATTATTTGAATAGAAAATCACTGTTCTTCTGACGTTTCCAATAAATTTTATTTAACCTTTCCCTTACTAAAACTACTATTACACACTCAAATAATTTAGTTTTTAATGATCTATTAATTAAGAGCAACTGTAATATTTATTCTATATTTTGCTTTATTTAAATGTGATTTTTAAAAAAATGAAATTATTCGTAGTCGCATGAAGTGCTAAAGATCTTTAGCGGCTGTCTCCAGTTACAGTAACTTATTTCTATGTGTAACGCATTACTGTATGGTAATTCAAACAACAAAACGTCCAAGCCATAAACAGGAGGGTTCGAACCCGGGATCTCCGTGGTGCGAGGCTGCGTCGTTGACCACAACACCACAAGAAACCGGAGATTAACTATTCCTTTTAGTAGAAATTTAGTTGTTTTTCAGTATTATAAATTTTGAGTCAGTTAAAATAACATTTTATCCATTAAATTTAACACTATTATATCTTCAGTTATGTGCTTTCACTGTGTCAATTTGGAATTTAAACATCTAGACGCTTTCTGAAAATTTAATGTCGATGACGACGTTGTGCAAATTATATTAAGCTTGAAATAATAATAATAATAATAATGCATTTAAATATTATAGTGTACATTTTTCAAGTAAAGCGAAAGAAACAAAAGATTCTGACCTTAAAAACATTTGAAATATTTTTGAGATGTAGCTATTTAAATTAATATCTGTTATACTTAACTCGTTTTATGTTTTATTAATGCAAAAAGTTCCTATAAAATATATTGTCATTGTTTGCGGTGTAAGAAGAATAAGTTCAGCCAACCGAAAAATACAGCGTTTATTAGGATTCTTATATCTAGCCTTTATATAAGTGTTGCAGACGGGAGAACTTTTGATTTTGTGTGTATGGTTTCTCTCGGAGCAAGTTTCGCGGAATTATATCGGTTTGTGCTTGCAGCCGACATGGAGAAAGTCCTTGTGCTTGTGTGGAACAAGATCTCTTCTCCTTGTGAATAGAAACAGAGCGCATTGAACCGGCTTCTTTCTGCTGGAACTAATGGCGAGTGTTTTCAGGTCTGATAAATAGCTCTCTGGTGGAGGAGAGGAATAGCAATTCTATTCACAAGAGACTTTGCTCAATCTCTCTTTCTCTCTCTTCTGCAGTCTGTAACAGCGTCTATTACCGTCCAAGACCATGTATCAAACAATTAATATACGGTTTTCAATCTGAATTTATCTTAAGTTAAAATTATTAATAGCTTAAAATTTTTACATTTTAGTGCGCTTTAATTCACTCAATAAAACTTTTTTGTGGTATTAAATTACTTTATTATTTCAAATTTTTATTCTGTTTTTCACAAACGTTTGTGTAATATATGTGAGGCAATTACATTAAGTTCCATTAATTTCGTTCGTAAATTGCTTCCGTAAATCGCGAGACAAACTATGTTGATGTAAAGGACACGACAAATATCTCACTTCTAATAATAGATTGTACTGGACGCACTTTAAAATGGCTAGTGAAGGGTCCAAATTGTCCGATTCGTTCAATTTTCATAAATAATTAAAATTTTGAACCGTATATATATTTATTGAATTTAAGTTATAGTCATAAATTGTATAAATAAATATTACATAAACAATTGAAATATTTTATGAACACAGATCATAATTATAGGGAAAAGTCTGTGATAAAAATGTTTTTATATAAGAAATTTACCTAATTCATTACGTTTTGTGTAAAAATATTTTATCCGAAACGGCTTCACCCTTTTTTGTTACTTAACCGAGCTTTTACTGTATTTACAAAAATATATTTCGATTATAATCCTTCGTTAGTTTTCTAAAATTCTGTTCTTGCATGTCTAAAAAAATGTACAGAATGAATTGGTTCTTTCAAAGAACTACTGCAAATCCATATCCTTCCTTCCTACTTATGAGTTTTAAAATAATATTAATTATTTGCTTTTTAATGCAAATGTTTTGGGTTTAAAAAATAAATTTGTAAGAAACTCTGAAATTTAGTTAATTTAAATTCGTATTATTTGTTTAATTTAAAATTTGTAAACTCACAATAAAAATATATCGTATGATGGTACAATAAAATTCTTTCTGAAAAATATACATATAATTTAAGAAATATACAAACATCACATATATTATACATGAATTTTTGTTGTTGTGGGATTCGGTCCTAAGATTGTCTAATGCAACCTTCCATGCTAACCTATCTTGCGCTAGCCTTTTCATTTACGTATAACTACCACATCTCACATCCTCCCTAATCTTTTTAGCGGATTCCATCCCTGGCCATTCTCCTATAGCACCATAGGGCGTCTATTATTTTCATTTCTACAACTCCTACCGACCACGTTTCGCACCCATATAAGGCGACATTACATACGAAAATTTTTAGCACTGATTTCCAAATATTCACATATATATTACCTGTAAGTGATTTTTTTTGTTAAAGCCTTGCCTGTGCTTACCTATTCTTTACGTCTACTATATTTCTACCATCCCTAGTTATTATGCTGCCCAATTCCGTAGTTTCCTTGAAAATTTCCCATCACAAACTAACACCTTTTATTATTCCACTTTTTTTAATTCTACGCTCCCATAACTTGGGTTTCCTTGTTATAATCCTCATGTTTTACTAAAATTAAAATATAGACATAAATAATTTTTGAAAACTAATTTCCCGGGAAAAATGAAGTATTTTATAAAAAAGAAACACGTGGGCTGTTTCCGTAAGAAAACGGGTTTAAATAAAAAATAAAATAATTGAAACCAAGGCACGGTCATCAAGAATTTTATTTAATGTAGTAGCTTTCGACCATTTTACTTTGATCATCTGCTGTATTTCTTCAACAACTCGGGTAGAAAACTTTCATATGAACAATTTTTACTCATCACATGTAAGTTTTACATCCAGGATGTTGAAGGTTTGCAGCAGATGAGTATGAAAAAATAGTGGAAAGCTTCCGATTAAATAAAAATCTTGATGACTGTGATTAATTTTAAATCATTTTTTTGTTTCTCTTTGTCTGAACCGGAACAGTTATTTTTTAAATTAAATTTGTTTTGCAATAATTTATCTAATAGTATATAAAAGTATAATAATTAATAAATTAGTATATAAAATTAGAACAGGACGTCACGAACCTGTTTGTCTTTACGATTACCCATTTATTTATTTTTTTTCAATGAGAAAATACTAATAAATTCTCGTTAGATCACCATTGAATCTATGCTGACGAATTGCCCTGGTGAAATAGTACTTTCTTAGACGTTTCTCAATCAGTGCCCGTTTAAACGATCCAACAGAGCAGAATAATTGAGTCCAGTTATGGTTAGGTTCTTTTCCAATACGTTTATATCCCTGAGAATCCCAAAACAATGCGATCATTACCATTCCAGATGACAAAACTGTCTTCACCTCTGGTGGTGTACTTTCACTAGTTTTATTTACATTGTTTTGATGTTATTTTGGTTTCTGGACTGTAATGATGGATCCAAGTTTCATCGACGGTTACGAATCTGCGCAAAACGTCTCGTGGGTTTAACCTTAACATTGCTAGATTCTACTTGGAAATGTTTATTCCAAATCTGTCTGTGGTCCAGTGTCAAAAATCGCGGCACCCATTACGCGTAAAGATTTTTTATGAGCAGTTTTTCACGATGAATTTTCAAATTTCTACAGCATCAGTTACATCATACAATTTTAGCCTGCGATCTTACATTACGATCTTTCGAACTTCTTGTGTGTTTTTCCGAATGGTGACCTCAATTGGGCGGCCAGAGCGTGTTTCTTTTCTGTGATTCTTCCACGACGTTTAAACTCATTACTCCAGAAGTAAATTGTTTTTAATTCTGTTGAAGAGTCCTCGTGAACTTCACCTAATGCGATTTTGATTTGTGCAACTGCCCGACCGTTCAATAAAAGTGATAATGACAGCCTGAAATTATTTTATTTTTAAATTTTCTCCTCCTGACTATACACATAAAGCTGCCAACAATAAACTACGACTATTATGTGTTTAAACCTTTTAATATCTTTGGCAGGATCGTGTAAACCAACAATGGTCCAAAAGTGAAGTATTTCCCGCTATTTCTTAAATATTTACCAGTTTTATGGAAAAACCCTCATGGAGTACCCACCGCAACCATGAATATATAAACCATATTTAAATTAGTAATAATTTTAGGTAGGTTTGACTAATTAATTAAAAAACTTAATTTAAAAATACAGATAATAACAATTAATTCATTACTAATTATTATTTAATAATTACTATACTAAAAAAAGAATACACATCACAATACTAATACTGTGAAGGGCATCTTTGGCGAAGTGAAAACACAGTGTAAAACTGAAGCGTTAAATTGTTTAGTAAAAAACATTTTTGGTTGTTAAATGAAAACTGTTGAAGTAAAGAAGTGATCACATGTGTCACTTTATTTATGTGATACTGTACTATTGGAATGATATTACTAGATTACGTTTGTTTAAGTAATTTAAAATTGTAAATGTCTGCACATTGCAGTCCTAGTGTTTGACCTTAAAAAATCCAGCGACTTCATTCGGAATCCTGTACACATTACGGAACAGCTATGCATTAGACTGGAATATTAAGAAGCATATTTGTGTTACATCCCTTCCTCAGGCTCGGACCGCTTCATAAAGCCCTTCCCGCTGCCTTTAGTGCGTCGTTATTCTGCCTAATGTCCCCTACATATTTGTCCTCTTTCCGCAGATCCTGCTCCTGGAATTTGATTTAGTTCTCCCCCAACAGAGCCTTGCTGCAGCGCGCAAATTACAGCAGCTCTTTGCCACAAATCTAAATCAAGCAACATTTAATTTCGTTAACCGTTTAACGTATTCCCTAAACTCGTATTCGGAAACAATTTGGCTACATCCGAATTCGACATTGAAATGTCCACTGCGGCAATACTATACACAATCTACGTTTAGTTGTTTTTCACTGAATGAACCGCAATTCAACACGATTCTGTGACATAAATTCAATGATAAAGATAACCCATGAGTACTGTTAATGGAATCACCTTAAAACTGACCTAAATAATAATTGAAACAAATTATGTCACACATATTTGTCTAGAATAATATGGGCATAATTCCCAGATTGAATATATTTCTTAGCTTCAACTAGAATTGAATTCATTCAATGTAATGGAACAATGTATTGCTTCATTGTTGTACACATTATTTTAAATAAAATCAGATTAATCTAAACTGTATTTGTTTTCAAGGAATAAAATGTAGTATTTAAAATGATTCATAGACTTTAATAAATCCTAACGTCTTTTCGGAATCCTGTTAAAATAGTTTTAATTATTTTTGCTCATATAAGACGCGGTATTATTCAAAATACTATAAGTTAGCATTAATAATAATAAAAATAATAATATTTGTTTACCTTGACAATTTTTACAAATTCAATATGATACTTCATTATAATAAAAGCTTATCCTTTATTTCCGTAGAATACATAAACACCGCTTACCGTTTAAACATTGAGCGGTTTGGTACAAAACAAGAATTAAAAATTAATTCGATTGATTTCAGTAGAATATATAGAGTTTATAACATTTGTACTGAACAAATTTGTTTATATTTTAAATTTCGATACTTATAAGTTATGCACTAATTGTCATTATTATCATTACTTTTCACGGTTAGTTGGATCACGTATTTTTTGAATTATTATAAATAATTACGACTCTTCATACTGCTTTGAAGTTAAATTAGAAATACGTCTCGAAAGTTATTCAGTATTTTTCCGTAAATAGAGACATTAACACCGATCTCCAGTGGGCTAGTGGCTTGCTGGAGAATCGAAACGCTAACCAAGTATCACTCCAGATTCGAAATGAGTCATGTAAAATGACAGTCTGCAGTCGACCCGGTAGGCCAAGGCCCTGAATAGTCTGCAGAGCCAAGGAAGAATAAGAGACAATTCATCATCTACATTGACGTTACGTATTCTGTCTCGTCAGTTTAATAATTTTCATTTGTATCATTTAAATCCTGCATTTTTTGGGTGAATACTTTGTAGGGATTCACTGCATTTTTACCAATTACTATCTGTAATATCTCTGATTTTACCACATATTGCATTAAAACATTTTACATTTGTTCCAAGGTGAGCATTATTTAACAATACCTTTTTTAAGTTCATTACGTATTTAACTTTCCGATTTTTTTGCGACGATTTCTTTAAAAATCTAAAATTATAATTCATAACGGTTGTAAAAATAAGTAAAAATTATATTTAATTAAAAAATATGCCGCTCTGGATAGTGATCAGATTCTGTATAAAATAAATTGCTGTAACTTGGTTTTAGTACTACTGTACCTTAAATTATTTACAATGAGAGTGATTCATAATTATCAAAATAATATTAGACTTAAATAAATTCACAAATATTTCACTGATGTAGAAGATATTGAAATTGCAAATTATATAAAGTTATCGAAAGATTTAGTACAAACGTTAATGTCAAATAAATCAGAATAAAACTTCGATTTGACCGGCACACAGTACGTTTTCTCCTTATATTAGAATTTTGTTTTAAATTTCATCAATAATAGGTAAATGAACGTAATTTTCGTCGTATGTGAATTTATGAGTTATAAAACGCATGTTGCCTAAGTTTGATTAATTCCCGCTTTAATAATTTCTGGTCAAGTATTATTGATACTGAGGGTGTAGCTATTACAAGGTATATTTTACTTCAGCTTGATTCTGAAATAAGTTTGTTGGAAAGTATTGTTTCAAAGTACAGCTTACACAGACTTTTGAATCGAAGATCTGTAGTGTGGTAGTTAAATTAATATTACTATATTGTTTCTTCGAAAGAAATTTCTTTCTTTTCTGTTTTTTTTGTCAAATAAAAACACAGTCAGAGGTCTGATTTTAGTCATTATTAACATTTTTAGAGAAAATATTCCAATTTTCTGACTGTAACGAAGATTGCTTATAAAGCAGTGTATTATTTTTCCGTTGAATTATTTTTGAGAAAAAGTGGGATGGGACGGCAAACCCACTCACTTTTCAGAGTTCCAATGGAACTCTCCCTCATGGGCTTCTCTCCATCCTTGTAATTGAAATGCGGGAAATCCCGAAGCAGCGACGCTATTTAAGCGGAACGATTCGCAGCTCACTCTCTGTAAACCACGCAATTTTATGAATTTTTCAAGTGAATTCGGAAACAGGATTCACTACCGATGCTCGATACTTCAGCATTATTCCATTTTAAATCCTGCAGATGAAGTACTGGAGTTGCGGCTGTGGTCACTCCAAAAACTACATTACAAAGGCACTGCAGTTACAGTTTGAGCTACTGCAATATGCCAGGGACTAATGAAACGCCTCTAACGAAACAATGGGGAAGAAAAGTGGAACGTATAGAAAATGTCAACAATTTTAATTATATTTGAAATTTCCATTGTTATTGTTTTGAATCCACCGTCCCATATACATAAAATTTCATCAAGTAGCTACAAAAATTGATAACAAAGAAGTCGAAATTTTTTCTATTCATAATTAATTAATTTCAAAAATTTAAATGAGCATACACCGTGCGTTCGAAGACTTTTGAGAGTGAAATATTTCTGATGTCGTCAGTGAAGCACATTCGTGGCAACAATTTTAAACCACAGATGTGCTGCGAATTGCCAGTCATTTTGGAGCAGTCATTGTTACATAGCGGATGAGTGATTGAAGCTTTCAACAACCTTGTTGTGCCGCAAAATCTCAATGGAGCAAAGAACATTGGCTCAATTTTACGTTTTACTGGGTAAAACTACTACGGAGACATTCAAGTCAATGGAATTGACTTACGATTATAATTTTGTAAATCCTGTAAGAGTTGTTAATTATTTAAACGTTTTAAATAAGGACAGCTGTCGCTTGTCGACAATGAGATGTCATGGCGTTCAACCTCACGTGCGAGGAAAATATGTAGAGCAAACTGTACCACTGCAAAATTCATATTAAGTTTTCTGTAAATTCTTAATCCAGCCTCGAAACGCTCGGTGTATTAATTTTAATTACTACTCATAAATGTTACCTATATATTGAAGTAATTTCTAATTTATCTCTTTTTCTCAGTACCACACTTATTTATGGCTTTTACCTGAATTAAAATTTCTTGTCTGGCCTACATCCGTTATTTTGTTACCATCATCAGATCTGTGCATGATTCTTCCAAATTAGTTCGTACTTACGGATATTTTAAATTTATGACCAGCATTGGTCTAGGTAAACGGACTAAATCGTAAAGAAAATTGTTACTGAATTTTATAAACTGATTTAGTTTCATTACATTTTTCCTTCCTAATTTCAAACAGCTTCAGGTGTTTCACCATTGGGGTTGACAAAGATTTTATACCCTAACGTCAAATATATATTCTATTCATACAAAGTTTTTTTTTAAAAAAAACTTGTAATATCAACTAATTATGTTTTCTAAATTTCTTTCAAAATTATCAAATATATTCTTCTTCTTCTTCCAATGTCTCAACAGCCCTCTTGAGGGCCTTGGCCTACCGAGGAGGCTGCGGACTGTCATCTGGCGTGACACAAATCAAATATATAACATTACAAATTAAATATGTGTCGTTGCTGCTGACATCGACAGTATTTTAAACAATATGACAAGTAATGAAAATATCTGCCGTATTGTAACATCTCTTTGACTCTGTATACACCTCCAATATATTATAATACTTGTTTACGTGTCATTTAACGTACGTCTTTTGAATAGACAGGATCATGCTGAACATTTCTTGAAAACCTACGAGTTGTTAAGTAATTTATGTAATTACTACAATTTTTAATTGTGTATTGTGTGTTTATGTATTCATTAAAACTGTGTGCTGGATTAGTATGGCTCACGGAGTACAAAGATATGAAATATAATTAACTATTTTATTGCAGTTTAAATTTAAGGAATTATTTGATAATATTTCAGTAAATCTTTTTTATTTTCGTACGTCTCAAAATTCATATATATATATATAAAATTTAAATTCGTAGACCAATCCATTAATATTTTGAACTTAATCAATTTAAGCTATTAAGAATAAAATTTTATTCGTTGATTACTTGTAGATTAATAAAGTAGATTTTGCCTCTTTATATTATAGTTTATTTTGTTACTTTCATCTCCTTATGGGCTATCTTAACATTTCAAGTCTCTAAAAGTTTTTATTACCTGAAATAATGTTACAATTAAATTTCTAGATGTGCAATAAGCTGTGCTGTAGCGCGCAGGAAATCACAAAATGCAGATACTTGGCTGAATCCGTGGCAGATTTATTACGTCTTTGAAAGAGTTCTATATTGCGCTTTATTGTGAAGACCTTCTTTAGAGCCACGTCTGGAGTAGAGTAGAGTAGAGGTTCTTTCCTGCGTGAAGATCGACTCCATACAAAATGAAGTTGGCCGTTGTGAATAGGTGCTGCATAAATTGCAGGCGGCCTCGTATTATCGACGAACCTTCCCTTCTGATAGCTCTGGAGAGATGGCAGCAAATAGGAAAAATATTAGTTCGTTTAAAGTAAATAAAATTAGTGTAATTTATTTAAAGTTGCAAATAAAACGAAAGTATGAATAAAATTAACCTTAGACAGGTTTGATATCCGTTGAAGAAAATTTCTTGATTGTAATCATACACAACTTGGATACAGCTACTGAGTCAGATGAATAACCCATACCTATATTATAACTGAAATTGATTTGTTTTGTGGTAAACAGAGAGTGGAGATAAAATTGAGTGGCGAAACGATGGCCCGCGGCCACGGATGAGGCCTGAATAATTAATCATGCAAAATAAAACTCTGCAAATGTTGTTCGCCATAAACTTTTATAATCACCCGTTCATTTAGGACGCATAATGCTTAAGACTAAATAACATGAAAATAGTCGTAAATATCTATCTTTAAAATATTAGTACAACCACTTTAATAGAAGAATTTAATGTAAAATTCTTACCAAATGTTGAAACACATCTCCATAATTAAATTATTATTATTATAATTGAAGTGAAAACTTATATTACTTATTTTTACTGCAAAATGTTAATCATAATGTCATTTTTTATACGATCAAGACAAAATTTCAGCCACTAGTAATAATAATAATTATAAGAAACGAGTATAAAAGCTTACAAAACAAACGAATACGATAGTATTTTCTCTAACGGACAGGTAATATATTTACATAGAAAACTTATTAATACTGTCGATCTCGTCTTTGTTGTATTACACAAAACAACAGTCTTGCCAAACAAATTGCTGAAAATTATTCTCTAAAGCTACAACAAAACGCCCACTATTCTAATATAAATAATTTTACCTTCTTGATAACATTATGAAGACATAAAAAGTGGCTGAAAATGAATTCAGGTTAGTCGGTGAATTTATTCCTGAAATTTTTAATATTTACTGGGCGGTATGAAGTTTTAAGATAAATTTAAGCTATAGAGAAGTCTTAAGAAAAATTCTACATATATAGAATTAATAAATAATAAGTAAGTATGGAACTTAAAGTATTGTTCATTGGACTATACAGTTACAGGCTTTTATTTAACTTTTATTTACATTACTCTAATTTACTTTGTCCCCACGTGGAATTGCAATGCAATTTAGAACGCTCCAGTGTTTCGTTTGACAATGAATGAAATATTCACAAATTTTCTCATTTAAATTCTATCCTATTTTGTTCATTAATTTCTTCATACGCTGTGTACGCTGTTTTATTAGGTTTCAAACAAAATTAAAGAAAATTAAATTTTAATTACCTAATTTCCATATTGAAGATTTTTAACTACTCGTTATTCGATATTTTAATTTGTTATTACCACCTCTCAAAATATTCGCCATTTTTTAAGAAATTAATGAAACGTGACGAAGTCATTCACACTGGATGTTTGGATTGTAAGTAAAGATTATGATATGAAATTCGCTTTAAGTCGACATAGAATTATGCTCAGAGAAAGGCATATGCTAAGCGCAGTGAGGAATGGAAGAAGAAGGAAGGCTAAATACATTCAGCGCCACCTGGACCCGAACCCGGATCGTCATAGAACCTCCACCGTACCCGCAGAGTGCGTTAACCATTAGGCCGAAAATTGTAAGGGTGCCAAACTTAATAAAAACGATTCTCATTATTTTTGGGAGCCACATGCCTCTTCATTAAAGTTACGTCATTCTGTGTTTCCAAAAATGTTAATAATAATATGGTACAGTCCTGTGTCACTCATATTCCTCGTAATAGTAATAATACCGTAGTATTATTTAGCGTTCAGTGTTAAATTAGATAATAATGACGCAAAATTTTTGCACGATTAAAATTTTCCATTTGTGACGAACGTCATTTTTTATAAAATGAAAGAGAGAAATCAATTCCCATATTAATAAAGCTAATGAAATAGTAGAGAACCTACGTCATTGTTAATATTAACGATCAAAGAAATCATGATAAAGAAAATAATTAGAAATATGTCATTCATTTTTTTAAGACAAACACAAAGTTTTCACCTTACATCAGGTATTAAATAATTAGGAAACCTTGAAAAAACATACATTCAACTACCTGTTATTACTGCTTCAACATTAATCATTAAAAAAATTAATAATTCATCTCTCAACGAGTATTCTAAACTGGCTTGAAATACTTTTAAATTCAAACAAAGTTGATTGAATTGTAATAATTAATCTCGTGTTCATAATATAATATGTATATTACTTAATTTAATTTAACTAATATATAATCATTTATAATTTCACAATTTGGTTTTATAATAGGAGGAATGTCGCCCCCCCCAAAAAAAAATAACAAGGAAAATAATGTTTCTTCATAAAAGAATAGCATTACATTTTTTCAGAAATTAATGTATTTTTCGAGACAATTGATTACGTAAAGAAAACTAAGAACTTTCGTGATGAATTTAAAATTTTAATAAATAATCATAACTGAAAATTGAGGTTTTAATTATGTCAATATTTCAATCAATTTATTTATAGGGTATCGTTTCATCGTCGAAGAAAATAAGTTGATTATAATTTATACCATAATACCTCGATAGTAGTTTCATTAGTATAATCCCTACATTATAGATACATGGAAAACTGTTTAAGTTCTAATCCAATAAATTTATAAATCACACAGATATGAAGTCTCTACACCTTACTTTTTAATGTACAATAGAAATTTGTATTTTCGGATAACACTTGTTCTATTGTTTACACGATGTTTATTATATTTGCGTAATACTAGTTATTGTTTGATAAACATTTATTCTAATTGATATGAGAACAATGAACGTACGTAAAGACTATTAAAAATTTATAACAAGAAATTAACACTAAATAATTTTCTAATAATTGGTCTTACTGTAACATTTTTCAGACTAAACGATCCTATTATAAAATTTTCGTTTTACAAATATTCACTGTTACTTAACATTGTCTGGGACAAAATGATTCGTTTAATTTTGATAATTGTATTAGTTTGGTAATTAAATAAAATTTATGAAAAGGCTAATTTCTGAAATGTTACATATCTAGTACAATAAATTTACTGTTAATATATGAAATTTCACTTCTCAACTAAATAATTCATTGTCTTTTTTATTTTTATTTATAAAGGTCGACCGTCCGGTCATTAGCGACCACTGTGTTAATTATTTACGTATTATTTTACAATTATGTGTTTACAATATATGATATTGGTAATGTCCGTTTTCTGTTCATGATCAAATATTAAATTATTTGTCTTCAAATACATTTGATATTATTCTCTTAGTTTGTTTCATATTTTCGTTATTCTTTGATTCGTACTATATTTAGTCTCATTGCATCAGTCTTTTAAAAATTTTGATAAGGACCACAAGTCATGGATGAAACGTTTAGTAAGGATTAACTTTTATAAGCTTGTTCAAATGTTTTATAATTGTCTGTTGTTAATTTTATCTATTTATATTTATTTATTTTATTTATTTATATTTATCTGTTAAATATGTAGTAAAATTATATAAAAAATTGAATGATTTAGAGTTGGCTTAATTAATTAATATGCAAATCAAATATAAATTTTATAACCCCCCCTTCCACAATCTCTGGATCTGTTACTGTCTAATGCCAACAATATTTAAGAACATATTTCAGTATTACTATTAATATCTTTGAACAATATCAGTTAATTTTCCATTTGAACGTCGTCATTATTTATGTACGAACAGTAAGTATATACCGATTTATGTAGTGATAGAACTCAACGAGCCGCAATAATTGACAAAGAAATTTATTGTGATTGTTTTGCTGTTTAATCGTTCGTTACACGTCGCTGTTGACTCATCGTTAATTACTATGATTAAGAATAGTGGGAAGCAACTGTTCGTGTTTACCATGCGCGACACCACATAACCTCCCAGTTACGGGGGACTCAA
Source organism: Eucriotettix oculatus (assembly GCA_034510155.1). NCBI lineage: Eukaryota > Metazoa > Arthropoda > Insecta > Orthoptera > Tetrigidae > Eucriotettix > Eucriotettix oculatus. The sequence goes on along the minus strand of CM067376.1, from coordinate 52,455,350 downwards.
TACGATCACATAATTGGGAACACACATAACTCTCCTAATTCACGACTGGCACTTAACAGCTTCGTCACAATTGGCGAGAGGGAGAGGGAGAGAGACAGAGAGAGAGGGAGAGACAAACCATAAACTGATGTGGACAAACACAGATGAGGTGGGGCGGAAGGCTCTCTGTTGATTCCCTGCAAACAAGTCCTTGAACTGTCGTCACGCTTCGATTACTTAATTACTTTAGTGGGAACATATATCCTCGGCAAACAGCGTCGCGTGTTGCAGAATCATATACCTCGGACAAACTTCGTTAGTCAAAATAATTATTTTATCAGAATAGAAAAATTTTGAAAATTTGATACGTAAGTATACATGCAAATTAAATTGCATCCAACAGAAAGATAACTAAATATTTCTTGGTAGCAGCACGCCTTACAAAAGTCCATTACAAATAATTCTACCATGACGTTTAAATGCTTAATGCAAAAAGGATATTTCTTAATATAATGAATTTTAAAACTGACACAATTTCATATTACGTCTATTTGGAACGCTCCGTCTAACTAAATTTAAATATTTGGAAATTATATATATATATATATAGTCTGCTAGCCGATCACTGGAAATGTCTTCCTAACTTTCTGATGAAGGGGGCGGTGCCTCCGAAAATTCAAGTACTCTAAACCTCACAAGGTGTCTACCATCTGTGAACCTCAGGTAAGTAACCTCCTTTCTATCTCTCTGTCCTTTCCCTATTATTTGTTTTAATTAACATGACAATGTCATTTCCTGACTCATATATATATAGACAAACCACCCATATAATATTTTTAACATACACCGTACATTGAATGGATGTAAATTATAAACGTGACTAACCCAATACCACGTGAGTTCTTTTCCTCAGCACGTGGGTGAAAAACATTTCCTCATAAATTGTCAGTCGATAAACTCTTTGGGAAAGTTTTTGATTCACTTTATGTTTATTTAAAACCAGAGAATTAATAATAATCTTCTATGGATTGTTTCCTACAGGACCGGATTCTCTGGTGGTACTCAAAACGTCTTCGCGGTGACGTCATCAATCGGCGCCCAAATCCTAATGTCTTTTTTTCTTATTTCTTGCCAATTATCGTGCTGTTATGCATATATATTACTACAAAAATAGTTCCTTCTGCTTTCGACGTATTCTCCGCACACTTTTACCAATTTGTGTAGGTTGGACTTCAGATTAAGTTGGATTTAATAATTCATTCTACTTTACTTTTTCTTTATGTATTTTATTAAATAACTATAATTCAAAGTACATATATTTTTTAATATATTTCAAACTCGCCAAAGATAAAAACACAAACTACTTCAAAGAGCGAAAATAAACACAGCTTCTAAGTACAAATTATACTTTGTGTGTTTAGGATAATGCTAAATAATATTCGAGCCGTTACTAAATTATTGCACCTTTTATGCAATTTACACAACCTCAGTCTTCACTGAATTTCTATAAATTAGGTTGTGAAGGATGTGATTAGTGGATTGTAGGTGAGCCTAGCTCAGATATACAGTAGTGGACGGATATCGAATCGATCCTCGAGATGTCGACTCCGACTAGCTCAGTGGTAGTGTACCCGCCAGAAAGCCAGTATGTCCTGGAATCAGCCGACATTTTTCCATTCTTGTCATCTAAATATAAAGTGGACCTTTTTTCTTAAATATATGCCTACTTCTATTTGTTGAAAAGATTTGTGCGCCACCTATTGTTAAATTATGAACTACTTCGTGCCATGTATTGTAATATTTAGGTTGAAATAGGGCCTTTTTTTCGGTTCGTAAATCTTCGAATGCTCTACAGAAATCGTCTGGGGTGAGAGCTCAACAACATGCTAAAATTTCATGTCCATCGGATGTGTAATATAGGAACGCAAACAAGTTAAATAAACTACATTAATTTTATTTTTATAATTTTCTTTTATACGTAATGGTGGTTTTCCTTTCGGCCGTTCTGCTTTAAACACTCGTTTAACGTGACGTTAAGTACCAGAAATTAGCAATATAATTTAGTTTGTGTTCTACGTCAATGTTATTACACGGAGTTATATGCCAAGCCTTACCGCTATAATTTACTTAAAATAATTACATTTAAAATGGAATAGTCAAGCTATCAGTGAGCAAAAGATTTATAGGACACCTATGAAACCAGATTCACCGATTAGCATTAGACTAACAGCAAAGCTTGTTGGTTATGATTCAGGGAACTTAATTACTGAAAGAAAATAAGTATAAATATACCATTTCAATTTTTATTATTCTGAAATTATCTTTCATAATATTTTTAAACCTTAGAAAATTAATAATATGGGAGTGTTACATAATTTATAGGAATGCCATGTAGCTATTTCTTAATAAAGTAAATTTATGACTATACTCTATGGTATGACTATTTTATACTAAGGCGATTATTAACTTCTATGAATTATATTGTTCATTTAATACAATTCTTTTTATTATTTCACTATAAACGAAGATATTTAAGTTCCATTAAGATATGAGGGTAAATTATTTAGCAAACACTGTTATAAGAATAACTTTTATGCCTGCAATTTGGAACGTGGAAAGAAAACTATTATCTAAAAACTAAATAATTGCATTGAATGAATCATATTTCGTGGTATGATAATTAAAGAAAAGGTCATTAAAATACAGTATTTAACACTTGAGTTCACAAAATAAATGTTAGATATTTGTGTGAACTATAAAACATCTATCAAAGAAATGACTGGAGCAACAATTACTCTTATGCTTTTATCTCATTTAACCGCCACATTCGAAATGGAAATAACACTTAAACACTGATCGTCCGCTAGCATGCTGTTGTGTACATGATTCGAACTACATTGAAGTAGATTTTTAGAGATATGCAAAAATAAAAATAAAATTGAAATGGAAACCTTTGAAAACTCTTAATGATAAATTGAATTTTTCACGAAATATCTTCGAAAAAATAATCGTTAAATTACCTTAAATAGACTAAACCCATATTAAAATTCACACGTATTACTGTTTTTTCTTTATAAAAATGATCTCAATGCAATTCTCCCTTATGAATTTAATTGTTCGAATATAAATTTCTTTTTCATTACACATTCCGTTATAAATTCGTCATTAATTGTTTTACAGAGAGACTATATGCCGATGAACATTTACAAAATATATTATATGAACACTTTCAATCTATTCATTGTCAGAGTTATCAATATTTATATTCTTTGGATATAATAAGCTGAAACTTCGAGTGTCATTAAAGAAAATCACTTTTGAGAACTGTTTTCGAAACACGCACTGCCACTATCCGTATCGTAATTTATAAAAAGCATTACACATTTTCTGGGCTCAATATATTGAAAATTTGATTACAAAAGGCATTAATATATTGCTGGAAATGTTAAAGGCTACTTTTCTGATACTTTACAGGGTAGACGTTCTTACATTTTACAGACATTGAGTTTCTGCAGGATCAGAATTTCCACTTCCTACGTGACATACGATCGCAGAGACTAAGAACAGTTGTCACCCGATACGTGACTTACGACCGTTAAGGATAATGCAATGAAGACTAAGTATCTGTACCGGCTTCCTTCGATATAGCATCTATTTTATTACATATAAAGTATGCAAAAGAAAACTAATTCAATAAAATATATACATTCATTAAATTTATAATTTTACTGTATAGTATTATTACCACTTTGTAATCTAACATTTAACTGATCATAAAATTATGCCTTCAAATTTTACTTTAATTAGTTATGGCTTAATGTATATATTTATTGAAAAAACTCTCGTTCTAATAGAATGGTAACTTCGTATGTGTTAGACAAATATTAGTCTTCCGTTTGAAGACGTCCTAGATTATTAGTGGTTAATTTTTCTTGTAATCGACTACTATTGCTTTTACAATGCACGTAGAAGACGACAGAAGTACTGATTTATCTGAAAAAAAAATCTTATGATAAATATTACTAATGTTTCCAACATTATCTCATTCTTGTTTTCCTGTAAGTTCATGCGCATTACCTCTATGTAGCGAATTACTGACGTAACTTATACTCTCTTGGTTTTAGCTCACTATTTTTTTTAATTAAATAGTCTTCCTTTTAAAAAATTCTCTCTACTCACAGCTTTCAGGTACGGAAGTTTGTGTATTGCTTCCAACCCCGTTCTCGAGCGAATATCAGGTAATAAATAAATTCATAGCCATTGTCTCAAGTAAATAAAGTACTCACATCTCATTAAAGTTATTTTAGATTCAAATAACTCACATGTGAACGATATAAAGTACCTTTGGGGGCATATTTGCAATTTTGTTATAAACCGCTGCTTTCAGAATATGGAATTTGCGACATCGCAAACTTCCGTCAAAATAACTTCAAGACTCAACAACTTTGAACGCACATTGATTTTCTATACTACTGTAAGAACCCATACGTTCTTAGAACACTCGTGATTGACTTGTAAACTTCAGGCAATATAATTTTATTTCCGACATAGTATTTAAAGGTAATATTGAAATGCAAAATATCGATCATGTTTAGCTTCCACTAGAACGTATTTTGAATCAAACTGAATTTATACTTACCGGTATAAAAAACATCCTACTGTATATAACGTCCTTAATGCAGTGATCTTAATTGCCACGTGTAACGACCAATATTTTCATACATATTTGTGATTACCTTTCTTTCGTATACATGTGAATTTCCATATCCAAATGACAATAATTTCTTTCCTCTAAGAACACGAAGTTATGCATACAGTTGTAGATAATTCAGTGAATTAAGTCTTTTACGGAGAAAGGCTTACAATAGTCAAAGATTCAAAATTAGAAATCTAAGACGCAATCACTTGTCCAATTAATAATTTAATCGTTTTTATAGACTGAAGTGAATGTTTATTGGTAAAACTGTAAAAGATAATATTCGTTTATCGTTTTCCGTTTAGGTAATTATTTTTCTTTTCATTAATCAGTATTAGTGGTCAAGACGCGTCAATATGGAATTCGATCCAAACATATTGAGCGTGTCATCGAATGTTGATCTAAAATTTAAAATTAATTAGCTAAGTAGACGATAACGAATTTAGACTAACCATGATTTATTAAGACGAGTTAATTACTTCCTGCAATAATTAATAGGGTCTGGCTTCTCTTATAGTATTAAATTAAAGTAAATTCTTGATTTAAATAATTAATAATATATTATTATTCAAGAGCATCATAAGGGTCGAAACTCTAATACAGTTATCATTGTTTAAATGTCAGCTAACAATAAATTAAAATACATATTTAATGTGTTCATATTTTTGTATGATAATAAGAGAAAAACTATTTCGTTCAATTATAAAATCAACTTACAGAGTTGAAACATTTTAAGATTTGTATATATAAGCTGGTAACGGCGTTTCTAGGTTATTCATTTTTATTATCCAGCTGAAGTATTTAATTCAACAGTAGACTCTTTGTTAATACGAAATTATACAGTCAGACAAACATTTTTTTAAATTTACGCTGCAAATGAAATGTTTCATTTAGGACGTTAGTTGGAATGCCACCGAATGAACATGCATATAAATCGTAATTCAATGCACATTAATAAAACATAGACAGTTTGACGTCAGTCTAAGTTTCCTAAAATTGTGACATCAGGCTGTGACGAGACCTTATATTTTCCCCATACATCGGTGGTAAGTGGGGTGAATGGCTTCTCACAAATTTTTAAGGTAAATACTTTTCATTGGAGAGAATTTAGACACCGCCATTGGTGGAAATTAAATAGTGTAGAGAGGAAACATTATTAGAAACGGGGTCAAATTGATTTTCGGGCTCTAAGAGTTTGTAAGTAAAGAAGATAGAGATCGGCGAGTGGATATGATCATTTCGATGATGATGAATCGTGAGAGACTTTGTACGTGATGTATATATATATATATATAGAGAGAGAGAGAGAGGGGGGCGAGAGAGAGGTAACCAAGTGCAGAACGGAGAGACTGTTTAGATCTCTGGACTAGTCTTGAATTGGTTGACCCAAGGTGAAATGCTTGCTTTGATCGTGGAAGATAAAAAGCAAGGTGTTCATTTTAGAAGAAGGAAATCGAGAATTATTTTTGCCCAATACACGAGATCTGAGTACCAGCTGCGAGTTCCAGATAAAGGAGAAGACGGTATTTGTTCTGTTTGTAGCTTTTATTCCAATTTCCTACTACTGCCAAATCCGAACAGCATTTTTGTTTCTAAATCTGCTGCTATGAGAAAGCCATTAAGTACATGAGAGTAGATTTCATGTTAGCTTGTAAGTAATTCAATTTTTGTAAATTATGTATAAAGGGGTTATTGTCAATCTTAACAAAAGGCCGCCTTCATAAATGATTTAGATAATAAATTGTACCATATGAATTAATAAATGTAAATTTAATTTGTCAATCTATATATATATATATATATATCCCATCAGAAACTATTTTCAGAAAAACAAATAAGAATACCGATTTCGTAGTAGTTATATATATTCAAGAATAAACAAAAAAATTGAAATTAGTACCTACGGACGAAATTAAATTGAATTAAATAAATTATGCAAAAAATATTTATGTAGAAAATGGCATATTGTGAGGTTCAGGCCTTATATTTATTAGAACCACATAATAGTAAAATATCCATTTTGTTGAATAATACTTATGACTTTTAGAAGAAATACAAGACGTAATAACGAGCTAACAGAAATTATAGTTTATAGTGATTAAGAGAAATGATGTAGAAGAGAAAATTAGTAGCTGAAAATTTTAGGAACAGAAACGATAACTGAGAGGAAAAAGGAAAGGAAGGATGTGGGGATAATTAGTTAAAAGCATATTCCATTCCCTACCTCAATGTACCAGTGTAACTGGACGAGTATTTTGGTTCGGCGAGGCTTGTGGTACCTGTGGTAATTAAGGTCTTCAGGTTTACGCCTGGTGGATTAGGGTCCCAATTAGCTGCGTACAACAGCCCAGCCTCTCTTTCGAGTCGACAACGAGTTTAGCGCAGCTTTCTCTCCAGGCTCACCTTTCAAAACGCGAACTGTTGTGCCAGAGTACGCCCAGATTATCACCATAAACATACAAAAGTAAGCATGTCATAATAATTATAATTGTAAGCAATACAACGAAGCTGGAGCTTCTTACGTTTAAATTATCAAATTGCTCACAAACAGCTAACAATTAGTTTTCGTGCAGAATAATAACATTCATGGACGATTTAATACCTGAGTTACAGTTGAGGAACGTAGGTCACATCGACAAAGAATTTCCTTCCAAGAATCAAGCATTATAACCATAAAGACAGAATTAAAAACCAACGTAATAAATTATGAATGCACGTAGACCGTCTCTTCTGTAGCCTTAAAATTATTAAGGGTGTTAAGTTAGTGAGAAAACGTTTCATCGGCAATTATAACTTAACCCTCGGATTGATGCGACATTAAGCCTAAAAATTATAACAAAGAAAAATACTAATAAATGATGTTAAAGATACTAGTAAATATTATATAAGAATTTATATTCGTTAACTAATTAAACTAATAAAGCTCAAGAATTACTAGAAGAATATTTAAGTGAATCTGTAAGGGTATATTATGGACTGATAGGTTAACAATAAAAATTATATAAACTAAAAATAGTGCCCTGCTTTTGTAAAAAATATAATATATAATAATAAGATATGTAACTGATAGTATAAATATTATATTAATATATCTGTATGATATGGCGAAGTTTACATTGAAGACCAACGAGTGTACTATAAAATTTTAATGAAAAAATAAAACAGTTATTTCGCTTTAACTAGACAATGATCTCACGGCACAGACAACTGTTCCATGAAGCTTTTAACTCATTCGTGTCCTCGAAACTAGGAAACCTAAACAGTTGAAGCGTTAAGAATTCAATATTTTGTTTATACTTCAAGCTATCAATTTAATTTACAAGAAATATGCCTCTGAAATTTTATAACAATCAGAGAGAATCAAACACAAAACACACAATCAAATATCGAACACCTCTCTCTCCATTACCGTAGTTTATATAACATATATCGTATTATATAAACATAAAATAACATTCACAGCGCCGGAACAACTGTTAATGTTACAGATTTGATTAAAACAATCATTAGGCGCCGGTGCACAACCTTTGTGATTGTGTTGAATTTATTATAAATAGTATTAAAAACTGTTACGTTTTTTTGGAAAAATCTACACGTTTTTGAGAAATCATGCACTACGATTGTCAGGAAGGTAAAAAGTCCAATTTAAATGAAGGGCATGCGTCAACAGCGAAGAACTGTAGGAGGTGTTTGAAAAACTTAACGAATTTTGGGCCTATCATAAATTTTTTAATGAATTAAAGAAATTCAATTGGAAAAGAATGTATGTTACATGTGGTAAGGATTTCCAAAATAAATATAGTAATGAAATAGGTCAATTAACACCCACTTTCCTTATGTACCAGTAGAAATATAATAACAAGTAACGGAGTTGGAGAGGAAAAATGTAAACTTACGCAAAACTGAATGGTTTTAATAAAAATAAGATGCTAATAAATTAAGATAAATTATGTTAATGAATTTCTGTTAAGACATACTGCTTCTGAGATTATCATCATCACCGACATCAGGCAGTAAAATATTTGACTCGTTAAATTCATTAAGTCCATATAGCAGGAAAGCTTACGTTCATCTAGGTTGGCTAAAATCCGCCCAACAGAAACTGGAAGGGTAATAAACGATAAAATTTAGGGTAGCGTATGGTTGGTCATGGTAGTGACATTGATGGCTGTAAATTAAACCTTCGCGCCATCAGATTATTACTCGTTAATTTCATAATTCTTACAGGCATACCAATAAAGTTATTATCGATTGATGTGTTTGGTGTCGGTAATGGTTCCAGGGATTAGATTAACAGGATTCAGGGTTGCCAAAAGGACACATATCTCTCGGATCGCTGCACCTGAATAATTGTTGGAAGGAAATTAGGCGGTTTATATGCTAACCTGTGGGAGTAGATAGATGGGTTACGGGGGACGGAACGACACTGGATTTTCCGTGTGCCAGAGGAAGTACTATAAACGGCACTTGACATTGTTAAATTTTCCTTGCGCAAGATGATGATGCTGACAAAATGTATAGCGCATTCAAAATTTTTTTTCACACATCAAACGAACGATTTGTTTTTGTCTGAGAGTAGCCGGTAAAGAAGTACATATTGCTTCTAAATACTCATTGCTGATCCGCGTCTTTCTTCCCAATCAGACGATTAAATAAATAAAGAAATTAACAATGGCACGAAATATATGCATCACGCCAGCCACTCATAAATTACGCAAACTTGGAAACTTATATAAAAATAATCACTAGACTACATTGAATAATCTGAGTACTGATGTTACAACGACTGTTTTTAATACGTAGATATTAAAGAGTGGATACCCAATTTACAGTCTTCGTTCATTGACATTGTGTACATTTCATTGTCAATCATGTATTTTCTTCAGGAGCTGTCGGCTCATGAGCCATATTCATCTCCTACGTTAATACAGTGTGGTGTGCATTCTATAAATTTGTAGGTGGAGAAGAATGAATTTAAGTTGTTTAATTAATACGGGATAAAAAAATTTATAAGTTTTAAATTTTAGCAAATGCTGATTTCTTAAATTATTAAATGCTCACTACATCGGGAGCATGATTGAATCTTTAACTCAGGGAAAGCTAAACGCTCAGTGGGTATAAATCGAATATGGGGGGAAAAGCGAACACTTTATATACAAACGACCAGAGGCAGGAAAGAAAAAGGTGGGTAGATCACCACGGTGCTGTCACGATCCCCGACGTCCTTGCTGGCAGGTTACTCAGCTGATGGCTGCTGGGCGTCGTCTCCCAAGCGTCGGAGGTATGCTGGCTTCAAAGATGGACGGATAATTAGATCAGATTTTACGTCCAGTGAAACTGGAGGAATTATAATTTAGTAAGTTGAAACTGATTGCTATGAGGTATCTAATTAATTTTTCCTATATAAGGAATAATAACAAAATATTATTCTGCATTTTATAGATATAGTCTCTGCCAAAAATATATTATGCTCTAAGACAATTCTTTTCCCATTATGAATCACGAACGTATTTCCTGATATTGTTCGAGTAGATAAAATAATTTCACTTCAGATAGAAAGCATCATACGCAGATATATCTAATTAAAATATATTTAATTAAATTTCCTAGAATAATAGAGATAGACATGCTAAAAGTATTACTAAATTTTTTGATTAAATTTTGAATTAAAAATTATACTTATACTATGACGAATAACAGAATGTTTATTCAAACCATTCCGTTATTAAAAAACGAATATTTTTGAACTAATTGGTACCTTCTTCAGATTGTTGTATTCAGTCTTTATAATAGTCTTGTGGAAATCTTTTCATTTCCTCATAATCAACACATCTCGCATCCTCATAATCTTCTCGCCGTATTCCATCCTTCGCCTCCCTCTTCCGTGTTTACCCCACGCACTTCCTATAATGCTAGTTTTACAAGCCCCACGCGTATCAAAACGCGGTCTATTCATTCATCTATCCCTTCTTTTAATCAATGTCCTGCATAGTGTTCTTTTTTCTCTTATTCTGCTTAGAACGTTTTAGTCTTTCACTATATCTACCAAAATGATTTTCAGCATTCTTCTATAGCACGACATTTTAAAAGCTTCTATTGTTATTTTTTATGCACCTCCTGCCATCCACGTTTCGCGCCCATATAATTATACGAAAATATTAGTAATAATTTCCTATTATTCATACTTATATTAGCCATAAGTTCCTCTTTTATGCCTATCCCTAGTTATTATGCTGGCCAAGTAGCAGAAATCCTTAACAACCTTCAAAAGATCTCTTCCCAATCTAACAGCCTTATTTATTCCTCTATTTTCCATACTACACTCCATTACTTTGGTTATCTCTCTATTATTCCTCATGCTGTACTCTTTCTCTAGGAAAAAGGTGATGCCATTTATTATGGCTTCCATACGCCATTCGGACTACCTTTATACCACAATATTATCAGAAAACCTTTGTGTTTTTATTTCTTCTCCACGCAGTATGATTCATTTCACTTATTTCTTTTGATCGTTCTTCATATCCTGCTCTATATTTAAGTTAAAGAACATGTCATTCGAAGACAGTCATATATTGTCCAGATAATACGAATGAATTCCTGAAACATTAATTCCTTCTAATAATCATTATTACGCTGCTAAGACAACAGTGATAACATACTTTAAATGGAATAATATTCATATTGAAATTTAGACACTGTATGTGGTTAAATTAGAAACGAATGACGCTCTTTGCAATGACATACACGTTATACGTCACACTTCTTTTTTTCGAAGTTTCCAACTTTTATGAAATTTGTGAAATGTTTTCTCTATAAGCAACTTAAAAAGATAATACAGAAATTAGAGAATAAATTTACTTGACAGTTGATCACATTCAAATTTATATTTATTCATAAATAAATAGTAAAAGTATTAATCTTCAATTAAATGCTGTGTCGGTTCTACGAATTTGAACAAGCTTTTTAGGGTTTGTGAGAATTGATAACCTTTTACAGTCTTTATTATATAAATTTACTCGTAACAACGTTTCTGTACGCTTTAATGCCTTCTTCAGATTGCCTCGAATTTCTACCTATTGTTGGACTTCTCATGTAATTTTTGTTTTGTTTTGACATTGTTGTGGTAAGTTTTCTTTTCCATATATTTTTCTAAAAAAATATGTCTTAATTTCACCGCCCTGGGGTTAACTTTCTGTACATTTTCCTTTACAGGGAGGAAAAAACCCGAAGAGGGCATAAAAACATGCTGAAACTTTGTGACGAGTAAATTTATGTAATAAAGTCTGTACAAGGTCATAAATTTGTTTAATTATATACAACAGACGTTAAAGTTAAGCCTAAGAGAAAATAAAGATTTTTTTCATAACAGAGCGTCGAAATTCAAACAAGGCGAAAATAGAAGTTATAAATGATAGAAGGTTCGAATTTTTAAAATTTACTAAACCAAGTCTTAAAAAACTCAGGACCTATTGCCATATTAATTACTTCTAGACCAAAGGTAATGGTGTGCGACTAGATAATTATTAATTTTTCATACTTTCATCATTTTACCAATTTTGAAATTTAATTTCTATATAGACACACATTAATGTTATAAATTGTTAAGTAACAAAATTTTATATTTTGATTGATTTTAAATACCGTGGATAATAAGTGCGTGACAAAGTAGATTTATCTATCTGCAGCATCAGAGTTTTATAGTTTTCCGTTGGTAATACCTTACTATTTGGGGACGTCGGATTCATTTGGAATCTCCACTGCTCTTAATCTAGCCTGCTCAATTTTATGTCCCGGCGAGCCTTTATTTGCCGGAGGGGTCTTAAGAGTCTCATTTCTGCTGCTCGAATTACTCGTGCCTGTATCGTCACTAAACCTCTGTGGAACAATATTTGCTCCGACAAGGTACTATAAAATTTTTTATCTTCGCCTCCTCATAATTGGCCTCAACTTACTTAGCTATTCACTGCGACTTACACGCAAACGTTTTTAATCCCATATTTTTGGGCTTAAAAATGTACTTTTTTTCATTTATTTCCTGTAAATAACATCCATTTTGAAACAAGTCATATCTGAATTTCATTCAATTCATCTTTACATATTGCACGTACAATTCATGAAATTTCACCTTATCAGTAACGTTTTTTAATGTTTTAAACTTTAAATATCGTCTCTGAGATATAAAGTAGTAGTAACCATCAAATTATTCGCGTATCACGTAATATTTTAGTTATAAATGTATTTTAATGACTGTCATCAAAACATAAATTATTGGTAATGGCTTTATACCAAACTGATCTGATGCAACACTCCATGCTAATCTATCTTGCGCAAACCTTTTCATTAATGCATAACTAGCACATCACACATCCGCCCTAATGTGCTTAGCGCATTCCATCCTTGGCCTCACTCTTCTGGTTTTACCTTAGACACTTCTTCTAATGTTAATTTTCAATGATCCTCATGTCGTCAAACGTGGCCTATTAATCTATTCCACTATTCGCCTTAGAACTTACCCGATCCACCAATCTGATTTTCAGCATTCTTGTATAGCACCACATTTTAAAAGCTTATATTAGTTTCCTTTCTGCCACTCGTATCGTCCACGTTCCGCACCTATATAACGCCATACGAACATTTTTAGTCTTTATTTCCTAAGATTTGTACAGTTATTAGTCTAAAGTAAATTGCGAAATCCTTCCTTCCCTGTGCTATCCTACTCTTTATGTCTATTATGCCTCTACCATCCCCAGTTATTATGCTGCCCACGTAACAGAATTCTTTAACTTCCTTCAAAATATCCCTTTCCAATCTAACACCCTTTGTCATTCCACTGTTTCCCCGATTACACTCCATTAGCTTGGTTTTCCCTCTATTAATCCTCATATTGAACTCTTTCTCCAGGGCCACGTTCATGGCATTTATTATGGTATCCAAGTCTTTTTCAGTGTCCACTAATACTACAATATAATCGGCAAAGCGTAGGGTTTTTTATTTCTTTCACAAGGTCTGTAATATTTTGTTATTTTTTAATATTGTTTAAAGCGTTGGGTATATTTCCTTCTTTCATTTCCACACCACTTTCCATTCTTCCCAGTTCATTTAATTGAGTTCTTGAACTATTTTCCTGAACACTTCCAGCATTGTCTTTCTCTTCCTTTTATTTTTCCTTTCCCCTTTTTGACTGAGATTGTGTCATTTCACTTACCGTTGTGCATATAAGAAACAACCACGAAGTGGAGATACGATTAAAAATCACTTTTATTATAACAAATTTTTCTTACGTATATTTACAATAACTATACAGTAAGATAGAAATAAATTGAAATTACTATTCAAGCCAATTACAAACATTCATTACTGGAATATTTTACTTTGAACGACACGCTGAAATATTGGTTTCTGTATCTTTAACTTTCTCTAACGATTGTGTTAAACCCCCGTTGATATGCAACCAGCGTTGCAAAGGAAAGGTCACGCTCTGCATTCAACATTCTGGACCCCATTCACTAGAATTTTAATTACTGAATAATTACAATTCTAATGTAATTTTGTCTTTCCAAAAATGTGTGGAAAGTTGGAATAATTTATCGTTTTATTTCTACTGAATGTCTAAAATATTTTACGTCTACAAAGAATGCAATGTTTTCAAAATAAAATTTCCTATACACCACGTGAATTCAAAGATAAAATTAAAAAGACGATATGAAGAGTGAAGTTTGACGATTATGAAATGATATATATAGGGGAAGTCGGGGCGAAACGGGATAGCGCAAAGAACGGGATACCCTATCTTTTTTTACTGGCGGTTATTCAATAGGTGTGGAACATGATAAATGGTCAAGGAAAAGTCCTGACAGCCAACCTGATCAAGTTTTAAACCTACCTTGTGAATGAACTCTTGTTTTGACAGAAGGTAATTCACAAAACTCGCTTCTAATTCTTTAATAGTATATATTCGTGAACTATATGTCTTTAGTTGCATATTAGTTACGTATAGGGTGTAATTCTGCCTGTATTAAAGCTAGGCGAAAAACTTTTAACTGAAACTTTCGTGCGGGAAGTAACGGATACTAATTATTAGCCAAAATGTAATGTGTTACTTAAAAATAATAGATTATGAAAGAAAAGAAATGGAAGAAAGGGAGAAACGAAAGAAAAAGCTACACAGTTCCAAAAAATCTCTTTGAGAACGGATAAATTGATAAAACAATAAACCGTATAAACATAAGAGGACTTTAAAGGATTTCTTGAAGTAAATTTTTTTGAATTAATTGTAATTAAAAAACATTCTGGCCTGTTTTGCCATTTTTAAAAATCTAAATTCGTAGTTTTAAGTTACATTAATATTGAAATATATATTATATAATTATAATGGAGTAAGCTAATGTTTTATACTGTATTAAATTGTTTTTATTTTTTTATAATTTTAAGAAAATTGTTTAACAATAAGTGTCGCGATTCACCCTAGCTTCTCCACTAGTATTCCAGTGGTTGGTCGAAATTTGACCGTAAAACGTTAAAATTTTAATTTTTAATGCTATTGCAAAATCTGCAGTCATCAATTCAGAACCAAAATAATTAAATATAGCACAGACTTAAATTTACTATGAATATTGAACATATATTATGGAGAAAATCATCAGATGTGACAATTATGTTTCTGGTTTTTCTTATAGGTATGAAATTATTATAATTGAAACAATCTAGAGTAACTACTACGCAATACTAAAAGTCGTATTTATGCTGGATTACTTTTATTTGTTTGGAGGCTTCCTATATAAATAAAGTGTATGCTAGTAAATAAGTTGTTTTTCAAACAGATCTTATGTTGGTTGATTTTAACAATTTTTGGTCAGAATAACACGTACTTAATTATTATGAAATTTATTTTATTAATGGAACAATGCGTGTTAAATTTTCATGAACTTTAACTACTTATAGTAGCTTACATGAAAACACGTACAGGATAATGTATAATATTCATGAATTACAGTAAAACAAGATATTATCGTCATAATTTATTCTTATCAAATTATCTTTCAATGTAGTAATATATAAAAATGAAGTATCAGTTATCAGTCTATACAAATATAATCGACAAATATCTTGAAACATTTTTCATTGGTATGGTAATGTAACTTTAAACGCTGAGACTACACTACAAAAATATAAGCCAGAAAAAGTCTCAAAAAATTATTACTAATATGTTTTGGTACACTGGACCATCATTCATTCACAAACAATGAATTATAATTTCGTATTTGCAAAATGTTATGGCAAATAACCCCATTGTTTCAAAATTGGTATGCAAAGGAAATGGAAGACTTGCAGAAGCACTTACGCACAACTCACACGGATATACTCAAATGTCGGAACGACTGGGATACTCGGAAACTAAGACACGCGCTACTAGATTTATCGAAGTTTTAAAAGTTGGAAAGAAAGTAAGAGAAGAGTAAATAACTAAATCAGAAGAGATTTCACTGGGAGATATAATCTGAGGTGAGTTGTCGCTTAAAATCAACATTAAACCATTGTGTTTATTTGCATTAATCTACTATTAGTTTCAAATGGGATCGAAAACTAAAATTATATTTTTACCAAGTCTTTGTAATGAATCCAATAATCATTTATAGTAATTATATCATTAAACAACTAGGCACTTCAAGCATTTTAATGCCCAAATTATTAGTGTTACCAGCTACTAGAGCACAGGCGCGGCCTCCGTGAGTTCCTTGTGCGGCCTTCATGAAAGCTAGTGCAGTGAAACCTCGGTTTTCGTCGATAATACTTGAGTTAATCCGCTAGGCTCACTAAGTGAAAGAACTGACGGAGTTGACGTTTTTGAAAATGATTAAATTTTAAAGTTTGCAATTTAATTGGCGTCTGAAGCGGTGGCGCACCTTACAAGACAAATAATAAGGTTCCTACAGAACTACATATGCGGTTATTTGAGTTGAGGAAGATGGTATATCAAATCTCTTTCTCCCGCTAAAACGGCATGCCTACGAGAAAATGCACGCTGTTTACATTCCTACTTTGGAAGTACATTCTGCTGCGGACAACATTTTCGCTCATGGCAAAAATTAAAAGCAGTTTAAGAACAAAAAGTAAGAAATAAATGCAAATATCCCACTAACTTAATTTTTTATCATTATTGTTGGTCTGTCATTAATATTATAATTTTATATTACATTAAGTTTTAATTTTACGATTTCGTTTACTTCTAGTAATATTATTATTATTTCTACTTAATATTATTATCATTCTATTATATTTCCTTATTGATAATTAAATTTATTTAATAATGTTTTGACTTCATTTTTATTTAAAGTTTTATTTGAATATAGATTTTTTCATGAAAAAATAATTAAATATTAATGTTATAACTAGTTATCTCCCTTATGTAAATACAAAAATATTTTATATTGAAACTTATTAATTAAAATAAAAAATAAATCACTTTAATGGTTTTAGTAATGCATCTGTACAATGCAATAACTGGACAAAACCTATAATAATTTCACAAAAGTCCAATTTATATGTATATCAGCTTATGCATTCCCCTTTATTTCTGACTAATTTAAAGGCGCCCTCTAATAGCAAAACGATTCCCCGCCTCTGCACCAGAGTATCGATTAAATGCATAGATTCGATTTTTGTTAGCAGTTACACGGCCGCGTTATTGGCAATGTATTTTTCGCCTCAGAAAGTCTGCGAAACAATTCGCTAAAACGTTTGATCCCCTTTATTCCCCGAGCAGTATATACGTTATTCCGCTCCGTTTCAAACGCGTCCCATCTTTTTCCTTTCTCCCTCGACGGAAATGTGATCCAGGTCCAGAAGTAATGCTGGAGGACTCCCGGAGAGAAATAGGCTTTTGAGGAACGTCGCCACAAATTCCGAAATCTGGCATGTCATCCGTCTACGGAATCGAGTCGCAGCAGTAACACAACCCAAACATCGCACGCAAAATTTATGTGGATATTATTGTAGCGTAGCTTGAAATATAGAAATTCTCTGCGAGACTGTAGGACGCAAACGTGTGTGCTGATACACGGAGGCAATCGTGAACATTTTTTTTTAAAAAAAAGATCCATCATCAATTTCTAGCTGTGTTGAAACAACTTATTAGTGACTCATGATGAACTCAAAGAAGAATTTATAAGATACGAAAGGCGGTATTTAAATGGAATATCGTAACGAGAGGAACCGATGTTTGGAAAATTAGGAATATAATTAAAAGCTTAAAAGATACGAAACTTAGGAAACTCTTAAAAACCTGCAGGTACATCCAGAATTTCATTAAAGAAACATTTGACGGTTAATGACTGTTATACAACAGTTTATCATTTGTGAAATTGAAACCTCTACATATACTAAGGACATTTTGTTGTCATATCCCTCCTGTTTAAGAAATTTATTTTTCATTTTAGTTACAGTCGCAATGGCTTCTTAACATCATTAGCGACTGTCTTCAATTACGTAGCACATTTCCACGTTATGGCATCAATGTATGGGAACTAACAACAAAATAACTGCCAGGATTCGAACCCTGGACCTCTGTGGTGTGAGGCTGCGAAGGAATAATTGTACTGCAGATTTCCCCAAATGTGGTTGTTGTTCCAGCTGTATATTAAACGAAGACATTTCCCGTGTTTTTTGGAGTGTTATGTAGGAATTTTAACTGTGGAGATTCGCCGCGCTGGTCACGTGCACACCTCTATTCGTGATTTAGCTTCTGTCCATTTCAATTACAGGTCCGTCAAATTCCCTCGGGATGTTACTACTCCACCTCCCCTGACAAAAAAATAGTACCTCGGATGGCTATATTTCTTTCAGCGACTGTAAATAATCTTTTAAAATACCCATATAAAACATTTACGTAATATTTGTACACGTATGCAACAACACCCGAATATTAACAGAATGTAACCTAGTTGTGGTTTTACTCATTTTAATTTTAGAGTTTTAAGGTTTTATTAACGAGGAATATAAAATTTATAAACACACTTTTGACAATGACATCATTTACAAATCCCGTCGTTTCCAAAATGCTTCACATTAAATGCAACACCAATAAGCTGAATTCAAAAATGGACCTGGATTTAATACATGAAATTTAATGTATCAAATGTATACGGGTTACCTCTGTTAAATTTTAATGTTCTTTGGTTCTTTAGTTACTGCATTCTTCAGCTGAATTTATATATATATATATATATATATATATATATATATTAAATTCTGTGTTTATAGTCGAACTAACATCAAAGATCATTAACGACTATCTAATTATCTGATGAGCTGTTTTAGCCCAGTTTTCAGAATGGAGCTCTGTGCTGCGAGGCTGTGACGCTAATCACAAGACCACATAAGTGGCCATTTTGTATCTTTTTAATGTAATAATTTTGTGTATTGTTAGCTTCAGTTCAACCTAAAAACGTCCAGATCAGGACCGAAACATGTAGGTGTATAAAATTACTGTCGCTTTCGTTTTTTTAATTTTTTGTTTGTTTTTGGCCTCATTTGAATATTAAATTTTAAAATAAGTATAGGACATTATATAGAACTGTCTGGTTGTCCGGCGATGTCAGGGAATTCTTTTACATTAGCCCGCTAATTGTTTGAAACGCTCTGGGCAGTGCTTGTGCAATTTCGGGTGTTTAACTCAGAATCCGGCTGCCTTAAGCATGCGTCTTCTTCTTTCTACCACGTCCTCCATTAAATCCGCTTGATTATTTCTAATCCTATTCAGGGACTGACTAGTCATTAATCTAGACAGTCGCTCATTAGCCGTGCGTCTTCTTCTTTCTACCCGATCCTCCATTTAAAATAGGTTTAGAATGTATTGAATTAAAACTGCCAGGTTTAATGGAAGCAAGCGTTTGATATTTATTTCTATGGCCAAAAAAAGTGCTTTATGTAGCAACCATACCTCTTTTTCAATATGTTATTGTTAAGTTACACTAACAACCAACCATTTTAAACATATCGATAAATATTAAGAATGCATGTCATAATTTATGAAAGCCTATAACATACCGTATGTAATAGAAGTATTCAATAACTTATCTTATAATCTAAATAATGATTACTAAGCAATGTAACGTAAGTTTTTTAATAACTGGTTTGATGTGTACTCTCTGCAAATTATATTTTTTGACGTGGCTAGAGCCGAGAATATCCGTGGTTTTTCCAAGCGTCTTACACACCGTGGTATGATACTTAGTGATTAAATACATTACAGTAAACGGTATAAAGCCAGAAATAGAAATTTAATACAAAACCAAATTATAATAAAAAAAGTGCTCCACCCCTAACTTTAGGGCCTCTTCAGTTATTTTTTTAGAAATAAAAATAAACAAATATAATTACATATACACAGTTGACTTTCAAATAAAATACTTGGCATATTTAAAAATGTGGGATTAAAAGCCGTATAGCCGAAAGTTTTGAATTTATATCACAACGAATAGTGCTGAAATAAGAGAAAACATTACAGTTAAAAATATAAAAACTTACTTTATTCTAAGAGACGTTTTTAAACCACAAATATTAAGCTTAAATGCCTTCACAGTCATAGATTGTATTTAAATTTTATTTAAATTATTTATTTTATACGTTTCAATTATTAATTACTCCAATCAATGGCGTGATATAAATGGTTTGTTAATGAAGGCTGTTTATCGAAAGGTTGTTAAAATTTTAAAAATGTTAATTAATTAATGAGCATGCTGATGGAGAAAGAGTTCAATATGATGATTAATAGAGGGAAAACCAAGGGAATGGAGTATAGTATGGGAAACAGTGAAATAACGAAGGGTGTTTGATTGGGAAGGGATACTTTGAAGGAAGTTAAGGAATTCTGCTATCAAGGAAGAGAAATAACTAGAGTAGGATAATACAGGCAAGGAAGACTTTCGCGAAAAAGAGGAATTTACTTAAGGGAAACATAAGTGTGAATATTAGGAAATCGTTGCTAAAAATGTTCCTAATGAGCGTGGCGTTATATAGTGGACGGTAAGAGCTTGAGAAAGGCAAATAATAGAAGCTTTGAAACGTGGTGCTATAGGAGAATGCTGAAAATCAGATGGGTGGATAAAATCACTAACGAGGAAGATCTAAACAGAATAGGGGAAGAGCGAACAATATGAAGAACGTTCACGAAGAGAATGTATACATGAATAGGCCACGTTTTGAGACATGAGGGTTTTGTAAAATAAGCATTAGAGGGAAGTGTGTGGGGTAAGAACAGAAGAGGGAGGCGAAGAGTGGAATACGCTAAACAGATTGGAAGGATGTGGGATGTGGTAGTTATGTATGAAGTGAAAAGGCTTGCGCAAGATAGTTTAGCGTGGAGGTTTGCATCAGAGAAATCTTAGGACTGAATACCACAACAATTAACTTTTGTTTGATATTTTCGTTTTGTATGACTTATATAAGAGGCTTAACAATCAAATCATTGAATTCCATAGATTTAAATTAACGAACAGAGTAACAAACCAGATTTTTACTTTAAATAAATAAGAACTAGTTTTCATCAGAAATAAAAAAATTTATAAGTTACGACGGTTTTAATGCTTGGCATGCACCTAATTTTGTTATTTGATGAAATCCACAAATATGGCAAACTGTCGTAACTAAATATTAAGTGACTGAATTTTTTATTACTAATTATCATAGAATTCACTCATTGAATTTTTGTTGCTTGGCTTGAGTATATTTATATGTAACTTTATTACCTGATGAAATCAACAAATATGAACGAAACAACGTAACGAAATAGTAATTAAAATTTGTTGTTGAAAATTTGCATATATGTTTTATTTATTACAATTAATTGTCAGATAATTATTTTATTGAAGATTTAATTTTATTCATACAACGTTTCATAGTTACAGTTGTGACTTTATGAGGTATATTTCTTAAAGATATATTTACAAAACATTGTGAAAAATATTTAGAACATACAAGAATATTTTGTAAAATATTTCAGTTAGTTAATTATTTCCGGTAAAACAAACAATATTGCCTATCATTTTAAAGTATGTGGTAACCTCCCCCCCCCCCAAATAGATATCCTCGTGTTTAAAATATTTCTCCTGGACTGGATCCAAGGATGCCTTAATGCTTTATGTTACGTATTCTTTTTCACAAATTGTCTAATTTAACTGCAAAAGTATGTAATTTTGTACATAATGAAATATTTTAATTGTTTAGCGTTTCATGTTTATATTTCGGTTGTAACTGTCGTTGGATGCATTGTTGTGGGATATCGTGGGAGAAGGGGACAATGACGCCCGCCGCGATTGAGTGTGTTTGGGAGAGATGGTTATTTATTTTGAGAGAGAAGGTTCTGTTAGAAAGGTAGGTTAGAAATAACCTGTAGTGGGTGTCATTTAGGAAGTCTTTCATTATGAATAGTAGGAAAGGGTGGTGGATTTTATCAAAAGTTTTTTCGATGTCAATAAATGTGGTGATGAGGGATTTGCGTTGTTCAAAGGAGTTGTTTATGAGGTTGGAGGGACGGTGTATTTGATGTAAGCAAGAGTGTTTTGGGCGAAAACCGTATTGTGTATCTAGAATCAGGAATGAGAGTTGATTGATTAGGTGGTGAAGTAGTAGTTTTTCGAACAATTTGGATAATGTACTAAGGAGACTTATTGGACGGTAGTTTTCAGGGTGGGATTTTGGTTTGTTTTGTTTATGTATATTATTATTAGAAGATAGACAAGAATGGAAAAATGTCAACCGGACCAGTGAATCGAACCCAGGACCTTGCGATATCCAGCCGCATGCTCTACCAACTGAGCTAATCCGAGTCGACGTCCCAGGACCGACTTAACACCTCTCCATTCCGTAAACCTAAGCTAGGCTCACCTACCAATTCACCAATCACAATCCTCACGTCCTAATTCTAGGAAATACGTGAAGATGGACAATTGCGTAAACTGATCATAGGTGCATTGAGCATTTAGCATAGAATTCAATGCACCTATGATCAGTTTACGCAATGTCCATCTTCACGTATTTCCTAGAATTAGGACGTGAGGATTGTGATTGGTGAATTGGTAGGTGAGCCTAGCTTAGGTTTACGGAATGGAGAGGTGTTAAGTCGGTCCTGGGACGTCGACTCGGATTAGCTCAGTTGGTAGAGCATGCGGCTGGATATCGCAAGGTCCTGGGTTCGATTCCCTGGTCCGGTTGACATTTTTCCATTCTTGTCTATCTTCTAAAATTAACTATATGAAATTGAGCATTCCCACTAATTTAGTATATTATTATGGTGGTATTTTTCCATTTAGCTGGATAATGGGTAGTTCTGAGGATGGCGTTGAAGATATAGGTGATTAAGATTATTGTTTTCTTAGGAAGATATTTTAGGTGGCGGTTGGTGATGTGGTTGTGACCTGGGGAGGCTTCGTTTTTTAGCTTTTTTAATACGGTTGATATTTGGGAAAGAGGTTTGGGAGGGTTTTATAATTGTAGCGGTTGTTGGAGTTTTGCTGCTGCTATGGCCTGGTTGATTGTTGTAGAAGCAGCTGTTGGTGGAGAATTGCTTGGTCAATAGTTGGGCAAAGATGTTCGTTCGCTTTTTGGGAGGAAGTGGTAAACCATTGATTGTCTTTTTTAAGTGGAGGGGTATCGGATTTCTTCTTGCGTTAAGTTGCTAAAATTTAATGTCTAGAGTCGCTGGAGTCTTAGTAATTTTTGAACTTTTCTAGTGATGTCATTGTAGTTACGATTGTCTGGTTCCAAAATTAAACGAAGAAATGTATGAATGAAACAAAACCTTGGTTTGTCTATGAACTGGTCGTTCATTTAGTTCTATGTAATTCTTCTGAAATACTGATGCGAACTATCAAACAATTTCAAATATCTAAGGACATTATTAGATTTTGTTAAACGATTATTTTAAGTTCCCGCTTCCGGTTGATAAGTACAATCCATTTTGTGTCAATTTTTATTATAATATATATGTAATATGCCATTGAAATATTTATTATTGCAAACTTGAATTCAGTGTCAGTTGAGCCTGTCATGTTAACGATTGTCTGTCAGCCATTATCCTTAAATCGACGCATACACCAAACACCATTATCAGATGCAACAGTCTCCCAGCCAAGGTAAACAGTTCTCAAACCATTTTGCTTACGTTATATTGTTTTCGTCCCATCTGGTGTTGACACTGTACATATTTTTGCGTGCTTCCTTAAAGTCATAATTGTTGTGTGCTACAACACTACTTTGTCATAGTTTATAGAAACATCGGTGATCTTCCAGATCAAACAATATTTTAAAATACTTTCATGAAACAATTTCACGGATTTCTCCAGTAGTAATAAGAATAATCTACAGAAAAAATAGTTACTTGTAGCGGGTGAATAGTACATAGTAGATTTAAAACTTATTACTAATTAGAGGACCATTGGGAAGGGATGGATCTGTATTATTTCTTTCTACGGTTGGACTATAAATTATTTGCAGTCCTGATCGAATCCAGGTAGGTATATCCAACAATGCAGAATTTCTAACGACCAAACGTGCTGCAGATAACCACATCCGCACCTCTGAGTAGTAACTATTATCTAATTACTTGCATTAATAATTTTAGTAGAACACGTTGACAGTGGAAGAATGTGGTGGCAGGGAGGAGAATGTGACGGCGTAGATTGATTTCCCCAGAATGAGGGAGACGCATTAAGCGCAGCGGAGAAACTTTCCAGCAGTTACATTGTTAGAGCAGCTGGGGACGCGTTTTCTTCGTTACTTGAAGACAGTTTCTAATTGTTATTTCATTACGCAAAAGCTTTCAGCGCTTTCTTGAACTGAAGACGTAGAGGGAGAGTACGTACAGTCGCGACTTTGTAATATTGGAATGTCTCGACTTAGAATCAGGGAAGCCTTATAAAGCAGCTTGTAATTTGGGATAATTATACTGCACTCCCGCAATAACAAACTGTCGTTAACCAACGGGTCTCGTGCAATAATTATTTTTCCCCGATGAAGAGTCCGTTTTACATGTTTTTGAGAATCATATAACTATGCATGATCTTCTTAGAATGTAAATACGATGAGAAATTGCAAATCCCTATTATTAAAATGCGTAGGAAAACGAACGCTTATTTTCGTTGTGATTATATAATTTTCATAATACTAAAATATGTTTAACACTTACTAAACGTCCAGTGAACTAAGTATATGAAATTAGGAGTTATTTAAGCATCAGATATTACTTGCTAATAATTAAGAAGAAGACTAAAAGGTTATATGCAGCCAGTACACTTTGTGGTGTTCCCGGTATAACTTCAGTTTTTGATTGTCTGCTCTGATCAGGAGAAACATTATCATGTACTTAGTTAGCTAAAATATTATTTCTGTTTTTGGAAGCGGTGAGAGGATTAACGGACTGCATGATGGTGATCCCGAAACAAGCAACTCTCCTTTAATAGCACAGAAAGGAGAGGAAGGCAGCCTGGAGTTGACTAGGACCCCCGTGCTGAAGTTTAAGGATCCTATTGGATGATTCATTTTAAAGAGATGTAGGGAAAACCCCATAAAACCTGTGTCGGGTAGTTTGAATACTTTTATCACGCCTTTCCGAATGACAAGCATTTACGTCTACGCACCTCGAGCAATTTTAGGAGGTAGCTGAGAATAGGTGGCTAGCTCTTACCGTATGCTCAACTTCTGCAACTGCAGTACCTACAATTGAGACATAGAGGGAACCAGGCATCTGTTTCTTCGAGAAGGAGCTCCCACTCGTCTATTTAGAAATAATCATGTATATTATATATATAGTGATGTTATACTCCTGTCACACATCCACCTTGCCCCATAATATAACACGGGGAACAGCTCTCTGGTGACCGGAAACCGAGGCCTAGTGACGTAGGAAGAAGGGTGGAGGGAGAGAGTGTGTGGCGTGAGCAACACCACGAGGACCTTCCTTCTCTATTTGGACGTCAGCCTGGACGATCCAGGCCTGCCCTCGTACGGGAACAGCGGTGTGAGTCTGAAGTTGTGTACCGTCTTTGTACTAGTTTCTATAAACTTTTAAAAGAATCTTTATTTTATTCACGTGAATAAGTATTATCTTTAAATAGTAAATTTTTCAATTATTTCTTCTAAGATACTGTAGGGGGGTTATAATGGTCACATGACGCAGTATTGCGCGAGTTAATAGCTTCGTTAACATGTAGAACTCCCAAGTGAATCGAGTGTTTATGGTGAACATTCTTTGCCTGTCGTTCATATACACTTATTTTAGAATAATTTCATGTCAAAAATCATAATATATCACTGCCTAATAATATGACGATGACCAGATTAATCGACTTGTTTCCCAGAAACCGGATCAGTTGTCCAAAAAAAGAAAACAGGGATATGTGCTTGACTTTGCGATCAGTGTGTAAAACGTTTTATACTCCATAAATATCGTTTTGATATTCTGGATTTATTTTTTCAGTTACGTTGTGACAGTGCCCAAAATTAATAAAAAAAAATAATGTCTAATTAACAGCTGGGTCATACTATATAATTACCTGTTATAGTTACAATTGTTAAGAGCTAGTTGAGCCAGATTTACATTTTGGCATAGTGATTAATGTATTTTATGATCTCAATTGTTTTTCCATAGTATGCTGAAGTGTGTTATCGAGTTGACGTCTTGTTTTTGCAGTATTTCATTTCTTTCTATTCTATATTTGGATCATGTGTGTTAAGGTGTAGCACCGATATCGCAGATAGAGTATTTTGTGATTAAATAATGAAGGTGGTTAAGTTTGGCGTCTTCTGTCCTGGTCCTGGTTAATATGACTCTACCTCTTCTCAATGTATTCAGATAGACATGATTTTCGCTAAAGGTTTTGAATGATTTATTGGTTCTGCATCCTTTTCGTTGGGCCCAATTCCGGTTCCAGTGTAAAGCGAGGTGGGGTTGGGTTAGTTTCTAGCAGGAGGCGAGGGTGTTGGAGATTTCTGGGGGTGTTGTTAGGGAGTTAGGCGGCCAGTTTATCTTGCAAATTTAAATTATGAATTAGTTCTAACAAAATATTCAACGTTTTTCAAAAACTACTCCGATCAAAATTTTGAAATAAAATGTTTCGGTTCTAGGAGAAAAAGTATGGTGTACAATATTTGGTTTCCAAAGTAAAGCAGCTCATAAACACGAGTATAAATATTAATGAGAGCTAATGTGTTACATTAATATATAACAAGTTGGAAAATTCTAATTTTAGTTCTACTTGAAACTTGCTAGTGCTGTAACTCGTTGCAACTATGTGCACTTTTAGTTACATTATAAATTTATTAATATTCATCGCTTTACGTAGTCTGAGAATTATCACTAAACATTTTAACGGTTAGAAATTTTTTCAGTTAAAATTAACTCTTTTGCTTTTTCGTTTTACATTAATTATTATATTCTTGTCTCAGTTAAATTTGAAAATGTTGGCGTTATAATCATTACGCGGTTTCCTCTCTTTCACTGAAATAAGCGGAACATAGAACTATGTTCTTCTGGCTTTTAAGTAGCTTAACATATTGAATACCACTTAATTTTCAATACTAAGCGTGCAGTAAATGAATTATAAACCGGGATTCTTATTTATGTTTCAAGTACGAGCATCAATAATAAGACCTGAAGTGAATCAAGCAATGTGCATAGGAAGTGGAAGGATCAACATTTGTAAAATGACATCCCGTGTGAATGTGAATTTCACGCAATAAATAAATTTATCTAGACTGTTTGAAACGTCCATCGGAAGTCGGTCGGATTTTAATCAATCTCTCTCTGGCTTCACAATTTAGTTGTTTCAAATAGAGGCGTAATAAAGTCACGTGGCGTTAACTTCCCACATATTCTAAAATAAAAAATGAATATATTAGCACAGTCATATCCAGTATTAGCCATATTTAGTCTTAAAAGTTTTAGAATACCTTCCGTTTCACTTTTAGCTTTAATAAAGTATCTGGTGCGACTAGTAAGTTTTACAGAGACAAGTGATTGGTCGTAATACAATTTTCGAATGGTACTTCTAACGGAGCCTCTTGGTTGTAAAATAACTACATTTCGTCCGAAAGTTACAAGTCAGTTTTACAACTATATAAATTCTGCTTAGGGTTGATCATCCAAAATAAATTTTCTGTCGATCCTTCCTCTTTCAGGCCAAATAAGTTCCCACATCATCATCTGTTCTGCGACTTCATGTTTGCCGATTAGGATTTCCTATACCAATAATCAGATTACTATGAAATTGTATTTTCGAGCTGTTCCCAGAGAATGTTTCTGTCGCTGAAAACGTCCGACGTCCAATTCTACTCTAAACTTTGTTTGCCATGATACTTATGATGATACTATTTTAATGTCCTACCCTAAAGCAACTTATAACAGAATACACAATGCCCTCACGAAGCCTGCCAAGGGAGATTAATATCCGCTGCGTGTGGGCAACGACGTTTGCCAAAGACAATTAAAACTATCGTGACTTAAATGATATATTAGTTATATTTATGGGTAATTTTACGTTTGACTGGCTACGTCAGGATAAACATATTGTTTCAAGCTAATCAGACAGAAGAGAATATATCTGTCAAGCGTTATATAATACTTAATTTTAACTAATATTTTATTTTTTAAGTAATGACTTTTTAATCGGTTTAATAAGTGCGTTTTATAAGTTTCAGGTCAGATGATTAAGGTACAGGGCCGCACACCTGCAATTTAATTTTTTGTAGACGTATATATAAATATATCTAATCAGACGATGATATGGTTCAAGTATCTTCTCATTATAAATGTAATTATTGTCTGTTAGTGTGTATTTTTATTTAAATATTTGCTTATTTAAAATATCGGTATAAAATACCGAGTCATCGTGGTGTTTATGATGGGGCGTAAAAGGTAAATTTTCAATAAAATGACACTTTTGTTAATGTTTTAATCACGTGTTGACAAAGAGATTACTGATGAATAAAATAAGGCAAATACAATATTTCCGGGCATCGCTAAGCAACCATCTAAGTTATGTATATTTATCAATGCTAATTTTAGTAACCTAACTTACTGTGATATGGAATCTAACCTTGTCAGATAACTATTAATTTTATTGTCAAATATTTCACGGATACTCGTTCTGAAAAATTACTTTATTTCTTGAATCCATTCATATTGTTCTTTCACCTACTTATTTGTGTCTTTCATCCCTTTACGTAGTATCTATTATATCCTATGACCTATGTATCATTGCCCTCCTTTCCTTCCACATCCAATTTGTATAGTATTCATTTATGATCTGCTATCTAAGATTTGATGTAGTGGCCAAAGCTGCAAATATGAATTTCATTTCGTCTCCTCGCCGGCCAACAGTTCCGCCTCCAGATCTGGCAGATGAAATATATCCCCCAGTCCAAAAAATGTGCTGGTGTTTACACTTAGTTGACGCCCTCTGCTTCCGAGTTCCAGCTTCTCTAGTCATCGACGCAACATCTGCTCTCTTAACTGCCATCTTATTGGGCCGTTAAAAGAGATGAAAAGTGGCGGCTTTCTGTTAGGGCAATAAAATTTATCTCAGGTCCATGAACCGGAGTGAAATTTAGTGACGCCTTTGGGATGTTACTGTGACAGTTAAATTGCATCGAAGAAACAATTCGTAAAAGCAACAGTGGGGAAAAACGGAAATAGATTACATATTTAAGTCACGGAAGTGGTTCAAAAAGTTAAGTGTCGTTAATTGGAACAAAGCTTTATATCGCGGGAAATGTGTTTGCAAGTCTGTTTGACAACGATACATAAAATGTTTAGATAATATCTAATAAATTAACCACATTATGTGTGCCAAATAAATTAAAAAATTGTATATTACATCAATATTTTGTTGCTCCAGACGATTTTCATCTGTTTATTCATCTGAAGACATTTGAACGACGATGATGATGAAAGTGCAGGTGAAAGGCATACAGAAAACTTGTTTCCCGTTAAGACAAGTGCTTGAACATAAGCCATGTGGAGAAGCAATGCGAGGTGTAAGATAATGATTAATTTAAAATGCCTGGAATATAAATCTCTGTATTTTCTTTAAATAAACCCTCGTATAAAATTTACAGTGAAGTATAATGATCAACTACTTTGTCTAGAATGGTGGAAAATGTAATATTATTTTCTTTTCATTTCAACTCTTCAATTATTTTACGAAATTGTTTTATATATGAGTATATATATATATATATATATATATATATATATATATCTGTAGACGGCGACAGATTTTTTATAGCCAAGAGTTACGGTTGAAGGATAAATCATTACTTTTAAATGATATAATTTCGAGGATTCTTATAAATAAAGTTTCATTTTAAATATGATGTGAATAATTAGTCCATATTACAACACATTAAATTATGAATTTCATCAAATGGTGTTATGGGAAGCATTGTCTGGTTTTAAATTTTAACCATTTCGTTCGTACTTAGTCCCCATACCACTTATATATAAAAGGCGGAAAAAATTAAATTAAAATACTGGAAATAAAAAAAACTATTGTGTAAAGATAATACTTGTGAGAGTTTCCACTCACACGCATTTCTCCCCAGATTGACTGCGGAGCTCACCTGCCTGTGTTGTGAATCCCTCATACTTCTTCACCTATTATGGAAAGTTACTGGGGTCAAAAAACCTGTGCATACAGTAAAAGTTGCCTCCTAAAACTGGTGTAGGCACGACGAAGGGAATGCTGCGAAACCACAGCAAACTCGTCTCCCGTCATTCGGAAGGGCGTGGATAATTCTGATCTAAATGGGAGATCAGAGGTTGGTTGGAAAAGATTGGGGAAGTCATTTGTTAATGGAATGGATTGTCATCAAAGTTGGTGGTGGACAAGATTTGATAAGCTGTAATGCTTAGGATTTTTGAGAAAGTAGTTTTTGAGAATTGATGATTTAGATTTCAGACAGAGCAGTTGGTGACAAGCCTAGATAGCATTTCAGTTAGTTGAATTTTTTAACGGATGTGAAATACCTGTTGATAGCGGACACAGGCAGAGATAAAAGGTAGCGGGGTCAACCATCGAATTCCAGAGGCTTTGTCGTTTCAATAACTACAAAGTTTGCGATGATGATAAACAAAGTAAATCCTCTAAACTTTTAGAATCATTAGTTTTTTTGTAGGAATCAGGCCTAAGACTATTCTTGTGTAACCGCTCATGCCAACCTATCCTGCGCAAGGCCCTTCATTTCTACTCTGCTAAGTGTATTCTATCCTTGGCCTTCCTCTTCTGTTCTTACCCCGCACATTTGCCTCTAATGCTAATTTTACAAGACCTTCATGTCTCAAAACGAGGCCTTTTAATCTATCCCTTCTCTTGGTTACAGTCCCCCATATTTTTTTTCTTCCCCTATTCTGCTTAGAACACATAATTATTAATTTTATTAATTAATTATATTGACAACGTACATTATGAATAAGATTTTAGATGTTTATATATTACTCAGACTCTTACTTATGCTTTTCTTGTTATTTGTATTACTATCGAGGAAGCTAAACATGCACCTAAACTCTACCACAGTCAATAAATTAATTAATAGCCTCATAACTGTTACCGCCATTTTAGTGCTTGCAGCAGACCTTCACTCTCTGTTCACCTCTAATGGGGTAAAACAAACTTTATCTCAAGATTTCAAAGTACTCCAAGAACTGAATTGAGCTCCCTTCAAACTTCTGTATTTATGCCACTTTCAAGTTTCACAGTTGTGACGGCAGTTCCTTAGAGGACCTATAAATTCTTCATTTGAACAAAAACTCTTCGATTACGAAAAATTATACCCTTGACTGGCGACAGCATGAGATTTGCTGTTCCGTAGCATAGTCAATTTTGATTTATTAATACATAAAAAATGTAATATATATAGAATTAAATAGTTCTTCAATATGATTAAATGTACCACAGACATTTCGGTTCTATAACATTCTGCTCAGGCAAGTAGAAAATGAACTAAAATAAAAAAAATTAATTCATATATTCGCGGAGAAATGATCAATGTATGTAGTAACGAAACTTAGTTCCTTCGTCGTAGTGAAGATGGTTCAAAATGACCTCTCAGGTTGCCACGTGCTAGGTTGGGATAAACGGAAACCAAAAACACGAAACAAAAATTAACAGTTTTATTAATAAAAAAAGAAAAAGGTATTTAAAAGTTCAACGAAACAAACAAAATCAATTCAACAGCTGTTTTCATCAGGCAGGGTTGCAGACGACCTTTCACCATCGGTGATCAAGCTCGCAGTCCAACTAGCGCCACACCCGGCTCCCCTCCACTTCTCCTACGACACAACACTGCCCTCTGTTATGGCCCTACTAAAAGGGCCGAAGTGGGTGAAAGAATCGTTGGGCAAGAACCTCACAGTGGATAAAAGATAGCCAGTCGGTCGTATGTGTTATATATATATATATTGTAACATGAAAAGTTACACTTGACAATGCAGGCCAGCTTGCGAGTTGCAATTGTTGAGGAACTGACGCAACTTGGGCCAACAGTGTGGTCTGGTGAGAGGTGGAGTCGTCATGGGGTGATTGGAGAAGCAGGTTGTGTCGGCGGGACGACGAGAGAATGACCACGCCCTGCAGATATAATTTTTTTCTCATTCTCTGATTGGAATTAAAACTATTAAAATCAATTTTTGGTGTTTTTTTATGAAAAATACCTGGCGCCCTAAAGGAATTTAGAAATCCTCGAATACGGAGGAACGACGGATCTTCTACAATATATATATATATATATATATATATATATATATATATATATATATATATAATAGTCCTAAGTAACGCTCTTCGTGAAATGTTCCGGTGACGTCGGATATGCTAAGTTTTAACTTCGCCAAAGATACCACAATACAGAGTACACACATGAGTTCAAAGTAGTTAGTTAATGTTACTTCTAGTTTTATAAATTATATACTTCTATAAATTAACCAATTTTATGAACTGAAACTTCATGTAAATAAATATCACGTACACACTTTTGCTGCCACTAAACCTATCACTGATAATTCAATTGATTCTTAGCCTATTTTCTGAACTGAAAAATATTTCAAAAGCAAAATACGAACACATAGAACTATGATGATAATAAATACGAAATATTTTCTTTATTCTTAAATTTTCTTCACTTTTCAAGTAACCACGGCAGATTTTTGACTACATTTGCGTAAGACAAATTTATAATAGATTATAAAATATTATTATAATGTAACATAATCTTTGTCAATTTATTAATTGGGAATTTTTGATAACTTTGTTGTGTGTGTATTTTAAGTGGTTTAATTATATGCTTTAGACGTCATAAAAAATTTTAAAAGCTGTTTAAAACATAATTTTTGGTTGAGTTCTCATCGGGTGTAAACGCCAAGTGATTGTATCGGTGTGAGTGGTGACATCACAGTGAGATATTTCTGTAAATTACGAGTAGAAATTGAAAATAAATTCGCATATTGGAATCATAATGAGTATCTACAAATGGAAAATAATAGATTCACATCGTTCAATTACATTTTTCTCCCTCTCTTAATATCGTTCTTATAACTTGGGGATAGGGAAAACGCGCTCTATACTACTTAAATCACATTAAATTGCAACAGTATCGAATTAAAAAATTCACTTCACCATACCTCGACCAGTTTCGGAGACAGATGATCGAGTGTTACAATAGGATTAGAGTAAAACTTTCAACGTATGTTCAATGTCTGAAACACATTTTAAGAAGATGCCTAAGCTTTAGGGAAGAATAGTTAAAACACCTTCTAGTGTGTCAGATGGTGACCCACAGTACCAGGTTTTTTAATATTAAAATGTTATTTTTTAAATAATCTGTTTTTAAGAATAAAACTTCCTCTCTGAGAATGTGCGTTTAAAAGTAGGACATAATTCTTTTACTCATAAGATCAGATAGCGGATTTCCGGGCGTAAAGAAAACTGTTTTTGTTAGTTGAGAGTTTTGTGACCCTACCAACCAGAGTCCCATGACTTTAAAAAGTAAGAAAAAGGGTAGAAAATATGTCTTAAACTTTCACGAGATATTTTTTGAAAAGGAGCTTTCTTTTAGGCGATTAATCATCCACAGCTGTGGACAGGAAATTCCCAGCCTAGTAGCACGGTCGATGCCAAATAAATTATTGTAACGCATCACTGTCAAACGAGACAAGAAGTCACTGGAATACACTTGAATATATTTTTGTTACGGACAAGTCGCTTGTTTCGGAGAAGGTTATTATAATTTGAGAAGAATTGCATGCCTTTGAATAGTTATTAATTTGACGGATGAAGAAAAGATGAAAGTGGGGAACCGAAGTTACGAATACATTGTCGGTAGACAAGGGGAGATATTTAGGATACTTTATCGTTTAAAGTTGTCTTCGAGGTCATTGTGCCAGTCTGTGTTTCTCGCAGTATCAGCAGTGCAATCACCATCGACGGGAACTCCACACAATCACAAGGCAACGGAAATTGGAGCCACGGAATAAAGTCCTAAGATAAGGAACTGATCAACAGAAAGTTCGTCTTGCTGGTCAGATAATTTATCGTGAATAAATTTAAAACTAATTTTTAATAGAAAAAATTTTAAACAGTCAATATCACGATAATCACAAGTGTTTATTTCAAATAAAAGTTCTCGATTAATAGGAATATTACAAGAATCTATTTGTAATCTTTCGGGCCAAATAATGGACACTTAAATTCGGTAATTTAATATTGAAGAAGCAGAAATGTGGTAGAATATTAATTTTGCAACAGATTAAATCGAGTGTAAATATAAGAACATGAAAAGAATGGGTAGATGATTTAAATTTGACAAGAGTCGTGAATTTCTCGGATGAAAACTGATTTTAATTAACAATTCATCAAGAAATGTACACATTGACCTTAATATTAAAAGTCAGAGCCATTCATAAGGATTTTAAATTTACGTAGAAAATTTATATAAATTCTAAAACGTTTAAGGCACGGGCTCAATACTATTTCTGATAACGAAGACATTATTGTTAAAAACAAAAATGTTGAAAGTGGAATAAATAGATGAAATATTTTTATTTTTAAACTATACGAAAAATTTGTCGAAATATAGAAATATTGTTTGAGGAAGACGTTAACACTAACTTTGAAAGTTGTGATACAGAAGTTGATCTAAAATTTAAATTTCCCACATGTATTGAAAATAATTTAAAGAAAATTGAATTAAATTAACTCAATCAGAAAATGACGCGTATCTTTATAGAGTATTTGGCAAATAGAATGATAGCATGATTATTACGAATTATTTCAATATTTATGTTTATTTGTGAAGTTAAACGTGGGTAGGCTATATACCTTGTCTAAAAATTCAAGCGTTAAGTCACATAAGCTTAGAGACGCCACAACCACGTCACGGCGTGAAGATATTAACATAAATTAATTATTAATCTCTTTCACATTATGACAAACCGATTTTGAACTAAAAGCAGAGGAAACACTTTCTTAAATTATTGTATGAGCTTACAGAAAGTTCAGGAAGCCTATATAGAAAGACTGACTATGGCCATGCAGATTTCTCTGTAGTTTTCTTCCACTGTATTTACGCGAACGTTAGGTA
The DNA here is from genome assembly GCA_034510155.1 of Eucriotettix oculatus. Lineage (NCBI taxonomy): Eukaryota > Metazoa > Arthropoda > Insecta > Orthoptera > Tetrigidae > Eucriotettix > Eucriotettix oculatus. The sequence goes on along the minus strand of CM067376.1, from coordinate 52,420,048 downwards.
TCAAGAATGCCAGGTTTTCACGTCGTCTCCGCTATTTTGTTATTGTTTCGTGCTTGGTTCTTTTTGGATGAGTGGCAGAAGAAGGTGCCATGCCGATATCGTTTTCGCGCTTGTTACCTCTTAGAGGAGATGTTGAATGTATTTCCGTCGTTCTCCGTAAAAACTCGAAAACGTACATGCATTTTGAACAATTTATTATAACCCAAAATCTACTTTTGGTCTTGAATACGCATAACACATAATGCATAATTGTCCTTCAAGAAACTAATAAATAATAATAGTTTGCCAGCTCAGGTTTCACCAAAAAGTGAAAGCATAAAGTGACATATGGAGACACAATTGGAGCGGAAGTCTTCAGCACGCGTGTTGAGTCGGGCTCCCCTGAATAGTACCGCCCGCGTTGCATATCGGGCAACGCCGCTTGACAGCAGGGCAGAGCTACTGCCTGTGAAGGCAAACAATAAATCTCTCATTCTTGAACTAGTCCCGAGAATATATACAGCAGTTTACCAGCTAGAGGGCAGGTACTGCGTCAAGGCAGGGGTCGTACCAACCAACCGGTACAAGTTAACGAAGTGAATGACCTCAAGTTATCAGTTTCTCAAAGCAAAGTATAATTTATTTTCATTGTCAACCAGTTACTATATTTCTATGAAGTCATGAGGTTTTGAATGAGCGTCGACTGAAAGTACACAATCCACCAGACAAGACAGGCACTTAACAAAACACTCATATTGACTGCAAATTTATTCCAGAGAAACCTGTGCGCACGATTGATGCCGCTTTTGCTTAGAATGCAACAGAAACGGCGACGACGGAGGAAATAGTGTGTTGATTGATAAAGTCAATTCACCAGTTCGCAAATCCAATATCAGGATGACCAGAATGAATCAGTTTAAGTTGTAATTGGTTCTTTTAAATACTACGCTAGGTCTAGTTGCCTCTGATTATTTCCTCTTTCCAAAATGGATCCGGGGTAACGTATTTGTCAATTGTGAAGAAGTGGAGTTGATTAATATTTTGATGAGCTACGTGCTGCTCAATGAATGTGTCCCAACGGAGTTTCTATTTTCTTTTTGCTTATCTTATAGTCCCAATTTGGTTATGGATGCTGTTGAACATCGCTGGTAAAATTGTATCAAGCCGAGAAATTATAATATTTTTAAACCATTTTTTTTCTTTATGTTGTGGAATTTGGGATCTCCCTTGGAACGTTTCTGTGTAACCAATTCGGACGGAATTCTCATTCAATTAAGTAAATCGCTTTTAAATCTGACAAGCTATTAACGTTGGTCTTCTCTGAATTAGATATTTGTGCCAATTAACTTGTTCAAGAATACCAACTTCGTGTTCGAATCACATAATTATTTTCATTTCACATTTTTTCTGTGACTTGTGTTTCTTTTCGTGGTGGTAGAATTTGAAAAGTTTTTTATTTTTCCTGCTCTTGTTATGATTTGTTTTTTAAATATTTCGCTTTGTGTGATAATGAATAGTTTTTATTACAATTTATTTTTAAAGCACCGAAAAATAGAAACTATCATTCTGGGAAACGTACGGCCCGCACGTGCTCTTGTAGAGAGCGTTGTGCGCGGTGGAGGCGGAGGTTGTAATAAAGCCTTCTCAGAAACGCCACAACAAAGTCAGAACAAAGCTGCTCCCGGCGAATGGCAGCTGTAGTAAACCGCCATATCGATGTACACATCGCAATAATTCTCCGGCGATTTATGTCACCCAAGGACCACGTCACGCTCCTATCGATTTCCGGCGTAATCGGAGGTCCGCTCTGCCTTACAACCCTGCGCTTTAGGACGCAAGTCAAATCTTTTTTACCCGTGGCTTGTTTCACCGAGCTACGACAGACCGAAATGTAGCTACTCCCGACGAATTCAATAGTTTATTGAATAAAACGAGTTAGACTCTTTTCCAATACTAGCAAAAATTATTCTTAAATAGAAATGGTAAGTTGTATGTAATCAATTCGATTTGTAAAAGATTTAAAGCTTAAGTAATTGATGTATTTGTAATAAAATCAGTTTTTTTATTTATGAATATTAAATAAAGTAGTAAGAAGCCAAAATCAATTTAATTAATTACGTAATCCTCCATTTGTGCTGCGTGTCGCTCTTGCGACTCATGCGATTTTAAATCGGCTCACTAAAGCAACAAGGTTTGCAGAAACAACTGAAAAATTTCTGTAAATTGGCAACCTCTTTTCCTAAAAGTATATATATATATATATAGAACAACAGTTTTTTAAAAAAAATACATTGTACCCTTACGTAGCTGTTGTTCAGATAAATTCATACCAAATCATTAACTTAAAAAAACTTACTCGTTTCCGTACTATATTTTGTTTTTAAATATTTTTAAACGGATACAATATTTCATAACAATTTATTTGGTTTATTTATTTTATTAACACTCAACTGAGGAAACAGAATACTTAGTTGCATAAAAATTTAAAAAGTAATTCACACAAACTAAATTAACAACAATCAGAATTTTGAGTTTACATAAATAAAATTCGCAACAATAATTCGCTTTTCGAACATAGTTGAAAATAAATATAACCATACTAATTAAAATCATTCAGCGTTGCTAAGGGCATTCAAAATTACAAACGCAGCTGGTAAAATAATTGTTTAGACCAGTGATGGGCAAATATTTTAAAGGGGTGGCAAAAGGTAGGGAAAAAAGCTTTAGTCGGGCCAATATACTTGAGAGTTGAAACATCGTGAAATGTTATATTCTTTGTAAAATGCTACAGTTTCGTTGCAGATGAGACATAGCGGTGTAGCGTGCCTTTCTATCTATTGAGACTTATGAAATATTGAAGGTTTTGCGAAGAAAAATATCTATTTATTATAAAAACACAGTAATTATTTTTCTGAAAAGTGATAATAATTATTTTCCGTTGGGCTAAATATGCAATAGTTCTCTACACTCAAGTTTCCTACTGACCCACTCTTTTATGGAAGAACGATTCAACAAAGCTCTATTCTTCTACATCACGTCAGTGTAGGGCAAACGGGGGTTGCTGCAAGGTAGCCAAGGGTTAACTAAGGATGGTGATTGCAGGATTTCTTCCTCCATTTGTACATCAGTTTTAGGAAGCAGCAGACAATTGATCCAATGGGATCAGTGGACAATTATTACCGTATGCGAAAGATCTTCGACCCCAGGATATATACCTTCCAAAAGAGATGAAGGTGCTCGACGTGTGAGAACGTTGATTTTAGAGAGAGAACGAGAAATCCCGGAAGGCAAGCCGCATTATCACTCTGTCGAAAAATACGTGCGAGAGAAAGCTTCCACAGGTATCCTCACTGTTCCTATGGAAGGATTAATGATTTTGAAAACTACGGGAATAAAATATCGAGAAAGAAGAGTTATCCGTAACCTGTGCAGATGGCAGTAAGCAGTATTTAGAATTGAAGGGCAAGAAAAGAAAGCAGAGATCAAGAAACGAGTAAGACAAAGATGCATTCAATCGCCCATGTTTTTTAACTTTATATAGAACGGTCGTTGAAAAAGCTAAAAATGAATTTAGAAAGAGAATTAAAATGCAAATACAAGGAACAAAACCCCTAAGTATTGCTGATGATAATAAGGTATTAGGGGAATCAGAACTATAATAAATGGCATGAACATGATTCTGGAGGAAGAGTACAACATGAAGGTCAATAGAGGGTAAACAAAGGTGATGGGGCGTAGTATGGGGAATAGTGGAATAAGAAAGGGTGTTAGATTGGGAAGGGATATTTTTAAAGAAGTTAAGAAATTATGTTACTCAGGTAGCATAAAAACTAGGATGGTGCAAGTGTAGTAAACAAGGATGGAATATACATAACAGATTATGGAGAATTTGGAATGTGGTAGCTATAAAGAAATAAAAAGTCTTGCACAGGATAGGGTTGCATCAGACCAGTCTTGGGGCTAAATACCACAACAAAAACAACTTTTGGAAGGTAATTTTTTTTGAATGAATGGGGGATAATCTACAGGAGGATGATTATGAAAGAGTAATCTCCCTTTTAATGGTATAGAAAGGGAATTGAAAAAACGGGGGTTGTGTAAAGTAGAGAAAGGTAGCCAAGGGTTGATTAGGGCTCCTGGGCTATGGTTTAAGGATTCTACCCGGTGATTCACCATAAAGATATGCAATGAAACCCTATAAAACCTACATCAGGTAAGTCGGGCTGCAGTTGAATGTAATTTATAATTATAGTCTACTTAATTAGAAACGTACTTATAATTCTGTAGCATTGAATACTCGTTTCATGTTTGAGTGTTAGTATACTGAATTTTAATTACTAATAAAAATATGATTTGTGCATAAATAAGACTATACTGTAAAATATAAATCGTTTATATTGTACACATGATGTAATTTTTTATTTGAAAACACACACACTAATAAAAAATTACATACATGCATATTGAACAAAGAGGTATTATATGGTACGTTCTTATTATTTTGGTTTTCGTACGAAGTGTTTACGGCGTTAATTTAATGTATCGTGAACATTTTACATATACATGATGAAACTAAAATTTCTAAGTTTATTGTCGAAATTACTCCACATAATGATCAAGTCTAAGAAGTGCGTTTTTTATCAATGGGCTGTAGAGCCGAAAAATAAGAAGTTTTTTACAGAACATATGTAAGCACTTTAATGAAAAGAAAGGAATGCTGCCTAGTTGAAACGGTCCCCAAAACGTATGTTATTGATTGCTGTATTTTCAGGCAGAGTCAACATGACTATATACATATAGGACTACACGACCATAATTTCATTAAACAATGCAATTAATAATTCAAAGGGCCAATTAAATTGGTATACTTGCATATATTTTAATTTAATACTGATTATACACAGTTGGACTAATTTATCTGAGCATGACAATGATGCTCGTATGATGATTAACCGTAACATAGATGATGAAGATTATTTACTTCTCGTTAAAGCACGCAACAGGTGGTCAATATTTAAATGTGTTAATGCGCAGGTAAAAAAGACATATATGAAAAGTTTATCATCTACTTTCAAAAACAGGCCCGTATATAAATATATATATATACACATATATAAATATATATATATATATATATATCTAATTCACTCAACTAGAAATATATATATATATATAGTACCGGGCATTCTCTTTCATTAACTAATTTTTTGTTCAGTACGTCGAATGAATTCTACTGATAAATGCAGTATTCAAAGAGAGATGAATTGATTCAATTGAAGTTCAGAACAAAGGCCACGCACGACACGTTAAAATAAAAATGGAAAAATCTCGATTGGACCCGTTATATGATACTTGCTTGAAACGTCTATTAATTAGGGAAAGCATTATCACAGAAATTCTTAACATTAAATTCAGCTGGAGATTATTGTGAAATAAGGTGCAATGTTACTCACCGATATCCGGTATGCCTCTGTCATGGTCCGTCCATTCGAGGAACTGGAAATAAACAATTAGAGTTAGATTAGCAAGTAGTTCACAAAAGGATCAATTAATAAACTTTCAAAAGTTGTAATTTATTTTAAAACAATTTGCTGAATATAGACATTTTTTCTCTTTATTTAAATTCGAATCAACTACTACGGTTATTAGCGACTAAAATAGGGGGAACAACATCTATACCCACGTCAGGATTCGAAACGAATTCGATGCAGGAACGCTAACCACTACATAAACCTTTTAATTTTAAAAAATTGCATCTCCAAAAATAAATTTTGAAAGTAAATTTTTTTATGGCGTCAATTTACAATTTTATAAATTAGAATTGCGTCTTAATGTATGACTATTACGTGTAAAATATTTTTGATGGATATAACCCCAATAAGAAGAAGACTTGGAAACCATAATAAATGGCATGAACTGAGTCTTGGAGAAAGAGTTCAATATGAGGATTAATAGAGGGAAAACCAAGGTAAATGAGTGTATTTGTGAAACAGTGGGATAAAAAGGGTGTTAGATTGGGAAGGGATATTTTGACGGAAGTTAAGTAATTATGCTACTTGGGAAGCGTAATTAATAACTAGGGATGTGAGAAGTAGAGTAGACATAAAGAGTAGGATGGCACAGACAAGGAAGGCTTTCGCGAAAAATCGTAATTTTATATATAAGTGTGAATATTAGGAAATCGTTGCTTAAATATGTTCGTATGGAGCGTTGCGTTATATGGGTGCGAAACGTGGACGATAGGAGCTACGGAAAGGAACAGAATAGAATCCTTTGAAATATGGTGATGTAGGCGAATGCTGAAAATCAGATGGGTGGATAGAGTAACTAACGAGGAATTTCTTAACAGAATAGGGGAAAAGCAAACAATATGGAGGACGTTAACCAAGAGAAGTGATAGATTAATAGGCCACGTTTTAAGACACGAGGGTCTTGTAAAATAAGCATTAGAGGGAAGTGTCTGGGGTAATAATGGAAGAGGGAGGCCAAGGATGGAATACGCTAAGCACATAATGGAGGATGTTGGTTGTGCTAGTTATGAGGAAATGAAAAGGCTTGTGCAGGATAGTTCAGCATGGATGATTGTTTCAGACCAGTCTTAGGACTGAATACCACAACAATAACAACAACCCCAATAAAAGTTTTTGTTATTGAAGTTTCTGAATTGATATATTGCTACATAAATGCTTTATTTCAGGATACAAAAATTACATCTTTTATGACTGGACGTTTGTGTGGTGTTGTCGTTGTGTGTTATTTTTAAGCGGATAAAATAATTCTACTCATTTGGCGATTTAGAATGTTTAAAGACGAACCACTTCTCATTTTGTACATACCAGCGGCGGCTGAATATGTGACGTAACTGTCATTGGAATTGTCCTCATTTGAGGGACTCCTAATACAATGGTTGCGACAATGAGGAAAATATTTTTCTGCACCTTAACTGCTCCTCGAAGATTTATTATATGAAAACAAGCAATTATTTCCACAACAGTATTTTTCCTTTTGTCAATCATAACTATGCAATCGCTCTTTCCAATATACGGTGATTTCTTTGAATTCATTCTATGAAGGAAGGTGTTCCACAAACACGTATCCTTGTACACTTCCGACCTACCGACGACGGAACACACCCTGTTGGCCACATTTACCGACGACAGTTGTCGCAGCTGCCGACAAAGACTCAAGAGAAGCGTCGTAATACTTGAAAGTGCATCTGGACAAGACAGAAGACTGGACGAAACATTAGAGAGTAAACTCGGCAAAGTCTCAACATATTACCTTTTCACTTTGAAAACAAATATTCCCAAAAGTGAAAATAAAGTCATCCGAACTCCCAGAAACGCTTCACTTTGTAAACAGGGTCTTGAGGAAAAGCACGAGAAAAAACAAGATTTCTGCTTACAAAACGCTGGTCAGGCCAATTTTAGAATATGGGGTAACGTGCTGGGATCCATATCAAACTGAACACACTCAAGCGTTGGAAAAAATACAAAAACGGGCTGAAAAGATGTTTAGAGGTCGATTCGCGAACAATCCTCACGAGAATTTAGGTCTCAGTATAGAAGGAAACATGTGCGCAACATATAAAGCTAATAAGGGTGAACCACAGAGCCTGGAAAGAAATAACAAACCATCTTACGCCACCGAATTATATTTCTAAAAATGATCAAACGTTCAAAATTAAAGAAAAAGGGCAATGCACTGACGTAGGAAAATTTTCATTTTTAATATTTCCTGCAGAAATACTCACGACTTTTCCGGGTAGCGTAAATCAGTTTAGGAATAGGCTAAGAAAACTAAAGTGAGAATTTTTTAGAATCAGTGAAGTGATAATAGTGGAGTGCAGTGAAGTGATTTCTGTGTGACTCCTGACTTCTGTTTTCTTTTTCAGATCAAAAACTACACTTCAAAATTGGTCCGTAATTTGAATTGTATTTTCTTTTTGTAATTGTATTTGTGTTTTCTTTGTATATAGCTGCCAACGGGCAATTGCCCAATAGTTGATAAGTAATAATAATAAAACAACTGTTGTAATATATCTTTGTTTACATTTAGACTGCCGACTGAACTGGAAAACCCATATCGAAATGAAGCAAATAGAAGCGCAAAGAAAATGAGTCAAATCATTATGGCTACTTAATAAAAAGATCTAAGCTTTGCTTATACTAAAAATTATTACTGTACAAAGCAATAATCAACCCAACATGGACAAACGGCATGGAACTATGGGGCACAGCTAGCAAGTCCAACCTCGAGATCTTGAGAATACTTTAATGAAAAGCATTAAGAATAACTGAAAATCTCAACTTTGACAGAAGTTATCACCGAACAAATCAAGAGGCATTAAAACGAGATTGAGCCACAATCAGTGAACATGTTGGACAATACTGAACTTGTCTATAGACTGAAGCCTTGTTCGCAATCAATTAGTAATTTAGTGGAGTAGCGAGTAATTTTGTTACCAGACGTGTCTGAACAACAACAATTTTGTTGAGTAGCTTAGTCAGCGACTAAGCATCTTGACTAAATATTTGATTCATTTCATTTCATTCCATTTTTTTCAGGCGAGTAGAGCCCCCCCCACCGCCATCACGCACCACTCATCACTATCCACCAATAAAGTGTGAGCCTGATGATTTTAGTCCAGTTCATTAGTTCATAACTGGTTTCCCATCAAAATGTCAGTTAATTTCGAATTATTTGCAACATGAGTGTCTATGGAACCATAATCCCCCACTTATAAATTAATAAATCCATGAATCAGCGTATATTGATTGAATCCTAAAATAGTTGATTTTCCCGATTCGAAATATATGTTCACCCAGCAGCAATAAAGTAGAGGAATGTCTGTAATTTTGTTTTTGCGGCAATCGCACTTCTCAAATAGGTATCCTTACGCTCTATTTGTGACTAGAAAATTAAAACAATTCCATAGTTCCAAAGTATTCTTTAGGATCTTCTAATGCTATTTCTTTTAGAAGATAAGTAGTACATCCTAACTCATTTCTTCTCTGAATCTAATTTCGTACCCATAGTTTTCTTTCTTTTCGCACATTATCAATTTTTATTCTTCTTCATCTAAAATAGCCATTGAAATAATTTTTATTGGGTTATTTACTTTGTCGCGTAGTTTGTTGTTCACCTTGCAAATACACTAGCTATTATTTGTACAGTTTATTTTAGTCACCTGTAGGTGAAAAAGGTCCTTGGTTAGTTACTTCTAACTCATTTACTAAACTACTCGCCGTTCGACTAAATTACTTACCAAGTGCAAGTAAGGCTTGAAATAAAAACATATTTCAGTTTTCCCATGTAGATTCCCTTAACTGTAGCTTATATCTTGTAAATAATTTACTAATTGTTCCAAGTGAACAGATAGAAAAAAACCTTAACTGACCATACTAAAATTCCAAAAGGGTTCTAAACTCCAACTTAAGTGACATAATGAATCCCACTGTTAAAATAGTGAACTATGCAACTCCGAATTCGACAAATCTGAACACTTATTTCTGTTCCAACCGTTCAACCAATTGGAAGGCATCCACTGTAAAATGTCAAAATGGTCCGAGATTGGTGTCCAATTCAGGTTGTAGTGGTTATTGAGTTGTGCAGTGACATTCACCATATTGATTCAGCCCCCATCTGAATGTTAAAGGCCGGGAAGGGGTTATATTGCGAAAATTGCACATTTAAGTGACAAATCCACAGAATTCGGTGTAAATGAGATGAATAGTGTAGCTCTTGATGCCAGCAAGTCTCGTGTTAATATAAGTTTATTTATGAAGGATGTAAAATAACTGTCAAATCAATTATTTTTCTAGTCTTATATTAATGAGTACTTGGGAAACGACGGGAACTGACGTGGTAGCGTAATAAACCTGTGATATGCGGGATGATTGGTTACGCGGAAGTATTTGTGTAAAAATCTATTTGTATGTATTTATTTACTGTATAAATGGGCAGATGTTCGGTGACATATACATAGGACTTAAACTATAATTAATAATCTGGTCGCATTATTTAACCTATAATTAATAATATAATTATATTATTTCAATATAAATAAATATACAACTAATAAATACATATACACCTAATAAATAAATATACATGGAATGATATCACAAGATAAATTTTGAAAAAGGAATAGCATTGTTTTTGCCTAAAAGAAAAACTGAAAATATATTTCACTTTAGTATATTGTTACAGATTTCGAAGCACTTATCTCTTAACTGTATTACACCACAATACACTAAACTATATTCATTAAATGATTTAAATTAAGTATAATTTTTTGTCCGTTAGAGGAATTTCTCCAAACACTCCTGCAGACAAATTGTTTCAGGGATTGATTGTCCTGTTTAGGAATGAGTACTTTCCAAAATCTGTTTTTTGCAGCCTCGATTTTAATTTAAACAAGTGACCTCTCCTCCTGTACCGAGTCGATTCTTTCATTCTATCTCGCATTCCCTGCCAAGGTTTTTGACCTGCAAAGGCTCGATATAAAATGTGTAGCCTAGCTCTTTCTATTCTTGCCTGTAGAGTTTCCCTTTTTAGAAAAAAAGTCTCTGAATAAAGCCCCGGAAAGTGGTGTACTAATTGACTAATATTTGTCATAAAAACAATATTCAAAGTAGTCTTAAAACATTTAAATTCCGATTCACTAAATTAAAGGATGCTAAACAAAAGCTTTCATTTAAATGACCGAATAATCCTCAGAGTTATTTAGTGATTGGCAATTGTTCAGCAAACATTTTGAATAGAAAGAAGGAAAAACAAGGAACCATTAATCGTAGGATAAATGTTGGGAAAGAGACGGTTTTGATTGTTGATTCAGCTGTTAGAATTGAACTCGCCTTTGCAGACACAAGCCGGTCGATATCCCTGCTTCCAACTCGCAGCCTTTCGTACGGTAATCTTTTGAGACTCGTAATTCTGAATTTTCAAATTTTTTCGTACTGATAATTGTTGTAATATGACTCAGACTCTGAACAAAATTTATCTTATAAGGCTCATATGAGGAATGACTACTTGTTGTGCAAGGAGAATAATTTCCCTTATAAAATAAACGGGTCTGTCAACACATTATGTCTATTAGGTAAACATTGTTTGGCATCTTCCCAGTTTTTATTCATTTACGAAACATTGCCCCAGTGTGTCCCACGATAGTCTCAATATTACGTGAAGACTCTCTTTCATACAAGCGTATTTTTAAGGTTAAGAAAAGACAAATGTGAGAACTAGATTACGTGTGAAATTATTTAAAATCCTTTCTTGATAATTTTATACCATTTGTTACGGTTCTTAAAGGTTTAACCTTTTTGAATTCTGAAATTTTTATCTTTCTTCAATTTTTATGAAGATGTTCTGTAAGAAAATCAGTCGTTGTTTTACTCTTTCCCATGAATAAAGTAATACTGATATCCTGTTAGTTAGAGATATAAATGTCACCAGGTCGCCCACCATACTTTACGAAGTATTATGACTTTCGTTGGATTCACTTGCATCCATTAAACTCCGCTTTTCAGTCATTTAGACTGCAACGAATTTTTACAAAATCGTAATTTAAAGTTTCGTCAGGACTTCAATATAATTCATACGAAATTGGGGCATATGTTCTTATAATACAGATAGCATTTATAAACCATTTATTTGGGAGAAACCTGTTGTTATAGTTTTCCATCCTTAGACTGGTCTGATGCTACCCCTCTATGCTAACATATTCTGTGCAAGTCTTTTCATTTTTAATAATATACCACATCCTCACTATTCTGCTTATCGTATTCCATCATCCTCGACCTCCCTCTTATTCCACACACTTCTCTCTAATGCTAATTGTACAAGACCTTCATGTTTCAAGACGTGACCCATTAATTTATCCCTTCTCTTGGTGAAAGTGCTCCATATTGTTCTATCTTCTCTTATTATTCTTAGTAGTTACTGGTTAATTACTCTATCCACTCTGGTAGATAGAAGAAACCTAATGCGGATTAAAATTTTACAGCCTAATTATAATTCGTAAGGTCACACGATTAAATTTCATGTAATAAGTGCGAGAGATGGAAAGTTGGAGAATAAGGACAAATATGGAATTGAGGGAAATGTTCATAAAACCATATATTGCGGTGAAACCTAAGCACGGTAGGATAGTATAGGTGGGACATATAGAAAACACACCCTGTCAAAAAAGTGATCAGGCAGAGATCAGACGGGAAAAGGAGAAGAGGTAGACCGAGGAGACGGTGAAGGATGATCTCAAGAGACAGAAGAAAGGCAGAGGATAGAAAGGAATGAAGGCGGCCAAGACTCTTCAAGTACTGTTGTGCCATCATCAGGATTAAATACTTTTTGTATAATGACTAGAGCGCAGCTGGTCATTTTATATAAAATATTTTATTGCCGAACAATTCCTTTTATTTTGTTTTTCGAAACGCGTTTCACAAACTGCTTAATGCAGCTACTAACAAACTTATTGGATTTTTCTGACAATACGGTAAGGAGAATACAGTTTTTCAACATCCGTGTTACTTAAAGAACTATACAGCAGCCTCCGATAAATTGTTAATCCTCCAGAAAATACATTTGGAGGACATGATGTCTAGTAGCGAGTTACTTCTGTTTGTTAAAAATATAATTTTTTTCACACAGACTTATTAAGATAATCCACATTGTAGCACATTACCTGTAATAGCAGAGGAACGGAATATGAAAATGGAAGATGCGGAAGAGAGACCAGAGCTCTTCGACTATTTTAAGGATCGTACCCATCAATTGTCTAAATCTGGAACATGGCAAAGCAAACCATAGACATTCTCAATCAGATAGTTCCGGCAATTGGAGCCTGTCCCATGTCTTTCCGTTTGCGGGAGAGGACTTTGTCTGTGGGACTCAGCATTCCCTTATCATCACTCGGTCAGTTAGGGAGACAGCTAGCCGACTGTTCCAAACGGGTTAGCGGATAACTCGTATCGTACGTCCCAAGTCTACGATCCTGCATACTCGAAACAAACAGAAGTGTTTCGACTTGTGGGAAACTTACTTCAGTTCCAGAGAAAGAAGGAGGTTAGCCCTGTCTTTGCTTCAGAAAAGATTAAATAAAGCATAAGATGTCGAGAACGACAGAAATTGACTGTAAGACGTGAAAGCATGTTGATAAATTGTTTTGCCGTTCAAAAATATTGTGTTCAGAGCTTTTTATAGAAAATTCTTGTACTTATGATTACATTCCCATAATTGTTCCTCAATTTGGGTTTGATGGTTTTTGCACAAAGTATGGTCATATCCATTAGATCTTTCTTATGCAGTCGTGTCTTACTTCCCGTATGCTCACAGGGAATTTAATACATTACATCTTTTGTAGTTACTTTTGTTCAACATAGTTTTAGATATTCTTGTCCCGGATGTGTCATGGCCTGTGAATATTGGTTTAATATTAAATTTCTCGGAGTTTCTGTCGATATCTTTGGAAAGTTTAGGAATGTGAGGCTCATAAAGAGGAGGAAGTTGTGAATTGTCTACGTGTTCCTTCGCAGTTGGCAACGGAGCGTCTGTAATCCGCGGTTGGAACGTTTTGGAGGAAGTCATACGAGCCCCGTTGGGTAAATATGTAATTAAAAGCTAAGCATGGTCATCTAACCAGAGACAGTAATAAATTAACACGTAACGAAAGACAACCACGATGGATTGGAATTTGGATGGTTAGGCCAAGTACTGTATATAAATCTCTCCAAATCCACGAAACTTTCCAAAAATGTTAAAATGGAATATTTAAACCGGGAAGTGAATTATCTCTATCTTTCTTTGATTCTCACAGGCCATGTATTACCTGGGAAATCTAGGTTGTATTTCACATTTTCTTAGTTCCCTAATGCATGCAGGTTGGCATCCGATCGAAGACCCTGATGCAGGAGCAGTCGATTAGCAAAGCAAGGCCCGAGGGCCACTTAGGGCGGAGCCGAAATGGCGTCCAGCCAAATACTAAGCCACAGGAGCGAATTACTAGTTAGGGCACTGATTGAACCCGAGAGCTGTGTGTTCCTGGCTGTCTTTTCTAAACGAAGGGGATGGTTAAGTTCTGTCAACTCCGAACAAGTGTGAAATTTGATCTCCTCTTTTTCCTAATTAGTCACGAAATCTTCTTCATGTATCACTAAAAGTCAAAAATATTCCTCTTCTGGGTATTTAAATTTAAAATTAATTGCCACTGTCTACGAAATTGGAAAGCGATTGTTTTCTCCCATAGTGTATATCAGTCTAAGAAAAATACTTATAATCGGCAGTCGATGAAATTCAAAAAATGCAAGAAGTAACGGTTAAGTGAGATTCTGAATTTAATCACGTCACCTTGATATTATGATTTATTAATCCTCCTAGAATGTCGCGCGTCAGCCTTACAACAGGGGTTCTGCCTGAGTGAAATGGACCTGTTTTTGATATTATCTTCTGTACGCCTGTTAAATAATACTTGTCTCCTATATTTATTTTACCAACTCACTTAAAAATTTGTGCGACGATCTTTCACTAGAACGTAATTAAATTAATTGAATTAACGCTGCCCTATTAACCTTGTCCTAACGTACAGATGTATCAGCAACCACTCATGTATATATCAATAAATGATAGGGTATAATGCGTTTGGAACCGAGTTAATATGGTTATCAATTTATATTTATCAATTATCAAACAGTATATACAATTAATCTGTATTCCATTCTTATTAAATTGTTACCCCACGCTCTCCTACAACTTAGTTAAACATATCGAACCAAATTGAAGAATAATATCGGCTTTCATCTAACTAGGATTTTCAATCAATTTCCCTCTGCCAAGAGCAGTTAAAAACAATATAATACAGACATTTCTACTTTGTCGTGGGAAGCTGGTCCTGGCAAAGTGCTGTGATTTTGGAAACGTAGGATGGTTTCATTGAGACGGGATCACGTCATCTGGAAACTATGAGCTGATGAGATGCCACGAGCAACGACGTTCTCGCATACAATTAGGACTTCCAACTTATTATTATAAACATAGAAAGAAATAATATTATTATGCCAAAATAAAATATAATCGAGATAACAAACCGAATAGAAATCTTAAGGAAACAGTAACCTTAACATAAATAACTACGGGAATATCAGTTGATATTCTTCTACATTATATTTATGGCAAGGTTCTATATTCTGCCACTTTAATAAATATATTATTGTACAATATCTGCAGTATAATACCCACTTTTGAAATACAATTTTGAGTTCGTTTAGTTTTGCCTCTCGTTTCACTCGTTAAGTTACGTTCAATCTGAATATGTAATTCCTCTCAGGTACTCTACCTATAACCCTTAAATATTACTATTCCCTGATGCTGCTTTCATCGTCTTATATTATAACTGAACTATTATTTTTGGAATCGTTCTGATCTAATGTAATTTCGGATTCTAATCATTTAATTTGTAGGCATCGTGTTACACTTTCGTTTCTGTAAATAATACACCAAAAAAATTGAAATGAAGCGGACTGATGCCTTCAAAGCCCATAATTTCTTGATCCCCCTTAAAAATTTTTAGAATCATTTATGACGTAATTATGATCGTCAATCTTCTTTCTTTTTCGATTTAATCACACAGGACATTACATTTATTAGGTATCAAATTGTTTTTGTATTATAAGTATTAGTGAAAAGCATTTATTAGAGAATAATTCAACGCAAATGTATATTAGGAAATAAAAAATATATTTAATTGTCAAATTATGTTATGACAAACCTGGTAATATCATTGAGCATTTCTGATTATTGTGACACTTTACTTGGTATATTTTATAAAGATAAAATTGAGATCAATACGACGAATACGTTCTGTTACGGGTATCACAGTAATTCAGAAATTGAAAGTTTATCAATTGGAAATTATTGGTTCTCAAACACTCCGATCACTAGTAATCTTGTAAATAAAATTTTGTTCCCTCACCGTCCCGAAGACGTTTTTCCATTCTGATATTTATAATTTAGTGTCATAGTCTTTGACTGAACTTCAAGGGAAGCAATTCTTCTCTCTTTGAATTTAAATCTATGCTCTTTGAATCCATTTACATAATGTCCATTCTTTATTCATTTTATAGAGCTGGGTTGTGAGAAATGTGATTAGTAAAATTTTAGGTTACCCTGAAATTATGTTTACGAGAGTGGATGTGTTTCGCAACGTTTAGAGAACATGCTCTAGGACTGACAGGGTGTGGTTTGAACTTCTTTCCGGTAAGCGGGTGGTGGTGACGGTTCAAGTCAACATTTTTACATTCAGATTTTATTACTAAGAATGTTTTAACGAATATCAGGGCTAGGAAATGTTTATAATGAGCCACCATTGACGATCCCCGAGAACTAATTTCTCTATCTGACTGATCATCATGCATTCACTTTTTTTCCATTTGAGCCAATCAGGCCAGTCAGGAGTGATAGTCGAAAGACGAAACATTTTTCAGAATCCCAAATGGTTCCCGAATATGTTACCAAACATTTCAGTGTCTTCATCAAGTGAATTAAATGTGATTTACATTTGTGAGGCTTATCCATTTGGTCTTTCCAGTCATTCTTCACGACACAGAAAGCATTTTCATATCAATATTGAAATAAATTTTATATGGGTACAGATTCATTTTAACAGCTTGATTTACCCAGTCCTCTGAAGCTCTACAAGGGCTTTCGTATTATTTAACGGAGAGATATATTTCTTCCTTTACAAAGTCTCCGGGGGTTCTTCAATTATATTGCGTACATCATACGAATTCCTGACGAGAGACTCTAAATAATGGAGTATCGCCTGTAATTTGGCACCGAGTATGAGTGATTGAAGCACTTGGGTCATTATCATAGGAATTTGTAGCGTATTAACATACACGCGCTGAGAAGCAATTTCCGTAATACGTAGTTCTAATATCTGCGCCACAGCGGTTTCTGTGCTTATGAGATATCGACTTGTGAAAGGATTACAGCGTAAAGCCCGTGAAATAGGGACCATGACCTCAAGGCTTGTGTTTATCTCGGTAGTGCTCCGGCGACAGGCTGAGAGGCGTTAATTTCCAGCCACTGCCTTCTAAGACCCAACTTTGACTTCGGTGGTTTTGCCCAATATCAGCAGCTACGGTACGTACCAGGTGTTTCCACCTTATTTAGTGACTTATAATCTCTGCATACTTGAACTGTATAGGTTCAGTGTATGAGTTGCAGATAGTTCCCAATCAACCACACAGGGGGAGGGGGTTATCGTTTTACCATTATACATTCAAACCTAATTAATCATTTTTTGTAAATAATTTAATCCTCATACAATTTTGGCTACAATTTATACTTAACATTAGTCACAGATGAGTAATTTTTGAAAAAAATTCGACTTTATTGTCTTCATGACTGCAAAGTAAAGACGTGCATCTCTTTATTATTTCAATCGAGTTCCTTAAATAAGCATTGTATGGTTGAACTACTGAAGCTAAAACTGCTATCATGACGAGCCAATAATTAAAAAATGAAATGTTGTGAAAAAATAATAAAACATATCCTGAATAAATAAAATAGAAAACTTAATCTGATTAACAATAAACAAACTATAATATGTAGGCCTAATGCCATCAATTTATTAAAAATTTTCAAGAAAGGAACATTTGTAGGCTAATGCGAGGTAATTTTAAAGCCGGTATGTTATCATTTTTCTTTACTTTAGTTTTAACGTGACCTTTTGCTTGTTGTCATATTCTTAAATTATTACAGTATTTATTCATCATAGGCAATATTTACAAAGTACTTTGCTTCAAAGAGTCAATAATTTTAGGAAAGATCGTAGCAAATGTAAGTAATCACGAGATATATTATACTGGGGCAACGCATAAGTTATTATGCACAATATAGTGAAAGCTTAGTTACCATAAAGTTTGATATAAAAACACAGCCAACAACAATAATACAAGCCCACATGACGCACAGTGCCATTGAGAAATAAGAGATTGAGAAAATCTACGGAGAAATTGAATAAATAATTAAGTATATCAAAGGAAATAGGAATTTGATAATAATGGGTGATAGTAACGCAGTAATAGGAAAGGGAAGAGAAAGGGACTAGGACTAGCCGAAAGGAATCAAAGGGGAAACGGGCTGGTAGAATTTTTCATGGAGCACAAATTAGTAGTGACAAGAACCTGGTTCAATAATCATGAAAGAAGACTACACGTGGAAGAAGCCGGGTAACACGGGCAGGTAATGGTTGGAGTGTGTAATGGTTATTAGAGGATGTAGAAATCAGGTAGTGGACTGCAAAATCTACTCACGAACAAATGTGACCACCGAACATAATCTGTTGATTATGAAATGTAGGCCTTGCGTTGTTTGGCCGTTTAAATGTTTATGTAATGCGTCATAAAAACTCTTTCACGGTCACTGTTTTGCAAGTTATTATATTTTAAAAGAGGTAGCTTTCGGCAGTTATACTGCCATATTCATACTAATAATATACTAATCAATCAATATATTGTCTATAATTCAATTACAAAAAAACTTTATACAATATCAGATCTAAAAACTCTTAAAAAATGATATAAACATTTTTACATACCTTGTACCTACATACCATTTTACAATATCCTTATTTTCCGTACAAAGTACGTTGTTAATACATAAAATATTTGTGTTTTTCTACACGTAGTCCGTTACAAACTAGCGTAAAACCTCAGTATAATAATATATAAATATATATAAATCATATATTGGCTATACAAAAACTAATATTAAAACCAGAATGTACAATCATAAACAAACATTGAAAGCCAAATCGAAAAATAGTACAGCATTATCATGCCATGTAAAAACTAATAATCATGAATTCGCATCAACAAAATACGTATTTTATTCGTGAACAATTTTGAAGGCAAACTCAAATTCGCAGAATAAATTTTTATAAACATTATTAGAGATCAAATAATGAATTTCAGAAATGAAGGAAGTGAAATAGGAAGCTATTACATTGAGACCATCAATAAATTAAGATAAATCTCAATATTATACGTTAATTAAATATATACAAGTCATTTTGCTATTACCCATGTATATATATATATATATATCTGATTACATATAAAAATAAATAACCGATGATAATCATACACTATCGATCAACCAGTTTGTAACGGTCGACGTGTAGAAAAACACAAATACTTTATATATTAACAACGTAATTTGTACGTAAAATAAAGATATTATAAAATAGTGTGTAAGTACAATATATGTAAAAATTTTGATATTTTTAAGAGTTTTTAGATCTGCCGAAAGCTACTTTGTTTGAAATGTAGGCCAAAAATGAAGAAACTCAAGAAAAAAATTAAAACAAAGAGATGGGAATTAGAAAAAACTGAAATAACAAGAGGTGTTGAAGAGTTTGAAAGAAGAAATCCAGAGTAGATTAATAGAGAAAGGAGGAAGAAATAATATAGATGAGAAATGGGCATTCTTGAAGGAGAAAATGACTGGAGCAGCCGACGAAAATATAGGAAGAATAGCTCAGACCAAGAAGAAAGCATGGGTAACATAATAAATGGTGAAAATGGTTGATGAAAGGCGTAAATATAAAAATTCAAGAGATGAAAATGGTAAGGAAACGTACAGACGCTTGAAGAAAGACATATATAGGAAGTGCAAAGAAGCCAAACAGGTTTGGCTTTGAGAGGAATGCAAAGCGGTTGAATATTTCATGGTAAAAAGGAAATTAGACCATTTTTATCAGGGTGGTAATCTAGATAGAAGAAGAAGAGGGGTAGGAAGTGGAGTATGAAGAGTTGAGGGTCAAAATTTTAAGGTCAGAGTTTGACAGGGAATTGTTAAAATTCGAGCGGAGTTCATGAGATCATCGGGTGAAGAAGCAATATTAATGGATGTTCAAGATAGTTTACAAAATGTAGAAAATAGAAAAAATATCAGAAGATTTTAGAATAAAACATAACTATGCCCATACCGAAGAAGGCTGGGGCTGATAGATACGAACAGCACAGGAAATTACTTTAGTATCCCATGCATGAAAAAAGTTAATGAATATAGGATAAAGGAGGTTGGAATGTGAAATAGAAAGCGATTTATAGGAAGAACAGTTTGGTTTTATAGAGAATGTAGGGACAAGAGGAGGAATATTGACTTGGCGTCTAATTTTAGAAGGCATAATAAGACAATGTAAGCCTATGTTCATTGCATTTTTAGATTAAGAATTAAACCTTCCGTAATCTAAAGTGAAACACACTGCTAAGGATTTTAAAGAGAACAGGAGTAATATTTCAATAAGAGTTATCCATAACCTTTAAAGAAGGTAGTTAACAGTAATTAGAAATGAAGGGCAATAAAAGAAAGCAGAAATTAAGAAAAGAGTTACACAAAGATTCAATGTCGCCCACGCCTTTAATTACATACAGGACAGTTGATGAAGGAAGTTAAATCGTAATATGTGAAAGGGACATTACTTTAAGGAGAAAAAATGAAAACCCTATAGTTTACCGATGATTTAAAAATATTCATATGGATTGTGGCGTTATATGGGTGTGAAACGTGGACGATAGGAGATGCAGAAAGGAATACGATCGAAGCCTTTGAAATGTGGTGCTACAGCAGAATGCAGAAAATAAGATGGCTGGATACAGTAAGTAACCAGGACGTTCTAATCGGAATGAGAGGAGAGAGGACAGACAATGTGGAGGACTTTGACCAAGAGGATGGAAGGATTAATAAAGCTACGTTTTGAGAAAATTAACATTAGAGGGAAGTGAGTGGGGAACGGACAGAAGAAGGAGGCCCAAGACGGAATACGCTAATAAAATTTGGGAGGATGTGGGACGTAGTAGTTATGAAAATATTAAAAGGCTTGCGCAACAATAGATTAGCGTGGAGGGTTACATCAGAGCAGTCTAATAACTGCGTGCAACAGCAACATACTTTACTTGATGATCAATGTTAATTAACAACAATGTAATACTTTATTTCAACCAACAATAAAAACTGTAATAGTTCATAAATATAACATGAATATGGCAACAATTGAAAGCCCCCGTTAAAAATATAATAAAGAAATAATGGAACATAACGATTTTAGAATGGCTTGAGATATAAATTCAAATTATCATCAATCAAAACGTTTTATCCAGAACTTTAGGGACCTTTTCAGTTGTTTCTGTGTATAAGTAATTAACTATAAATGAATACGCATAGCTAATATCTTAAAAAAAATAATTGAGTATAATTTCTTTACTTACATATATAAAAGAATGTGGAAACATTTTTTAGACGATAATTTCCATTTGTAATAGATTTACAACTTCTGGCTAGTATATTCCAATTCATTTTCCTTATATGTTATATATATATATATATATATATTTGCCAAAATGATCAGCTATTTGAATCAATATTACTCCGTTCAGCCTCCACAATCACGCGTTAACAGTTTTAAAGTTCTACTAATGTGTTTTGGACTTCTACTGTATGCTATAATCATGCAGTAATACATGTAATGAGACTACCCTCATTAGTCTATTAACATAAATAGGAATTTCTATTCAGGATCAAACAGTTCGAGTTTAATTGCCTTGTATGGGTTTGAATTGAAATGCCTAGTTATAATGAATGCTACGTGTGATTAATAATTTAACTCTTGGAATTGGCCACAATTAGGTTTTAACGTGCAAGAAGGATGGTTCACGATTTTTTTTTACTACAGTTAATCTTTTGATTGTCAATGGACTTTACAATTTCTTCAAGTAATCATGTAAATTATTTCTTCAGCGAATAAATATCTATAAAACTTGTAATAAAAACTGTACTATCTTCGGATAAAAGTTGTCGCAATAAAAGAAAACCGTTGAACTCGATTAAGGAGAAAGGAGAGGGTACGTCTGCTTTTGCTGATAAACATAATGTATATAATACAATTTCTCGAAGTAAAAGAAAAATGCAGAGGTGAACAAGCACTGTTGTTATAATTATTATTATATGCCCCATATCTCAGCTAGACTAAAAATAAAACGTTCTTAACACGCTTCTTGTGAAATCGTTCTCTTTGCACATTTAATATAGAACCGTCTACATGAACTACGTTCAATTTTAATTCACGGTCTAAATTATTCTACTGATAATTCTATGTTCTTGTTTTGCTCTTTTAGAGGGTCAAAACGTAGCACTGTTTATTATTCAGTAACGATGAGACTGTTGAAGAGGACTTTCAAATTATTGACACGCCAACACTTTTAAAACCTCAACCGATCTCTCTCATGATTTAAAATGTGTCTTGGATCCAAAGACACCCGCGCTTTGCTCACTGCAAATTATAACTGAATAATTTTATGCGTTCGCAGTCTTGTAAAGAGCACAACGCACTGTCAAACGACAAAATGCTCATCGCAAAATATTCTCCGTTTGTAAAAAAAATTCTGAACGTCCAGTAGTTTCTTAAACTTTTTGTTTCATAAACTTTTAAACTGAAAAATTGCAGTCTGGGATTTTCCCCAAGAATACAACCACGGTACAAATTTCCGTATGGTCGCAGCCAATCCAAGAAATTTTATAAACGTTAAGAATTTTCCCCCGTTATATCCGCGTTTCGTTAACCACAAAAATAATTTCTTTAATGTAAAAAATAAAATTAGCTCGGCTATCCGGGTACTAGTAATAAACGACTTAGAGACAGTTTTTATTTATATTGAACGACGTCACCACAGTTGGGACTTCTTCATATGAAAATATGTCAAGTATGTAAACATCCAAACTTGACCATCTCGAAGAGCAGCTTCAACCGAAATTATTGCTTATAAGCTTTCGATATTATGCTATGAGAAACAAAGATTGGAGATTAGTGGCGTTTCAATCAAACAGAGATTATGACAGTTAGGTTAATTAATAGCTTACACTCGCCTCATCATCAACACATCACTAATTATTGCACATTAAAATAATTTCTAAACCTATCAATCATAGTGGTATAACTTTTAATCCACCGAAAGATATAAATTTGACAATAGAGGACAAAAACTTAGTTTATCATTTGCCTTGTGAAAATTGTAAAAATTGAGATTGGTTACCCTTCAGCTTTTCTGAAAAATCTTACTTATAGTCACACATTAAGTCTTAAAGCTAAATCATAAACAGTTTCTCCAATTATTGAAAAGCAGGAAAACCATCGTTTTCACTTTTACGAATCAAAGAATTTATTAAATGAAAATAACAAATTAATATCACCTGAAGGCTTATCTGTAAATATATTGATTAAGGATGTGATTTTAGGCAAATATTATGCATTGTTTTTAATTTATTAAAAATTGCCTGTTTAGTGTAGGAGATTTAAAATGAATTATTTCAAAATAGCTAATATTAAATCTGCTAGATCTTTTATACGCAGACGATATAATTCCTCTGACCAGAGGGAATAATATCAACCGAAAAATTTACTTCATGCACCAGCAATTACCGAGGCAAAAAAATGGTCTGAGATCATCGATTTCAGTTTCAACCCTAATTAATCTCCAGAAGCTATAAACGAAGTAAACGTAGCATCATTATAGATAATTATGGGCAACATATGGGCTGAAAATCTAAACTTCTAATACATATAGAATATTTAAGCATCTAAAGCAAGAAACGACTTCACATATTAAAACACCTATCATAAAAAAACTTAATATACAGAACAATGATTAAGGCCAAACTCAACTTTTCGCTGTCAGATATGTGCTTTAGCTAAAAAATATTCTAAGGAAATGGAATATAATTCACAACCATGTAATGAGAATTGCCAATTAATGCCATAAAACGACCCCAATAAAAAGATAATTGAGGGAAGCCAACGAACCTTTATGATCATTTTCTAGGAGAACCGATATTGTTACACATTCCTTTTACTGTATAATTTTTTAAGTCAATTTAGAATCTAAATTAGTCCTAAATATTTTACTGTTCTTCTTTGCGAGATTTGTACATTATTTATTGCGACCGGAGACTGAATGTGATATGTGCAGATTTATTTTAGTTCTCTTTTATTTTCGATCTTTCTTTCCATCGTTGTGGATTGGTTAGATAAGTTTGTGTAGTATATGAGGCTGTTTTAGAGAGAAAGGCTGTATCATATATACTATATATAATAAATACTTATAATTAAATACTAAATTTCCCACAATAATAGATTAAATATATTAAATAAATATTTTGTCTTGTGTCTGTAGAATATTGAGTGCGAAAGGGCAGAAAACGAAAAGGAAATTAAAGTAATGAGTGTTTAAAATTATTAACACACTCGGAAAACATTTTATGTTCTAAAAGGTTGGTTTATAAGTAACTTAACTTTTATAATCTCTACTTCACTGAAAAGTTACTAATACACATTTTTTGTATTTTGATAGAGTAATTATTGCAACGATCGAAAATATTAAAAGCTTCAAACCAATAAACAATTATTTAAATTAATTTTTTAGTAAAATACTGCCAGTCTTAAAAGTTAGTCCAATTTATTATATTTTCTAGGTTATTTCCTCTTTGAGTTAAATATCCTAAAGTCAGGATGCCTGACGTGTATGAATTTTAATGCATACTTTCATTGTACTAATTTTAATACATACTTTCATTGTAAATGTAATAATGCATATTAAAAATAAAGTGAGTTTCTAGTTTTGGTTTATTTAGTGATTTATTTAATTTTTTATAAATTTTAAATCCCAATTTTGTAATAAATTTTGGAAAAGAACACTAACTTTATTTAAGATTTTTTTTCAAATTCAGACGCAGTTTTGTTAGTATAATTTTTCATAAGGAGTAGAAGAAACCCAAATACAGTCTCATATAAATATTTTTTCGAGTTTACAAAGTGATATTCAGCATTCAAAGAAACAATATGGTATCAGATTTATTTACAATTATTTATAAAAATAAGTGCAGTGAAAATTAACCTCATACGAATTTTATATTTTATTGAAATAATAAAATAATTACTCCACTTATTTAAACATCGTCTTTTCAAGTTGTTTGTTATCTTCTTCAGTTCAGTTTATGAACACGACTCCTGAAAGGTGTTGCTATAGTAATACATTAATAGTACGCGAAGTTGTGACGCATTGTGTGGGCAGCGCGTATACACTTCCTTACGGACAATGGAAACGGACCTTCTTCGGACAAATAAGACCATCTTACTTCACAATAGTATAAAGGGATTTTTACGAACAATAGGAGTCATCCGTCCCTAATTTGAGAAAGATTTGCTCCTGTCAAGCCGTAAGAAACGCGTAGCTAATTAGAAACGGCTACTGGATACGGAACTAATACAAAACATAAGTAAAGAAACTGGTTGCAATTGTACAAATACCAGCCAATGGATGCTATTTGAAATTTTAATCGATTTGCTTACTTTAAAAGACAGGAAGTGCGTTAGCAATTCCATGAAGTGACGTAGAGATAGGTTTTGAGGCAGATTAACACAAAATAGCGAGCTGCTGACGAGAACTGGATGGAGGTCTTGAGATCTCAGGAGATACAGATTTCTTAGTAGGAGTCTCTACTATTTTGACCCAAGGCTTCATCCATAAATCCTTGATGCAGTTAAACTGAAGCAGACCAAGGTAAACCGCCGCCAAAGAATGGAACTGCAGTCCTCGAAGGTATCGTTGATTTTAAGTATTTCATATTGCCATACAAAGCACCCCACAGGTGACCTGATTTTAAGTGTTTCATATACATCGTAAATTTATTATTGCTCTACCGTTTCATCAGTATGTAATTTTATCAAAGCTCTACCTTTTCATATAAATTCATTTTACACTCTTCTTTATTTTACGAATTTCACTTATTAAATCCTTTTTCTTATCAAACAAATGTCGTCTTGATTTTAAATTTATTTGTCATTATTGTATAATTTCCTTCCATTTATAATTTATCAATATTAAATAAAACTCTAAATTTATAATTAATATTTATATTAATTTTATAATTAATATTTATATTAATTTTATATTTATATTATATATATTTATATTTTATATTAATGATTTATATTAATAATAGTTGAAATTTATAATAATTAATATTAAATAATAGCTTAAATTTATAATAAATAATGAGTAACTATACCCCTTCTTACTATCCTAAATTTTACAATATAATTTACAATATGATTATACTATGAGACTGTAATTGGGTTTCTTCTCTACCTTGTAGCGCAGTAATACCCTCCCCAATTTATAGAATTTTAAATTAGATAAAATTTCAGCAAGAACATGTCGCGGGTCAGGAAAACTGTTTTTTTTCAGCACTGGGCTGGCGGCTGGATACATACCTATCTGCGTGTTTATAACGTTAGGATTGTAATTGGTTGAGGGAGCGTTCAGCTTCAGAATTTCCTACGGTCACGGACATAGAAATTTTCCGCCACCGGACGGAGAACTCACGAGTATTGACAGAAAAACGTCACGTGAGATACCGTTATCCCTTGGGGGAGGGGGAAATATACGGAATTTAGGTGCGAAGGTGAGACCCGGGAAAATATTCAGTATGGTGTGAGACATTGACAATCAATGAAGCAATGAAGGAATAAGGTGGAAGAGCCAGAGATGCAGTGTGGTACTATACGACGAGGAGTGAGAAAGGATTAACAAGGAAGAAAGCTAGAGGGAAGAAGTAGGATAATGGTGAGTTTTCCTCAATTCCGGCAGCACGACTTCATACCATTATCTACCGGCAGTTTCAGGCTCAACCCGAAGGAAGAGGGAAGAAGGAATCTGCACGGAGACCCACATGAAAACAGGTTCATCCAGCAAACGGAATCTCTGCCGCACGTGGTTACCCAAACAATAATTAACCCTGAGAAATTTAAAATCGTTCTCTTTAATTTCTTTATTTATGTATTTGTAATAACGTGTAAGATTTTGTTTTTTATATAAATAAAAGTTAAATATATTATATACTAAATCAAGCAAATGCATTAAAATTATTAAAATAATACCCCCCTCCCAATCATTTAGAACCTTATGATGGAAATTTTTCATTTATTTATTTCTTAGTTTGCAACTATAAAATACTATTTCTTGAAGCTAATTCGTTAGTTTATAATTTAGTATGATAATTACAAAATTCGGCATGGTACGGAGGATCTTGATTAGCTTTGGAGATCCATTAGTAACTTAGTTTTCGTGTCATTAAATGGAAATTTACATGGAGATTAGGATAGAATCATTTCACAAATTCTGATTTTCCTGTATCAATGTTTATCCTATTAAATAAATGATAGGTCTGGAATGCGTAGTATGAACTCTTCCTCTAAAATTTTGGACGCAGACCACGTTCGCACATTCATGGGTATTTTTATTTCTGTATTATTTGTTTCAGAAGCACGCAACTGGTTCCCTACAAGAACCACCAACAATTTCAGTCTGATCTCCGACGAAAGTATATTCCAGAAAATGTGAGGAATGAGGCACGTTCCAGCCGTAACGTACACTCCAGCAGGGCCGCGGAAGAACACGTGCTTAAAACAGTGTTGTGTGGTGTCTGCGCGGCGCGCCTCGCCTCGCCGCGGCATGGGAAGAGGGGTGCGGCTGGGTTTTGGTGTGCTGCCAAGCCGTGCAGCCGGAGCTGAATGGCAATGAATAGAATCGATAGCTGTGAGGCTGGGGTGTTGTGCGGAGGCGACTCTGCGGATCAACCGGAATGCCAATTCTCACCCACGACCTTTCCACGACAATAACACTGCAGCCAATTCGGCGCGGATCAACCAGGTAGAAGGAACAGCCGCCTTGGTTCAGCCATCACAACCCTTGTTTGCGTTAATTTACTATACATTATCACAACTTCAAACGTTGCCTTAGAGACCTAATAATGCATTCTTGTTGGAAATAATAATCACATTACCTAAGTATAAACTACCACGGTTGACAAACTTTCAGTACCTAAATAGCCAATTGATATTGGGTTAACGAAAGAAAAAACAATAATCACGTAAAGCGACATACGTAAAAAGAAGAGCAGTGAAGGGAACCTAATACAGACTGTAACAGCAAAACAAATCTGCTCGGACTTTGGCGGTGAGGAGTCAAAATAAAGGAGACGACATTTGAGCCAGGAGTAATTAAACTCAGACATCACGGCGCCCTAGAATGGTTCCCAACTATGGTGAGATTTGGCAGCATCGGGTGGTGTTTTCCCCCAAAAACCTTGGCGGAGAGGGGCAAACTGTTACTCGCAGAGAAGAGTAGCCATAAATGTGATCCATGCCACCTTCTGGATACAAACCAAAGAAGTGGGGAAGAGGTATTAAAATGACTTTCAGACAGATTTTAGAGACAGATTTCCAGAATTGAGGCAAGGGAGATTGTTGATAAGAGAGCGGTGATCAGATGAGAGTAGAGGTAGGTTGTGGAGACGAGCAGATGATCGACATTATCGGGCAGGTAATGCAAGGAGACGAGGATAAACTGGAAAAGTGTCCTCAACCAGGAAGATTAGCAGCGGTGGTTTTAATTTGGATCGAGCACGACCAAAATTAGGAGGAAATTTCAATGAGGAAGACCTTGGATGACACGGTAATTACCCCTTTAACGTCTTGCTATACTGTTAACTCCAAGTAGGTTTTATATGAAATATTTTGTTCTATGGGAAGGCCCATGTCATACGACCCTGAGTTAAGAGATCAAGAATTGTTATTCTTAAGAAATGAATTTGTCTCATATTTTATGTAAATATATGTGCAGTGCTTAAATAAGAAATAATTGCCGTCTTAAAGTTTAAATATGAGAGTATTGTAACACTGATGTAAATTTGTTTAGGATAAAGTAAATTGTTTTCTTTTTATTATAAAATTTCATTCTTAATATATTAATATTGCACTAAAATAATTAACATACCCCATAATCATCTCAAAGCATATGATCCCAAGTAATCCTCCAAATAAATAAAGTTACATCATCAGTCTTGTTAATTAGTGTTCATTGATATGTAATATTTTTAATATAAGGGAAATTACTTCATACTCCATAACAATAATTATTTATCCCATACAAAAATAGATGGGATGACTGTTTTTATAAATAAACAAACATTCATTTATAAATTATGTTAATTATATGACTAAATATTATAAATAAAGTACAAATGCAATGATTTAACGTGAAAACGTTTCTGCTCCAAACTTTAGGCACCTCCTTTCTACAAAAAAATATGTAACCAAATATAAACAGTTGAATATATTCAATAAATAATTTTGGCATATTTAGGTGCTTATTATTATAATATAACTGTACTTCATGTTTCTCCTATAACGTCCGGGGCCGAAATGCGTGAAAACAATGGCAAGGAAATAGATCACATTGTTGTAACAGTATATCTTTAAACTGTTTATAAAATTTAGATTTGAAAGATTCCACAATGCACAAGTAAATAAGAATAATAAGGAGCCTCATATTGAGTTAAAATTTGGCGCATCTATTTTTACATTTAAAGAATTAAGATTTGATTTTGTGTGAAGCATTTCGCTCATCAATCTAGAATAATAATTATTTCCAATATTTAAAATTTTAACATTAGTACAATTAATCCTGTAGTATTTTAAATACAAGCCTACATTTTTATTTAGTACTGAATGTTTATCTATTGGTTGTTTTAAATTTGCAATATATTATTTAATTATTGCTTGAAACCTGCGCTCAGTCTGAATAATATAGCAATCTTTGGAGTCCAAACAACAAACTTAACACACCTTTTTTTAGTTTTCAATATTATTTATACAATATTTACAGATTTTCACAAAATTTAAATTATTAAAAATGCTGTAATTGGCAAACAAATTAATATATATTGTATTTTTTCTAAATAGGATAATAAAATGAAGCCCATAGGGCTATTAATTGTAGGTGAATAATTTTTAAAAGTCCCTAAAGCTGGGAAACGAAACGTTTCAAATTAACGTTCCTTTATCTGAAGTTCCCATTTTAATAACTATTCTTTAATATTTCATGTAATATATTAGATTAGATTTGTTTGGGTCAGAGACGTATGAAATCAAACTATATTTTTGTTTTTGGAATTGGAGAAACCTCGTTTAGGAATCCTGTTACAATTTCACGTCCAATCAAGCAAAATGTTAAAAAAGTCTCCAATATCTGAAATCGTTCGTGTTAAGAGACTAATTGGAATAAATTTATATTCCAGGCAGACACTTTCGCAAGTTTAATGCAGCACGTCTGGTACACCTGAGATTAACAAGTTATGGCGAGTTTGCTAACTGGAACAATACCACAGCTGCTATCACGTTTGACTGTCGAATTATATCTCTGCAGCTTCAGCAGACCAGCTAGTCCTTGCAAAATTAACTGAAACTCAATTCAAGCGAAATGAAACAGGCTGATGAAACACGTTTCTGGAACTAAAATTGCTAACCTCTATCGAGTTTGCCTTTCTAATTGGACAAAACGCTTGTAAATTTCTGTTATTATTTTTCGTTCCTTTGTTGATGTTATTTGCGAAATAAACCTGTTTAGCAAACAGTAATCATGACCGCGAACTTCAGTAACATTCTAAAATATAAAATCACTGTTAATTTAACTATAAAAAAATTACATAGCCAAAAAAAAATTATTAATAAAAGTAAATTCCCCGCTAATTTTATACAGAATTTGTTGCCTGTTTTTAGATGTATAGTGGCTATAACTTTGTCCTGGTTGAAATTCATGCGTCACAGACCAGGGGACGTAAGCAAAAGCTATGAATTTAACTCTGGGTTTCATAGTATTGGCTTCATAATTAATTGGTTTCATGAAATACGAATTATTTAGAATAAAAATATAGAACAAAACTTGACAGCATTGCAACGCGAGAACTTCAAAACGCTTGAATTAATCTCACCTAAAAACCTGAAAAAGTGACACAAAGCCGAATCGTTGTTTTGTAATTATTTTTATCAAACATGTCTGTACTTTACATTATATTATCTTAATTTTGAAACGTAAAACATAAAATTATTCAGATATTTTAATTTATTTATAATCATGTATTTGCTAAAGCTGTATTTGTCTTCATATAACGCCAGAAATATATCAAATAATAAATACTAGAGAAGAAATATTTCTATTTATAACCATTACAATCATGTTGTCCAAATATCGTTAGTATTGTACAAAAAAAATTCATCTTTAACTCTGAACTATTTTGAAAGTAAACGTGAAAAATATTTATTGAATATGAAAGACAATGATTTATGATTCGAGTATTGACTGTTGCTCTCCCAGTTTATTGTAGGATGGCCACACACGCTGACACAGGGAAATAATGACCCTTTCGCTATTTAGCTCTCGCAGTCGCCGTTATACAGACACCGAACACACTAGTCTTTCTCTCATTGTCGTCCTCTTGACGCATTGTCACCCAAACATCATTCACGACCTATGACCCGTTGCCCCGCAATAAAACCAAATAATTATAAGGGACAAATTTTTTACAAGCTCGGTCATTCTGCCTTAAGGTCGTCCTCGACAGCAAACACACAAAATTTTAAACGCAATAATTATAAGCTATTAAAAAATAAACGTTTCTTACAGGCATACGATCTACAGGCACAATGCCATTATAGGGAATCTGGGTGACTTCATGACCTGTTGTGTCACGGTCTATCGCGATCTAAAACTTTTGATCTCATAAAGTCCTCTATATTCCAATATTCTATTCTGTATTATATTCTATAATATATTTATATTTCTATATTTCTGAATATAGATTGAAAACATTAATACTTATTAAAAAG
The DNA here is from genome assembly GCA_034510155.1 of Eucriotettix oculatus. Lineage (NCBI taxonomy): Eukaryota > Metazoa > Arthropoda > Insecta > Orthoptera > Tetrigidae > Eucriotettix > Eucriotettix oculatus. The sequence continues at coordinate 52,388,286 of CM067376.1, read as the reverse complement.
AAACTCCTATTTCACTGTTGGGATTCGAATGGAAATGTCATTGATGAGGGTTTCTATCTGAGTAAGCAACAATATGGAAAATTTTGACCAAGATAAGGCTGGGATTGATAAGCCACGTACCGAGACATGAGGGACTTGTGAAATTAGCATTATAAGTAAGTTTTGTGGAAAGAAGGGGAGGGAGAGAGAGGAAAAGGATAGAATACGCTAAGTAGATTAGAGAGGATGTGGGATGTAGTTGTATTATTGTTGTGGTATTCAGTCCTAAGACTGGACTGATGCAGCCCTCCATGCTAACTTATCTTGCGCAAAGCTTTTCATTTCTACATAGCTATCACATCCCACATCCTCCCTACTCTGCTTAATGTATTCTATCCTTCGCCTTCCTCTTCTGTTCTTACCCCGCGCACTTACCTCTAATGCTAATTTTATGACCTTCTAGTATCAAAATGAGGCCTATTAATCTATCCCTTCTCTTGGTCAACGTCCTCCATATTGTTCACTTTTCCCACCTAATTCTGTTCATAAATACCTCGTTAGTGATTCTATCCACCCATCTGATTTTCAGTATTTGCCTATAACACCACATTTCAAAGGCTTCTATTATTTTCCTTTACGCAGGTTCTATGATCCATGTTTCGCACCCATATAACGCTACTTTGCTTACGAACATTTTTAGCAACGATTTCCTAAAAACCCGTAAGTAAATCCCTCTTTTTCGCGAAAGCCTTTCTTGCCTCTTTATGTCTATTATACTTCCACCATCCCTAGTTATTACGCTTCCCAAGTAGCAGAATTCCTTAACTTCGTCAAAACACTTCTCAATCTAATAACCACTGTTTCCCATACTACACTCCATTACCTTGGTTTTCTTTTTATTAATATTCATATTGAACTTTTTCACCAGGACTCCGTTCATGCCATTTATTATGGTTTCTAAGTCTTTTTCTGATTCCTACTACAATATCGACGACAAAGCGTAAAGGATGTAGAAATGATAGGCATGATCAGACAATAGTTCAATAATTTCTCAATCGATGGCAATCTGAAATGATACATTCCTCCATGACGTTCATTTCTCAAAGTTCTAATTCTTTGTCAAAAAAGGATACAAGAGGCCTTGAATTTTTCACGTCAAATGTAACGGTGGAGCAATTTTAGGATGAAACGCAACCTCAGAGATGATATCTTAAAGCACTTCAACGGATTCCGGCTGAAACAGACATCATTCATTGAACAGAAATACACTCACGATATGGACCAAGGTCAGATTGCATATTTTCGTCTCAGACTCTAAAGGCATCTCGTAAAGCAAAATTCTTATTATGAACTTCATGGCTTCGTAATAGTTTATATTAAATTCCGCTGAAAAGTGAAAGTGTGTGAGTAATAATATACTCAATACTTTTACCTCAAAGATTAGTACCGTTAGGATGGACATCGAAAGCCATTGAATACGAGAAGAACTACGTTTCATAAAACATACCACGTTTTGTGTGTAACTACCGATGACATAAACATGTTTTATTAAATAAGTTATAATAAAATAAATAAATTATTATTTTAAATTGCAAGTTACGTTGATAGGAAACGATGGACCGAAATTGATCTCGAGTCTGAAGTATTAAATTATTTATAATAAAATTATTTAATAATATTATGAACTATACAAATTTAAGAGTAACATTAATTGTTGTGGTTAAACTACAAATGAAATGGATGAATATTTTACAATTTTTTTCATCCCTATTTAGTTATATCTAAATTACAGTATTTTAAGAGTTTTTGTTTAGGTGATTAATACCTCTAAACTTTATCGAATATAATAAACTACCTACATCTATCAAGCGACCTAACAACAAAGAATAAAATAATTCAAAATGATAAATGATTAAGATGATATAGAGTAATAATAATTTAAAGTAATAGGATTGATATTATTAATATTGAGTGATGTTCAGGACATCCAGAATAAATAATAATTGTGGAGTAGGCGACGTTAATAGCAAACAATTTATTAATATTAGTACATATATACGTTTATAGTAGCACTTATTATTATTTTATATATTTCCATCAATAATAGCCCAATTCAGTGAATTAAATCGAGGTAGATATTAAAAACTGTTATTTTATTATAATTGAAAATTTTTGTAAAAAACAGGTTTTCCATTTTAATTATTTTGAAAAAATTCAATATTAATACTTTTAGAAAAAATAATTCGTTAGTATAGCGTATAAATAATTTTTGAGGAAATGGTAAAAACACTTTTAAAGCTAGTGCTTCTCTTTTTTTAAAAAAATGTAAAGTTCACTAATTGTCTATTATTTAATAATTAATCATGAAACAAAGTTAAATGATTGTTAGCAGCTTTTATATAACAATTTAATAGAATTATTGTATTAAATGTGATTGCTTTAGAACCGTACCAATAAATGACACAGAATCATTTTTATATCTATCACTGGCCAACAACAAACATATGAACGGATTGAGAATAAATTATTTTATTTAGTTACGTATAGTTTAAATATACTTCATGATACATAGACTCGCTCATTGTGATATGCTTTAAAAGTAACTATTCATCTATAAATCCAATATTGGAATGTTTAATTCAGAATGCGTTGGTAGGAATTCATTAAACAACAAATACTTTGATAAAATTAATGTACATATAATAAAGCAATTTGAAAAAATGAATTAATATTACCATTCAAAGCATTGACCTACATAAGGATAAAAACTTATTTGACATAAAATGTAAATCGCAATAATAGAGTAATATGTGTATATAAAATAATAATTTATCTGTTGATTGTTTGAAATGCATTTCAGTTACATGTATAATAAAATTCTTCGCTATTATAAAATAATATGGTTTGTAAAACATTTACTATTTCTACTAGTTTTATCATTTATTAAATTCTAATATTATGTTTATTACCTATAGAAAAATAAAATATTTTCACAAAACGGGCAGATTTGGTTAAAACATTTTTCCCATTCAGAAGTTCACAATGATATAATTCTCAAAAGACATCGCTATACAGTCACAATTAATTTATTTCTACAGTTCAAATACACTGTAACTTTCGATCGATGGTCAGGTAACATTCGTTGTACATCTATATATTGTAACATGTCAAGTTACAGTCCAGACAAAATCTATACGTGCAGGATTGTAGCTTGCAAGTTTCACGCCACGGCACAGACAGGAATTGTTGTCGGGAAGACGTATTGGCGTAAGCGGAAGAATACGGGCATTCCAGGTCAGAATGTGCTCTTAGACGGAGGTGCGGTGATCCGCGAATCCTTGCGGCCACGTGATAATCAAAGGCCATTGAATCCACCCCAGATTTAGGTCGTGATACGCAGGTATTTAAAGTCTGCGTTAAGTGCTTAATTAATTTACGTTGACGAATTTTGAGTTTTTTTAACGGAGAATGAATGAGTGACCACACCCTGTTAGATTACCAACTTCATACTCTCATTAAAATTAAACTATTAAATTGATCTTCTGTTGTTTTTATGAACAAAAAATACCTGACGCCCTACAAATTACTAAAATTATATATCAACGCAGAGCTAAGCCAGATCGGAAACGAGGATGTTTTATTTTTCGATTTATGTTTTTAGATCAAATTTTTAATTTTTATTCTGGTTTTGATACCATTGTTTTTATACCCAATGTAAGATTTGTTACTGTTTTCCTTGTATAATAGCCTATTAGGGTGTTTGGCGTTACCCTGGTATTTATTTATTGTATCCCGGTACATAACCCGGAATAATCGTGGTGTTGTTGCCAAACTCTAATTTCTCCTCCGCCACCCTTCCAGCTCTCGACACTCTGAAATTGAAGTGCAGAATAAGTTACATGTTGATGGCAGAATCAGATTCAGTGACTAACATTACACATGTTTCGACACAAATCTCTATTTTTTTTGTATAAAGGTGAGCATCCAAATTGCATACTAAATTATTTGTGTATTATACAGTTACATTTTTTCATAATTTATTGGACAGTAATGTTATCCAGACATCTTTTCCAGTTGACAATGAGGTAATCTTGTACGTTGTTCTAATGTATCTAATTAAACAAAATAGCTTGTTATTATATTATTTATAGTTCGATTATATTAAAAGACATTTGAGGTTTCCGTTGTTGAAACGTTAACGAAGTCGTAAGAGGATTTTGATGGCAGCTCACTGAAAGCTGTACGAATAATCTGCGACTCTTTGGCGACGCTGCTTGCCCCTCCACTCTACGAATTTTGATTGGAATATTCAAGGTCATACCTCTGGCTGAAAATAACTGTCAAGTTCATTCTAATATTAATCAGACAATATATACGTTACTGATTATATACGTATGTGTAAGTATTTGTTTGGTAGAATTGCATTGGTGAAGTATCCGTGCGTTATTTAAACTATTTCAAAAATTGTTGAAAATGATGTTTAAATATCTCAGCACCTTTTCCGTTGCAAGAGATGAAACCTCTTTATTGCTGCATGTCGTTTCCTCCATGGCTATGTGGGGGCCGCAATAAAGGAACGCCGCGTCGTCGAGTCACGTGGATGTTATTGGACTCCGGCATGCAACAGTTCTTCTACACGTAAAGGACAACCCACGTAAGGGAATTACGTTTTGAAGATCCTTCACAAGTTCCCCTACTATTTTGTGTGTTTATTAAAAGCCTCTGATTCACTCGTAAATTTGAATCATGGAAAGAAAAGAAATTTGCTTAAATCAGTTTACAACATTATCTAATTCCGGGTTTCCCAAACTGTGTTCCGCGGTACAGTAGTGTTCCTCGAGTCCTCAGTAGGTGTTTCGCAAAAAAATCCAATAGCTTAATATATACTATCGATTATAATATCCTGTTATAATACCACTTAATCAGTTTGTAAGACGAAAACTCCGTTTGCATCTAACGGGAGAACGTGCAATCATTTCTCCCACCTCTAGATTGTTTCGGAACCGATTCGACAGCGTTCCTTGTTTTCCGCTATAATATGAAACATGGGTAACGATGAACAAGTGTAGACGTGTTCAGTCAACTAGAATCCTGTTCGAAATTATATTTAAATATTTTAATTACCTTGACAAGAGTGCCGATGGCCCACACATAAACCAACCTTATACACCTTCGTTAGTCTCCTCATTTGACATGTTAAATTTCGCTGTTGTTAAGACATTAATTATGTCTTGTTAGGTAAGCTTACAAATCAGCAAAACATAAGCAAGTGGAGCGAATGAGGATCTGAAATTGTTTTTAGAGAGAAGACTGGTGACAGAAACTTTCCATAAATTAAAAAAATGTTATGAATGAAGCCATGTAAGTAATAAATTTTATTAAATCAAAACCACTTCAATTCAGATGAATTAAAATTTGGTGAAACGAAATGGGTAGAGAATTCAAATTACTTTTATAAGTTGGCTGTCTAGAGGAGAAGCACTATTAAGACTTTTTGAACTTCGAAGTGAGTTGTTGATCTCCTTGACGACACAAAATAATTCGGGACAATATTTTGTTGAATCCTTCATGGTTGATAAAACTTGCATATCTAGAAGATATTTTTACAAAGTGTAATTAACTTATCATTACAAGGAACAACTATAACAATTTTTAATACAAGAGATAAAAATTGCATCTTTAGATTTAAAAAAATTACAATTATGGATTTCATCAGTTGAATTTAACGATTTTAATTGTTTTCCTACCATACATGAATGTTTGATTGAATTAAATTTAAAAGTAAATGCAGAAGTTAAGAAAATGTTATACATCACCTAATTTAAAATCAACTCTTTTGCTATATTTTCCGAAAAATAGTAAGAACGATTCCTGGATTCAGTATCAACTTTCCTTGACAGCTAAATCAGTAGGTTTAATGAAAGTGACTATGAAAATCTAATTGATTTAATCAGTGACTCTAATGTGAAACAAAAATACAAGTATTTCTGAGCGAGTTTGTCAAAATAGTAGCTCAATATTTAAATATATAATATATATTCTTCAGACTTATATAACCTATTTATGTGAATCGGGATTTCCTTATTATGCTGCAATGTCAACGTACATAAACAGACCACACCATATATACTTCAATATACAAATATTTTGCATGATATCAACGTTATATGCAACCCAAAGGATCCAAAGTAATTAATTAAGTGCTTTTTTATTCATATTATATGTTTATATTAATTACAGTTTTATATTTAAGAGTAATTTCTATTTTTTTTAATTTTTACAAGTAGGAATTACCCAAACCAAATAATAAGCCAAGAGTTCCGTTAACATGTCTAATTTTGCAAAGTATTCCATTTCAGAAAAGTTTGGAAAACCCTGATATAATTTATAAGCTTTATAAAGGTTGGCATATTTTATAAAAGAGATGCCTGTGGAACATTCTCTAGCAGGTATTTCTCCCCAGATTGAGAAAGAAAGTGTGTGGGAAATTTGGTTGAAAATTCTCCTCGCGTTATATTTGTAAGCGAAAATACATACAAACACCCACACACGTAAAACATTTAAGCTTCTTTTTTACACTGAAACAATGAATTTTACTAAAAAGAATGAGATAGTTAATCTATCTACTCGGTCTGCTAAGCGCGATATAAAAGGTAAATTTAATAAATGTTATATTTAAGAAACAATATATTTTAAGTACTTAAAAAAATATTTACCTCTCGTGTGCGCCATACACGCTGTGGGAAAGGGTTGGGAAAATCACACTCAAATTTAATTTGTTTAAAATTTTAGAAAACTAACAGTAAAAAATCTTAAATTCTAGTAAAAGATTATTCATGTTTTGGTGAATAAAATTCACTGTTAAAATGGTTGCATAGTTACTGCACGTGAAAGATAATAATAGTGAATGCTCCAGTGTCAGTGTTGTTTTATTTATTCAATATTTCTCCTGCATCATACGTAAGCAATATTTTGGATCTACTCTAATTGATGCTGTAACTTAATTTTGCAATAATTTTCCTCCCGACTTTGGGGATTTATAAATTGTAATCCGCTTACTGCAGTCCTGACACACGTGTGTAGCGTAAATCTATCGCCTTAGGCGGAGAAACGAACATTTGGAAAGTCAGCTTAGTCAGGGGTTTTAGCAGGACCCCAAACTTGATTTCACGAGATTGCGGTCACCACAAACGTTAATGCAACGACCAAAAGTTGGTTCCACCAAAGTTTCAAAGCCGTCTATAGGAAATTGTAGCTTTTATACTGGGAATCGCATTACATATAAAACAAATACTTATTGCTTTTCACTGTATTGAAAGTTTAAAATGTAATTTTTCGCAGATTTGAAATTAATATTTATTGACGTGGGTATAAATTCACTACAGTTACCGAATTATATTTTTCAATACAATATTTAACAATTTTATTAAAACAATATTAAAAAGTAATTAAAGCTTAACTCCATAGCATTATGAAAATAAACTGAAAAATTATATACAGTAAAATATTTTAATATCTTACAATCATATTCTATATCTACATCATGAACCAATTTCCACGTTTGTAAATTTTACTTATGAAATAATTTTATAATTGATATATTTAAATAAATTTTCTTAAATGTAGATGTATTATATTAACGAATATTCGTTCCACACAATTGAGAAGAAATAAAGAGTCGGATTTTCTGTTTGTAAATTACCATAATGCTTACATGAGGTATCACCCATTCGGGACCCTCATGTTATTACAAGAAATTTGAGAAAAGGTTTCAATAAATCGGAAATCGTTTTGCGAAAATCGTAAAATGGAATTTATATACGCAGGTGGCGCAACCCGTGCATAAAGTGTGTAATACGACCAGCCTGAATTCAGGGAGTGTTTCATCTAGAAATTCACAGTAGTAAATACTCCAAACCTATTTTTCAGTTCAAGTCATATGTATATATAATTAAAATTATATAAGCAATGCTATGGGTATCATATATTTTAGTTTCTGCTATTATTATTCTTAATTTTCGTAGGGTAGATTTGCATATTACAATCCATGTTACCAAAATAAAAATAATAATTTGCATTAAATTCAGGATGATGGTAACTTAAAGAAACAATGACAAACATTTCACCGCTAACAGAGTGGAATTTAATGCCTAGTAACGGTAGAAGGTATAATTTACGTATTAATGTAACACACTGTTTTAACAAAACACCAAACGGTAAAAATCAAACAAAAAGTTTTTTAATTGAATTAATTATAATCATTTTCAAGAGTTAAACTCCCTGTCACTATGAAATTGCTCACGTTGCACTTAGGTGTGAAAATGTGTCCTCAAAATATACTGACTGTCCAAATCACAGCGTCACAGTGTTGCCCATAGAGGATGAGATAACTATAAAGTGGGAATGTAGGAGAAAAGATTATTAGTTGTACAGTTTTGTTTGTGGAGTGAAGGGCAAAATACGTGATTTAGCTTATGTTTGAACGTGGGATGATCGTAGGCGCTTGAAGAGTCGGAACCAGTATAAGGACATGGGCTGCACTTGTAAAGTGTTCGAGAGCAGCAGTTGTTAATTTTGACACGGAGTAGACTACGAAGTAAACGTTGAGCTTGTGGTGGTCACAAGCTGAAAGAAGACTCGCCAGAAGCTGAAAGAAGTCTCGGCACAGTTGTCCAGTGCAACAGAAGGACAACAGTGTGGACAATCCTAATCAAGGACTAGCTGTGAACGTCTCTTAACGAAATGTTCGCTGCACATTACAGTATATGGACTATGGAAGCCGACCTGTTCTAAAGCCCATAGTGTCTTCCTTGAACAACAGCAGACGTCGTCAGTTTGCAAAGGAGCAAAAGGATTGGATAGTAGATGACCGGAGAAGGCTCTCGTGGTCTTATGAATTGCGATTTAAAATGCATAATGCATATGGCGGGGCTCTAATATGGAGAAAACAACACAAAATCATGGACCCCAACTGCATTTCCACAATCCTTCAAGCTGGTGACGGTAATATTATAGTTTGGTGAATGTTTTCTTGGAATGGTAATGGTACTGTGATTGTTATGAAACAACCTCTGAATGCTCAAGGATATATAAATATTATCGCAAATCAATGTTAATGATGTTCTTGCCATAAAGCTGGAAATGTACTCAGATGTTTCAACGAGCATTACCGAGACTTTATCTCCCTTCGTTGTCCCGCACAGTCACCAGCTCTCAAAACAATTGAAAATTTGTGGGATGAGATCGAACGGTCATCAGGCAGCTGGATCCAGTAGCATTAAATCTTAATGAATTGGAAAGTGCAGTTCATCAGATACGACCTGAAATTCATTTTGCCACTTACCAACATCGCATCGAATTCAATCAGTATGAAGAGCAAAATGTGGTCCAACATGTTATTGATGGGACGGTCATAATAATTTGGCCACTCAGTGTATGTTGGAGATTGCATCGAAATTCCAATCACATTTCTCATGTTTTTAGAGATATAGATTTGGAAACAATAATTATTACAGTTTACGTTTATCTATGCAGACCTCCTGTGATCTAGAGGCTAGCGTCACTGCCTCACAACACACAGGTCCCGACTTCGAATACTGGTATGGGCTTAGGTTTTTGTATCGTCATGGTGACGCAAACTGGGGTTAAGACTGATGTAATATAGATACGCTGACCACGTACCACTCAAATCGAAATGTGCCATGTAAGATGACAGTCCGCAATAGACCCGGTAGGTCAAGGTCCTCAGTGGTCTGTACAGCCAAGGAAGTAGACTACAGTTCGTGAAAATGATACAATGATTACCTGTGTATGTCACAAATGTACATACAGTAAAAATTGAATTTCAACGTTGATAATATTTACCTTAAATAGCCATAATAAAGTAATAATTAAAGAAAAAATGTTTGAGATTATATCTGAAGACATAAACAAAAAATAAAGCAACTGTAAACTGCAAAGCTCCTAAGGATTTCTGTGCCAAATAAAAAATAGGTGCTACTTGTAAGGATAGGATTTTTAAAAAACATTATAGGAATACGTCTAACACATGTTTAATTAATTAAAATGTAATCATTATTTAATCTAAAAATAAGTGTCCAATAATAACATGTAATTAATATTTTGTAAATATAATCCTTTTATTGTACTTATTATAATATATATACATATATATTAGTTTCTCATTTTAAATTAGAATAGGGACCGCTTCACATATGAGATATAATATTTATCATCTAAACAACAAGTTTCTTTTATTTCATCAACTTTGGATCAGAATATACACATAAATTAAGAATATTGTGTTTATTAGTTTTATAAATTTATTAATTTACTTTCTTTCATATCTTTGGACCTTATGGTCAGTTCTCATAAGTACCTTCCTCCGTACCCACTGTCTACCAAGAAATCTTCCAAATACGCTAAAACAATGCCATTATTACCTTAGTCCAAAGTCTTTAGTAAAAATAACACTCCGGCAGGTATTTTACTTGCTGTTGTTTCCTTTGCCTCGTAGACGACATTGAAGACTTTGGGAAGCTGAGAAGCTCGAGAAGCACATTGTGACGAAGCGTGGAGCATATTTTATACAGCTGGCCAAGCCATTGTCCCTTCTCCTCTGTATGCAGCTGCTGGGTCAGCAAATCTTTGTGCTGCTAATTACACTCGTAGTTAATTAATACGGCCAGTGTTGCAGCTGCCGTGTACTCAAAGAACTAGGGCCCAACTTTATGCGTCCAGCTTAAATAAAGCAGAAACTCTTCTTGAATTTAACACAACCACAAGGTTCCTGCGCCCCGGAATATCTTCATCAGTCCCCCATTTACCCTTTTCGGGATGAAACAAAAATAAAAGGGCATATTTACACATTTATATTTCAAGTAGTCCTGTGTAACAGTCAAGAACATGAAACTCGTGACAGCTTCCAATATCATCCATAAAGTATAAAACTGAAAGTCTCAGTGCCCATTACTCATATAGACGCAAATCATAGGAACCCAACGATACTCTATAATCTCGAACATCACCTAAAAAATTAATCCCGACTGTAAGGTTTGATATTAAAAGGCACAAGCAGAGAATTTATTTGTCCCTTATATCATTCAAATTATTTTTGTGACGGTAATAAATATTAATTGCGCAGGTTCATAGTTCTTAAATACAAGAAATATATACTCCATTGACTTTTTTTTAATTTTCTTCATGCCCATATGTTTATATATAAAATGCCAGTGGGCGTGTTCGTAATTCTTCTCCTCCTAAACGGCTAGACCGATATTGATGAATATTTCGTGTTTTATTGTTGCGTTTACCTGGATGGTTCCAAGCTACAGTTGGACCCGGCAGGTGGTGCATTAGTCGAGATACAGATTTGTTTTTTATTTTCCGACCAAAAATTTTGAAATATTTTTTAGGACTTTTTATTTATAAAATCATATAATCCCAAATTTTCAGCCTAAATGTTTAATAATTAGTAGCATTTGACTTACGAATTACATAAGTAAGGTATTGCGTCGTAGCTTGGAATTGTTTTGACATTTCGATATCGGATTTCCTTGATCTGATATAGTCTCGGTATTGTAATCGCGTGCATACTGAATGTATTTTTTATCGATTAATGTCACATTGGAAAAATAAAGTGTGTAACTGCGAAAGTTGAATTACGATTTACACACGTTCATTTAGCGGTATTCCATCTAACCTCTTAAATAAAACATTTTATTTCCAGCGTTCATTTCCGCGATTTCGATGGTAGGAGATGAAAATGCGTCGAACCATTTGGTGGTTTAATCGCGTGTTGAACAAAAGATTACTGTCGAATTAAATACTGCAGCCCGATAATATAAATTAATTACCGGGAAATCACTTAGCTAGTATATTTTGTATTAAGTCAAACGTACTTTTCATTAATTTATGTTCGGGACGATACATAGTTTTTATATTATTCGTTACTGAATTTCCGAATGATAGCATTCTCTTTAAACGTATATCTGTAGATGTATGCCTAAGGCACAAGAGCTAAATAAATCATGGGAAAGATGTTTAATTTAGAAATTTATAGTCTTTAAACTTCTATAATTATTGTACTTCAGCCCTTCTGCTTACTTCAACATTCCTTTTCAAGTATGCATTTAAGTAAAGCTGTTAACATTAAAGATCTAAGAGAAACAAAATTACAAATCATACAAATTTAAATATATTTGCAATATTTCTCCACTAATACGTATATTAAATGGTAATTAATAAAAATTAATAACATTGATTTGACGTATTCGTCGTAATAATTACAATATGTAATTTAGACGCAACTTTCTACATTTCAATTTATTGCATTCTCTGTCAACAGTTTTTCGCAATTTTAGTTTTAAATGCATGCTATGTCATTTTGGTTGGTGCATAAGAGCTCATGTGTCGCAGTGCATAAATTAATTTAGGAATAATTGTTATTTTTAAGAATCTTTACAATTATCGTGTTTTAAGAGTGTGACTGCTCCAATTTGGAAAACTTTCAACTGCTCGTCTAGTGGCCCGCTCGCTCTCGCTAATGCATCCAGTTTTGGCCATGTGTGTGCTATTTATGGTTGCACACACGGTTTATATCTGGAATGAGAAAAGCGTTTGCAGAGTTTTCCGGATCTCCCCATGCACCACCCGTAAAGCTCAACGTATTCCCTATGATGCACAGCGTCAGAACTTTACAGTTTTAAATTCTTTGACGAATGAGTAAAAATAATACTGTTTGTTATAGTTTATTTTCACGAATCAGAGGTAACTGTAAACAAAAAAAATAGATATACATTATGCAGCGGCACTTCCAAGACTTTCAGTATACAGAGAAAACTATTGCAACTGGCATACAATACTGCAATCATATGAGGATTGTTCTTGAAATCAACTTTCTTTATTTAAATATGAACGGAGAAAAAAGAGTTTCGCTAAAAATTTGTACCAACATGGTTTTACATTTTTACAGCTTTCAAAAATTAGTCACTTTTAGAAGAAAGGCAAGAATGGAAAAATGCCAACCGAACCTTAGACAAAAATTAGTCACTGTTACATGTTACGTAAACGGAATGTTACTGGTCTGGTCATTTTCCCAGTATCAGTTTTGTAGTATTATTAATAGTTTGTATATGTATCTACATAGAAGTTGTTGCTTGTGGTGATGTAGCACCTAAGTCTTAAATTGTATAAATGTAATTTTACACTAATTTTCGGGGAGTGGGATCTGTTTCAGAAAGTCAATAGATTCACTGATTGAAAAAATTGACTGAATTGGCAGATTAATATACGAGGTTTTAAAGGTTTCATCCCATACGGATTTAAACCCGCAATTGATTTTGATGGCTATTGAGAATTCACGGCCGTATTCAATCTGTGAAAACTTTAGCGAGTTGTTTCACGAGAGAGGGCAGGAACTGAGTACCAATCAGTGCTAGACTGATTGTTCCTCCACCGGAGCTGGCACTGCCCTCCAGAAATAGTTTTCTTCTTCTTTCCGCTCCACCTCCGGTAAGCAAAAGACAAACCTGGACCCAGATGAGTTTCTGTCTCAGAAGCGCCGAGCAGAATTGATTGGAATGCGATGAATGCGGAAAGTTTCTCGTGAAATTTAATTCTCTCCCTCGCTTTAATGAAACCTTTGTAAGCCATCCAAATTGGGTTTGGATTTTATAAAAATATTATCTTATTGGAGGACGTGAACTCCATTTTTGCGTATGAATGCGTGTCTTACTAGTTGTGTGACTGGTCACTATGAATTAAGCAGTTACAATTATTTATTTTGAGAAATAAATTTATGATATTCTTTTATTAATTGCATATCGTTGATGAATTCACCAAAATGAAAGATTAGTATTGTCTTTTAAATGTTCGTATAGACAAAAATCCTTAAATTTATCGAAATATAAGATTCTAGGTCATTTTTCGTATTGTAACATAATTTCAAATAAATTACTTATACCTGAGTTCATAAAAGAAAAAATTAACAAATTCACATATTATCATCTCAGTTAGCTTACTGTTACTTCTTTTAGTACGTTGAAGATTAGATATAATAGACGTGCTGTGAGTTTTAAAAATTTTTCACTGTGTCATAAACTTTATATACTACACCAACTTTCATAAAATGTAATTAATAAATAGTTTTAAAAGTTTCTAATACACAAGTGCTCTTGAGCACATACTGTAATTATATTAAATTTGTAAAACATATAGACAGTCGAAAGAGTTAACGGAAACGTATAAACTTGAGTGAGTCACATTAGTGAAATATGGACACCGAAAGTCGCCCAAATAGAATATACCTTAAATTGACAGGCAAATACCTATAAGTGCTTTACGGGGGATCGTGAAGTAAATACACAAGAATATCGAACGCCGCTGTTCACCGCTAGTGTGTCAACACTGTCATGGGAGTAGAATAGAGAATATGCGATGTGGCAACAAGTTTTATTTGTTTCATTTACTATGGAATTTATCGGAAAGGAAACCAGCCACAAGAGCGTTAGTTCAAAATACCGGGGAAAGGAATCATCTGAATGTTTATATTTGGTTCATTCATTTTATGGACAGTATACATGTCCTCTCTTGGACAGAAAAAAAAATCGGGAAGTTGAGAGTTGTGGCGGAAATGCGCGAATCAGTTGAGAGGGTGGTAAGTGCGAGGGCGGATGTGGTACACCGCATTTAGGTCGAGTGGATCCTCCTCGGAGCTGCCGGTTACATTGCATCCTACAAGGTATGCCACTTCCCTTTACAGTCAAATATCTGTTTCAATGATAAACAGACGCGTACATCCAAAACTACTCACAGGAAATGGGAATTGAAGAATGACGCCTGTACAGCGACGTATCAAAGAAAGAATAATAGAATACAATACGTAGCACATTCCATTTCAGTATTATTAGTAATTATTCTGCTACATACAAAGGTTTGCAATACGACGCAAAATTTCAGACATTTGAATAGTGTGATTCCTTCTTGTCCTTTCGAATACATTTTGAAAAATAAAGGATATGCATTTCTTTAACTCAGATTAATCGCACAAACTATTATAATAGTAGGTCTAATAATACAAATATTGAACCTACTTAAATTGAATAATTTGATAATAATTTTTCCCTGTTTTTAAGTCACATTATTAACCAAAACTATACTTAAATTTTGGTTTCAAAATTTATTCAGCAGGAGCTGTCGGAATTGCCATAGTCATCTACAAAATGCAAATACAATTTTTTGGAAACATTACAAATTTTTTATGGGATTTGTTTAAAATTATAACAATATAAAAACAAATTTTGATTTTTCCATGACCTAATTGTTCATACCCTCATGTAACTTAGTAAATACATATATATATATATATAATTACTAAATTTATTCATGGATTGCATATTATTCCAGACTGGCCCACACAGAGCATTTTTCGAACTTCGGAGTTCCAGAAGTTCAATAATTATTTTGCTCGGGTGCTGACCAAGCACAATCGGCAACATACAACCATGAGTTGTCGAAATTTTACATTGAAAATATATTTCTAGTGAGTCCTGATCTTGTAAATTTAGCCACGTCAAAAATTTAAAACGTCAAAAGTGTCGATTTAAATCGTAATATTCAAATCGACTTATCGAATCTTGTAGAGCGAGATCAAGAAATTCTGATTTACTCTAAAACTTTGGGGTAGTTTTTAGATACATCTTCACTTTCCTTTCTGGAATTAATCCCATTATCGTTTTTGAAAATATTTATATTCTAAAAATTTTCTTTTAATTACATTATTTTGATTAATTCTAACATTATCAAAATCTATATTATGTTTTAAGTTTGAATGGTGTAGTAACAAGGCAGTATTTGTTTTATAATTACTGTTAGCATTATTACTATGGTTATATATTCTAAGTTTTCAATTAGTTCCTGTGTGTCCAATATAATTTGTTACAGTCGTTATGATCAATTTTATATATTACGTTATATTGTTCTTTTACAGGAATTTTACCTTTTAGTTTAAACAACTTTTTATCGTGTTTTCTTGCTTTAATCCAAATTTTATTTCATTAATTTAATTAAATAATTTAATAAATTAAAAACTTTTACTATTTTGGGTGTTACGGTTTCAATGTATGTTAAGGAGCAATACCTTGTATTATTATCTGTGTTATTGTTTGTTTCTTGTCCAACTACTATTTAATTATCATCTGTATTATTCAACTTAGTTATTTTACTATCTATTGGTTTAAAACAATGTGTGATATTCTGATTATTTTTGGATTTAAGGTTATTAGTATGTTTAATTTGTTGATAACTATTTATCACTTTCTTATCTATAGTATTATTTTCATCATCTCATCTAATATATATCATATATAGTTGTATCTATTTCCTTTAGAATGAATTGTCTGTTAATTTTAAAGATCTATGTATTAGATTATTTCCAAAAATTCTTTTTAGGAGAGAATGGATTGTTTGAGAAAAAATTGATTAACGTATCGGTTATCATAGGTTTTTTATAACATTTTCTTAAAATGTTGTTATCTCTAATTATGGTTATATCTTAGTAGCTAATTTTATTATCAGATTAAGTTTATAAAGTGATGTTTATTTTGGAGGGGCACATTATTAATATTTTCTAATAATTGATGAATATCGAAAAGAAACGTTGCGTAAAAGAGATGGTATGAAAACCCCCAGAAAATATTCATCAAGTAGGTCGTCCCGCGCCCTTCCAATTTTCTTGAGAGGGGTATGCTGAAGGGGCACAGCATTCACTTCTCCATGCCTCGAAACTGTGCTTTAATGAATCAAATTTAATAAATACCAGCGAAAAACAGCCGGGCACTGGCAGGTTGTGTATTTTTGTCGAAGACATTTTTTGGGGGGTTAACAGCCTACATGAGGGTGATCCTGAAACAAGCAACTTCCTATTAATAGCATAGGAAGGGTATTAAAAATGGGGGATGTGAAAGGTAGAGCAAGGTAGCCCAGGGTTAACTAGGGGCCCCGGGCTATGGTTTAAGGATCCTACCCGGTGTTTCGCCTAAAGAGATGCAGGGAAAACCCTAGGAAACCTGCAACAGGTAGGTCGAGCATACTATTCTCACGTCCTTCCGATTGACGGGAGACGAGTTTGCTGTGGGGTCGCAGCATTCCCTTCTCCGTGTCTCTACCAGTTTTAGGAGGCAATTGGCCGACTGATCCGATGGAATCAGCGGACAACTCTTGCCTTATGCCCAAGGTCTTCGACCCCAGTACATAAATCTCCCAGAATAGATAAATGTGTCTGGGCATGTGAGAACTGTGAAAATACACCAGAGAGAGTACGAGACATTCTCGACATAGTCATGTAAGTCCCGCAGTCACTCTGGGGGGGAAATGTCTGCGAGAGAAAACTCCCACAGACACTTCTTTGTTATTGTCGAAGACATTTCTGCAATAGAGTATAAATGAGATACCCGAGCCCCCGTTTAGAAAATTGAATAGTAAAAAAAGAGCGTGAAATACTTCAGTATAAGTGGTTACTGAGATGCTAATTAAAGGCTCGCAGACGTTGCGTCAAGGAATGAAGTAATTTCGTACAAAAAAAAGTTCTCAATGAGATGCTTACAAATATCAGACGAACTCCTCACTTTCACCAAGAGAATTACAAAAATTGTGTCAGAATGACTCGAATACTAGTCTTCAAATTATGGTCGCGAAACAATTCACTGTTGATTTGTGGCTGTCGCAATAAACAGATTCATTTATGAACATTGTCTTCGTTGAATGTAGATAGATTGCAACCAACCCCCCACCGTCTCCTAGAATGAATTATTGGTATTCTCTCTATGAACCATGAAATCAATAGTTATGAACTTATTCACAGAACGGGCTAATGTGTATATTTCACTTTTCTACTCACTGCTTCATGTATTCTCCATTTACAAATTAAACAACAAATAAAAATAAATTTCAGTTAATAAAATTAACAACTGTTTTATTATTTTAGGGGAAGAATAAGGCCTTACATTGAGAGGTGTGTGTTTTGACGGTCTATCTTAGAATTGTTTTAGGGGAAGAATGAGTAGCGCAATGAGGTTGTTAACAAAAGCATCTCGAAGATCAATAAGATTGGTGATGCAGCTTGTATAAATTTGGATCGTCAATGATATTCTTGGAGCGACGACGTTCTGTCTTGAGGACTCGACGACGAATCTGGGAGAAATGAGTTAATTAAATTTCTAGTTATTACAGTCAGTTAACGGGAACTAAAATAAAAATAATCTAGTCGTCTGTCAGTTGCCCTTATCGCCCAACAACGTACAGCCAGATTTGTGTCAACAAAAGACCGACTGAACTGCTTGACTGCGGCAATCCAAGCATTGACAATATATTTCTCGTAAATAACACTGAACGATTATGAATTGTGAAATTAATATGACACTAAAAGAAATTGTGTACAATAGTATTAAACGTTTTTTAACTCATTAATGTTTCTTTTCCGATCATTAAATTGTTACCTCATTGCGTTCTTTGACCGTTTAAATGCTGCTGTAAAGGGTAATAAAAATTCATTTACGGTCACTGTTTTGCAAGTTATTATATTTTAAAATAGGTAGCTTTCGGTAGTTTTACTTCCATATTCATCCTTATAATAATATACAAATCAATCAACAAATTGTTTATAATTCAACTATTAAAAAGCTTTAAACAATATGTGATCTAAAAACTTAAAAAGGATATAAACATTTTTACATACCTTATACACTATTTTATAATATATTTATTTTCCGTACAAAGTACGTTATTAATATTTAAAGTATTTGTGTTTTTCTACAGAATGAACAAGGATAAACAAATATTGAAAGCCAAATCGAAAAGTAGTACAGCATTATCATGCCAAGTAAAAACTAATAATCATGAATTCGCATGAACAATTTTAAAAGCAAACTCAAAATCGCTGAATCAATTTTTATTAATATTCTTAGAGATCAATAATTAATTTCAGAAATGTATTAATTGAAATAGGAAGCTATTACATTGAGACCATCAATAAATTACAATAATACTACGTATAATACTCAGTATTAGTAGCATAATGACTTGTATATATTTATATACAAGTCATTATGCTACTACCCATGTATATACATATACATATATATATATATATATATATATATTTCTAATCACATACACAAGTAAATAATCGATGTTAATCATACACTATCGATCAACCGATCGATAGTGCATGACTGAATATGCTGAGGTTTTTCGCCAGTTTGTAAAGGACGACGTGTAGATAAACACAAATATTTTATTTTTTGTACGGCAAATAAGGATATTATAAAATCGTGTATAAGTGCAAGCTATGTAAAAATGTTTATATCCTTTTTAAGAGTTTTTAGATCTGATATTGTATAAAGCTTTTTAATTGTTGAATTATAAACTATATATTGATTTGTATATTTTTATATTATTAGGATGAATAACTGCCGAAAGCTACAGTTACCGTAAAGGAGTTTTTATTACCTATTACATTATTGCTTCAGTAATATTACTAATTTTAAATTTGGAGTACGCATTAAATACAAGAATTTTTAAATTCTATATTCCGTTAAAATTTCACTTTTAATTTCTGTTTTAACTATTTATTAATAATTAAATAATGGCTAACAAAATGAAAATATTGAATTGTATTTTCCTTTTTCATTAACAGTATTAAAATTGCCAATTTAAGCTTTTAATTACCTTTTGACGAATTGATAATTTTTATTGCAATGAGGGAACATATTAAACAATTCCTTATGATTACATTCAAATGAAAGGGAACCAGATCTCTTCTGAAATTAACCGCATAATTTTTTGCATGTCTCAGGAGTGAAATGGAAATCGGAATAATTTCCTTGATGTTTGATTCTGATCTTCCACAATGAACCAGAAACTGAAAGTTCAATTAAATATGTCGGATTATAAGAAGTTGTGTTCCTCGTTGTAATTAGCCGTTCCTTAAGCTTTTAGTATGGAGCATAATAACCCCATTGTCCTGAATATATCAATGTTTTCAAATAAATGAACGACATTAGGTAGAAGGATTTGTAAAAAAAAAAAGACGGGAAAGCATATACTATGCAACATTTTACGCAGCTCTAGGGAACAACTTGAAGTTTTTACAGCGTACCGCTACAGGAAATCGCCGTTGTCGTCATAAAGAATGAATTGCCAAACGTGAAAGATATATCCCTAGACCGTGCCATTCGGCACCGATATTCAGAATGAAAAGCTCGTGAAACTATCCGAATGATTTACGAACTTATAATGTCTGATTTAGTCACAAATCGTTAATATAAAAAACAGAATGGTAAAGGTAAATTGTTTCTGTGTAATGTTGCTCTTTTCTTCAATTCTTTTAATCAAATAGTAATTTTTGGTGGACACGAAACAGTATTACAGTTAGCATTTGAATGTAACATCATGCAAATAAATATTTCACGAGATTTGTTAAGGTTTGTATTTAAGTAA
This sequence comes from Eucriotettix oculatus, assembly GCA_034510155.1. Taxonomy (NCBI): domain Eukaryota; kingdom Metazoa; phylum Arthropoda; class Insecta; order Orthoptera; family Tetrigidae; genus Eucriotettix; species Eucriotettix oculatus. Next base: position 52,367,811 of record CM067376.1, on the reverse strand, counting down.
TCGGAAATATTTCCTTAACGAAAATATCGGCCGTTTACTATAATTTTTGTTAATTCACCCACAGTGGAAATATAACGATATAAATTTTGGAATACATCTCAGTCTTTCTCATGCATCTTTAAATGAATAGAACAAAAACGTACAGAGTATAATACATAATAAATGTATACATTTAATCACTAGGTGAATACAAAAATTTGAAAATGTGAATATCTAATGAAATGGACAAATCATTATACACAAAGTTAACTTAAAATTGAAAGCTTCTAGTCTAGTATTGCAGGAAATACTTTTTTTCTTCTATTAAAATATTGCCTCATAGAAGGGAAGTAAACATACAGGCTATACAATAATAGCAATATTTAACAGACGAAAAATAATTTTTCTAATTATTATTAAGACAGTTTGCACTTTCTCTATTATCATTCGGTGACACTTTTTAAGGATTGACATTGAAAAGATAGAAATAAAATTATTAATGTTGGTATTTAACATGGTGCCATGGGCAAGTTTTATGATAATATTTTAAACCATTTACGTGATTTGTAATATCACCAATAACAGAGGTGTAATAGTACAATGATTACTACTGTGATTAACTGTCAAAGTACACCGCCAATCATTTAAAATATTTACAATAGGAACAAAGCCAAGATGGTATGCTTTAAATGTAAAAAATATATTTTTTGATAATTGTATTATCCTTTCTATGTATATTGTAAAGTTTATTTATAACTTAAAGTTTCTTTATATGATAAATCTAAATTGTTTTTGTATTTTAGTGGTTTAACAGGTTAACATTAATACAAATTTAATTATTTTTTAAAATTTAATCAGATGAAATCTTTCTCCCAGACACTATTTCGTGGGGGAGATGTAGGCAAATATGGGATCAGGTTTCTGCAATCGGAGTTCATTATGACTTTTCTTTATTTCGGAATGTAAAATAATTTCCTTTCCTTTGCCTTCCGCAGATCACTTTCACAATCTCAATCACACACAATAAACAATAAAACACTACTCTGCTTTTAATTTTAATTTCACTTCACCTACAAATAATCCTTTCGTCTTGTAAGGCTTATAAGCGTTTTTACAATTTTTTCCTTTCTCGGCCATGATCCCACAGCTCCTGTTTCTCTCCCAACAACATATTCCTCAATTCTTACAAATATTATAATATTAGGCCCTCCGTTCTCTTAGGACAGAATACCACGACTCTGGAAATCTTAACTCATACTGCGTAGTTTGGTGTCCGCTCTGCTACTGTTGTAAATGTCTGGTACACTCGGCAAAAGGGTCGCCCTGTCATTAATTACGACAATCCTCTCTCCCTCGGCCTTACAACACCCCACTTAACAGAGACATACGTGTCAAAATTCGCCACTTTTCTCAGACTTTAAATTACAAAAATTATCTTGGGCCTTCTCAATTTTACCTGATTACAATATATACAGAGAATATTTTTATATATAGTCAAAAGCTTCCTTAACAAATAATGATAAAAGGTACTTAATGACTGTTTAAGATGTATGAGGAGACTGTATTTTAAGCTTGATGTATTACAAATTGTGGGATACAATTTAACATAGCATTAAAAAGTCCAACAAACAAGAGTAAAAATGTCAAGACTTTTTCTGTAAAGCGTAACAATTTCTACAAAAGATATTGAAATAATATTTACTTTCAATACACTAACTAATAGAAAAAGTTAATTGGTCTGAGATCGAACAAAAGAAGCGTGACACGTACACAGAATTTATATTACATTGGTCTCTGGTCTCAAATATGTCATGATAAGAAAAATGAATTAATTATGATTAAAATAATTAAACGAGTATGTAAATATCGCGAATTCTGTTTAGTGCCGGTCATATTAATACATTTTTGAAGGTATATTTAAAATGATAATGTTGTTAAATTTCTCAAGAGATTGTATTATTATTTCATTTGTTCCATAATCTGAGGGTTGCAATTTGCTTTGAATATTAAAAATCAGATTAAGAATGAGTACCAGATAATTAGAATAACTCATTATTTTCATTTTTGCCCCTGACGGATGTTTCTAATTTCTGTATATTTTTTTCCCGTCAGTGGATTGTATGCGACGAGATATTATTCCTTATAGCTGCAGTAAACAAAAGCCCATTTCAAAGAAAGAAGAGCCTTTGAAGACAGAAGTACTCGCACGTAATTGACTGGTGCTGTTTCTTCCTCTGTGGGGATAAATTATATATGGAAAGAGAAATAACTTGTTTTCCGTACAAACGCCATCTTTTGACACAAGCCTCCTCTTATCCTATTACATAAACTTCCGTAGAGAGGCTGGAGAACTGTTCGGAAAGTATATCCCTCGGGCAAAATTTCCCTAATTGAAGCAGTTGGCCGCTGCGAAGAGCTCAGATATTGTCTGCGCACAGAGCTCAGTTTTCACAATATTCCAGTCCGTATCTATAAAATCGGATAACTTTATAAATGACGCCCACAGGCAGAACGAAACGGATTCTTCCAATAGTTACAAATATTAAATTATTTTACTATTCGAGAATTTAACCAATTATACAAGTAATCGTTGCTATATAATTACTAAAAGCAAACCAACACAAGTTACAGATAGTTATTAATTTTATGAAAATTTTCCAGACTAATTAATATAATAATATTAGTAAAAAATGAATTATGAGTGTATCAAGGAATTGTTTGAGAAGTTGTTCAACGGTATTCTGCCTTCATCTCCTTCGCATCCAATCAAGTCCTCCACTTCACTATCCAAACCTCATGTGACATAATCTATTCTGCGGATATTTTTCTTCTCCCAAAGGCTCAGCAGCCCTCTTGAGGGCCTAGGCCTACCGAGGCGGCTGCGGACGATCACCTGGCGTATTCCACGGGTCACTAAAGCTTAAGATGAATGAAACACCACTACAACAGTTCAGTATAATTCTGCTTCCTTACCGATATAAATTTTACTAGGTGGTTACTTCAAGACTGTGGTATTCAGTCCAAAAACTGGTCTTATGCAACCCTATACTCCGCAAGCCTCTTCATGTCTACACAGCAACCACATCCCACTCCTCCGTAATCTACTTAGCGTTTTCCATTCTTGGCCTCCCTCTTCTGTTCTTACTCCACACACTTCCCTCTGATGCTAATTTTACACCATCCTTGTGTATCAAGACGTGGCCTATTAATCTATCCATTCTCTTGGTTGAAGTCCTCCAAATTGTTCTCTCTTTCCGTATTCTGCTTATAACTTCTTGGTTAGTGATTCTATCCACCCATTTGATTTTCAGCATTCTCCTACAGCACCAAATTTCGAAAGCTTCTTTTCTGTCTGCGACTACTATCGCCCACGTTTCACAACCATATAACAAATCATACGAACCTTTTTTAAAAAGATTTCCTAATATTCATAGTTATATTAGCCTTCAGTTATTTCTCTATTTTTCGGAAGCCTTCCTTGCCTGTGCTACCCTACTCTTTATGCCCCTCGTTATTACGCTTCCAAAGTAGCATAATTCCTTAACTTAACTATTATTTCAATACTTCCCATACTACACTCCATCTCCTTGGTTTTACCTCTATCAATATCATTTGTACTATTTTTCCAGGATCACTTTCATGCCATTTATTACGTTTTACAAGCTTTATTCTGACTCCCCTAATGCTACAACGTGATCAGGTATTTATTTATTCTCCTTGCAATATGATTCCCTTTGCTTAATCATTTTTATCTTTTTAAATTCGAGACTATTTAGCCAATATCGACTAGTATTTTTTGTTAGCTCTCATTTAATAGCATAGGATGGGAATTAAAAAGGGTGGGATGTGGAAGGTAGAGCAATGTAGCCAAAGGTTGACTAGGGCTCCCGGACTATTGTTTAAGAGATACAGGGAAATCTCTAGAAAACCTACATCGGGTTGGTCGGACTATTGAATAGATTAAGGGGCCGCGTCATGAGAGAACTTTTTTAAAAAAAGAGGACGAGGAATCCCCGAAATTGATCCCGGAATCAATCTGGGGAGAAATACCTGAAAGAAAAATCTCCCAAGGATATTAACCTTTGCACCAAATTCATAATAAATATTTTCGAACTTATGGATCTGAAATTATATATATACGAAAAGAAAAACCCAATTAAAGACTCAATCATTTAATTACCATACAATCCTAAAGTAGATCATTTCGGCCATGAGCGTCACTGGAGGTAGTCTCCGAAACCAATTTTTTTTTGGGCGGGTTAACAGGCTTCATGAGGGTGATCATGAAACAGGCAACTCCCCTTTAATAGCATAGGAAGATAATTAAAAGGGGGGATGCGGAAGGTAGAGCCTTTCATGTAAATACTTCAATACATATAATAATCTTTACGGCCGCGGGAGACAAGGTGTGAAGGACCTGAATTACTAAATTTTATTACTGATGAAATCTCAAAACAGAGACGATAACGTTGTATTTATGTTAATTAAATAGTAATAAAATTATATGCTGACTTTTTGATCATCTTTTTGTTCATTGTAACCTCACAAGGTGATAATCACATTTCTTGGAAACAAATAATTACATCCAGTTATTTTATAATGATTAGTGGAAAGTCATAAATTGCTTGTAGTTAATTGCTAAGAGTCATATATCTTCATTAACACAAGTTAATATTACTTTGTAACAACTGTGCCGACTCGTCAGCCTTCAACTTCATACATCGATATTTGTACATTCTCAATATCATTAGCTGATTTAAATAATATTTATAGTTTTATTTTAATATTGGAAATATCTCCTAGTAACCTTATAATTTAGATTTCTGTATCATTTCTATTGTTAATAATTTTATAACTACGTAAATTTGCAAAATTGCTTCGGTGTTGCTTGATTTAAATTTATGTTTAGTTTAGATGCATTGTTAAAATCCATCCAAGATTTAAAAGTCAAAATATTTCGATTCTGCAGTATTGTTGTTTTTATTTTGTAAAGTAATTATTATAATTTTTCAGACAAATTCATTTATTCAAATTAAAAAATAACAACGTTTCAGGGCATATTCATTCCTTCTTCAGGTCTTTCTTTAAAATTATTTTAATGTCCAAACAAAGACTTGTTTTTTACCTCTGCTTGAATTAAAGTATAGTGTGTTGCCTCAGAACTCTCTTAAGATTATTGTTTTCTTAACTCAGTATGTTTAATGGTATCTTAGTTTGAATATTACAATAATTTGAAAGAAAACCCTGACGAAGATGTGAATATGCACCGAAACGTCGTTAATTCGATTAAATGAATTTGTCTGTAAAGGGGTCAGTAATTACTTTTATTAATGTACAACAGAGATTAAATTAGAACTTTTTTAATTTTGACTTTAAAGTTACCTTATTATTATTATAGATTTTCGATTTTAAAAAGGTAGTATTATAACCGATATGTGTTTTATTACATTGAAAACATCGAAACTAATTTAGCATTTTTAATATAGTCAATTTTATCTTAAACTTTAGTAAACATAGTTTGCAACTTGTTCTGTGGTTTAATGGAAAATTTAGAACCGTTAACTAATGTCTTCTGCAGATGTTGCACTTCGGTGTTTTAAATACATCTAATGATAAAACATATTTATTTACATATATAATTCTATTTCTAAATTACTAGCAGGTCGCCGAAAAACTAAACAAGTAAAATTTATTATTCTGTTCTCTTACATATTGACATATTTACTGAACAATAACACGGATACCTGGATACAGAAATGTGGTTTGTAAATTTTCGGAGGGACTTTAAAGTAATTGTAATTTACCTGAATTTTTTGAAAAGTTGTGCTTAATAAAGCTTTTATAAAAACTATAAATTGTCTGTTTATGCTAGTTAAAAATATTTAATTTTTAAAATCTAATATACCACTGCTGATTCAAGATGGTCATCTACGACCGGTTAATATTTCCTGAAACCTTGAGGAAAAAATGTTTTATAAATCATATTCTAATTCCGAACCACATTCGTAAACATGGGGCCGCAGTTCTGGCTTAACGATGCGTTTAAATGGTTTATGAATATTTCATTATTGGAGTGAGGCAAATTTGAGGAGAAATGTTCCATTTCCTTATCTGAAGAATCGTGTCGGCAGAGCAACAGGTTCCTTCCCTTCCCCAAGTAATTAACCCCAGCGTCGCCATCGTGACGTCAGTGTATGCTAATCCAGGTTTCAATTTGATGCTCACGCTACGCGTAAAACAAACAGATTACCCCCTCAGGCCTCCTCAGGAGAGAAAATTGGAAGTATAACGAGTGTGCGACTCAAAATTCTTCAGGAAACTTAATTCTGTACTCTTTAGATCGTTTTTATTCAAAATATGAAACTTTTAGGAATTTCGCATCCAGGAAGATCGACTTATAGCACCCTAAACGGAAATTTTCTTTTCAAGTCACTAATCACTGGTTTCGTTTCAATTTGGTCCATGGTAATAGTTAAATATAACATTTGATTTGCAATCAAAAAGTATTGATCAACCAATTTACCTTTAATAAGGAAGCTACGAATCTGTTTTGACCTGATATTAAGGTAAATTTACCCCTATATGTGAAGTCAACTACGGAGCGCTTTCCTATATCAAAAATACCTTTCCAGATTCATTCTTAAAGCACTATAAGTTAATAATGACTGATTTTTAATTTTGATGCTTTTGGAAGCAATAATAAACGACACGAAAGTGGAGAAAAAAATATATCACGAGTATTAATAGAGGGAGAAAAAATGTTATGTAAATCGTGGAATTACAAAAGGTGTTTGTTTGGGAAGGAATATTTTGAAAGATTTTAAGGAATTCTGCTACTTAGAAATCATAATATCTACGGATCGCCGAAGTATAGGAGACATAAAGAGTAGGATAGCACAGGCAAGAAAGGATTTTGCAGAAAAAAAGGAGTATTAGTAAATCATTACTAAAATTGTTTGTATTAAGCGTGGCGTTATATGGGTGCGAAACGTGGGCGGTAGGAGTTTAAGAAAGTAAAAGAATAGAAGATTTAAAAATGTGGTGCTACAGAAGAGTGCTAAAAATCAGATGATTGGATAGGTTTAGTAATCAGAGATTTCTAAGCTGAATAAGAGAGGAGAGAAAAATATGGAGGACTTTGACTAAGAGAAGGGATAAGGCCAGTTTTGAGACATGAAAGTCTTGTAAAATAGGCATTTGAGGGAAGTATGTACAGTGAAGAACAGACGAGGGAGACGAATAATGGAATATGCTCAGCAGATTAAGGAGGATGTAGAGTGAGGTAGCTATGCGGAAATGAAAAGACTTGCACAGAATGTTAGGGTTACATCAGACCAATCTAGTGTCTAAATACAACAATAACAATATATTTGATCTGCATGGCTTTTATATCAGTCGCATTAGTATTCCAAATTCCATTAATAAATTTTAAAAGTTATTTTCATTAATGAACATACTTGAGGACCCAATACACATTTATTTATTTCTTTTACAGACTTACAAAATCCACTTTCGTTCCACATTTCATTTCTGTTAAGGTTTTGATATATATACGACATCAAAATTAGAATATTTTTTATAAATTAATCAGCTATATAAAACTTTTGCGTATAAACGACAGTTCTACGTAACTTTATATGATTTTGGATGCAGCATACGTCATATTGTTGAAGTACTTACATAGAAGAAAAAGAATAGCCACATTACATTAATAAATATACTGATGTTACGTCGGACATACTCCATAAAAGTACCAAATTGTGTTCCTTGCACAGTAAAATAGTATTCATAATAAAATATGTTACCAATGGAAACCCAACTAAGTAATATGATTTGTTAATAGTTAAACATCCTATAAGGAGAACAAATTTAATAAAAATATTATTAACAGTATTTCATACCTGACGTTTCGTAGCTGAAGAAATTTAGAGGGATGAAAATTTAGATTTGTTTGGAGGAAAAAAATATTTTTCGTTATTATTAAAAACACAGCAGACGGGGTTCCAAATGTATGAACGAATCTTCATGTATGAACTACAGCTAATAACATTTATACTAAGTCTTTCCGACTTATAGGCTGGTTTACGATTTATGAATTTCCTAACAGTCATATAATATATAACTAATATGATTAATTATCTTGATATGAAAAAAAGGGTTAATAATAAATTGCTAATCTAATAGTATTTTGAAACCAATTGCATTAAATAACACAATTACCTTTAGAACTACAGGAAAATTATGATTAAGAATTTATGGAACTATTTAATTCGGCGGATATTTGGTAAAAATGACGAGGTCTTCCCACCGCAATTAAGACAGTAAAGTTGTTTAAAAAAGCTTTTTCCAATAAAATGAATAAATATATTATGAAAACTTAATATTAATAAAATTAAAATGTCCCTGTCAAATGATTTTGTATTAATCAATAATAGCGATCCTTTAAATATTGCAGAAATTTAAATAGAAGCACTGGACCAACAACCCAATATAAAGTTACGAACTACTTCACAGGCATTAATAATGCGAGTAACATTCAGGATACTAATATTACTTTTACTTACCGTTCAAAGCAGTAGTTGTAAAACAAGTAAATTGTGTTACTAAAAAAGGTGCATTGATGAAATATGCTAATTTTACCTTGTGTTCACCCACGGAGCCGGATGACACGCAATATTTTCAAAAAATAATATACATAGGGAAATTCCCAGTAGAATAATAATTTTAATATCACCACTTTTTATCCGTCACAAATAAATAGAATTTGAATATATCTGCAAAGCATTTTGTTTAACCATCTGTCTGCATTAACAGATTTAATGATCCTTTTAACAGACTTTATTATAATTCCAAAAAATATTTTATTAATCGGTAATAAACAATAATTATGTAAATTTGTCAGCTCCAATGTGATTGACTATGAATAATTAAGTACAATCATAATATGATAAATATACATGGCAATCCTAAAGACAAAAAAAGTTTTTGAATTATAATAAAATCGTGATAAATGATCCTTATATGCACCACTTTAATAAATCATAATTATCGTGGTAAACTTAATTAGTTATACATCTCCATAATCTAAATTGTCAATCATTTATCTGGGTCAGAACTAATTAATAACCAAATTAATAATGACAGCCATTCAGATTTAGAAATTGTTTGTTAAATTGGGTCCGAATTATTAGGGCACATGTATTAAATTTACCTCTCCATAGGATAACAAAATATTTATTTAAACAGTTTCACGGGTTGTACCTTCTCTCATAATACACAATGCAAATAATTTCGACCCTTCTTTCAAATTTACCGTTCTTAGATTGAATTTAGTCAGCTTTACGGTTCAAAGGTTATATTCGTCATTTTCATGATAATTCATATTGCGGTCGGAGTAAACAAAAGAATATAATGCGAGACTACTTACCAATGGAATGCTTAAGTTGTAATTATCAGGCAGCCAGGAATTATGTTCACAGATGTGAAGAAAAAAAATAATAATCAAAAGATAAGGTAGTTGAGAATATTCACTGGCAGAATAATATTCTTTTGGATGTTGGCTGGCAAAGCATGTGAACGACCCAACTCCCTTGCAAACTGCGCGCTCTCTGAATGTCAACTGGACGCCTCAAGACACGAGCCAGATTAATTTCCCTGCTGTCTTCTTCACTCATCACAAACCCCACTCCTCCATCGAACCAGCTCAAGATGGCTGGTATTACTTCTAAATTAAGTCAGTTATCCTTTTAGAAGCCATCGACTCCCACGGGTCGCACGATCAACATTTCAAGGGTTTTCCCTTGTCGAAATCTTTTGTTTCCTAACTGAGGAATATCACAGAAAAAATTAAGAAACAAGAAATATTATTAGAGAAAGGCATTGTAATATTGGAAAACAATGTGCGTGCAAACGTGTTGTCTTATAAATTAGCTCCCATAAAACTAAATATTTAAATTAAATAAATTAACGACTAGATTTGTATTATACTGACCGAGGTTTTGACATCACCTTTTGGTTTTATTCAGGTGTTAAATTTTGATGAAATAGACAACCGAATTTTAAACGTCTCAAAAGAAATTAAACTAAAGAATTTTAATCTTTTCACAATTTGTATACATTTCAAAATTATTTTAAGCGCAGCTTTCAAGGTTTTAATAATGGAATTATTATTTTTAGAAATGAAGTAACTCAAAAAAGTAGTAATAAATATGTCGTATAAATAATAACAATAAAATGATGCAAAGAAAATTTAAAAATACCGGACATTCGATGCTGATTAGCATTTTTTTTGCAGGTAATGATCAGATCCATCACTAACAGAATTATTAACTAAGTTAAAAATATTTTGCTGGTCATACAACAACTTCTTGAACTTATTTGTAAATAAATAAAGATTACATTAGATTAGCTGTCTCAACCACAACATTCTTATAATGGATTCATGGCTTTATCATATTGTGGTACTTTTTCATATAATCTAAAACATTCATAACTTTCTTTAATTTTTAAGACTTATACATTATTTTTTTTGTATTCATCAAGAGAAACAAAGTGACATGTTTTATAAAATTAATGTTCTAATTGATGCATTTGTTACGTTGGGCAATAAGATGACCTTAAATTCAAGAATTCAAGAATATAAATATATTTTAAATCTTAATTCTATAATAAGAAAGGAGTAAGACAAGGATGCAGTCTGTCACCCAAGCTGATTAACTTACATAGAGAACAGGCGATGAAGCAAGTTAAAACGGAATATGGAAAATGAATCATACTGCAAGGACAAGAAATAAAAATCTTACGCTTTGCTGACGATAATGTAATATTAGGGGAGACAGAAGAAGACTTGGAAACCATAATAAATGGCATGAGCGTGGTCCTGGAGAAAGAGTTTAATATGACGATTAATAGAACGAAAACAACGGTAATGGAGTGTAGTATGGGAAAAGTGGAATAACAAAGGGTGTTAGATTGGAAATGGATGTTTTGAAGGAAGTTAAGGAATTCTGCTACTTGGGAAGCGTAATAACTAGAGAAGGTAGACTTATAGTCGACATAAAGAGTAGGATAGCACAGACAAGAGAGGCTTTCGCAAAAAAGAGGGATTTACTTCCGGGCAATATATGTGTGAATATTAGGAAATCGTTGCTAAAAATGTTCGTATGGAGTGTGACGTTATATGGGTTCGAAACGTGGAGGATAGGAGTTTCAGAAAGAAAAAGAATAGATGCCTTTGAAATGTGATGTTATAGGAGAATGCTGAAAATCAGATGGGTGGATAGAATCACAAACGAGGATGTTCTAAACGGAATAGGGGAAAAGCGAACAATATGGAGGACGTAGGCCAAGAGAAAAAATAGATTAGTAGGCCACGTTTTGAGACATGAGGGTCTTGTAAAATTACCATTAGAGGGAACAACATGCATTTATAAGATAGCGGTACAAAATATTTACACAGACATCACGAACTAAACGTCTCCGTGTACTGAAACAAGAACCTTAGTTATCCCATAAAGCAGAACCACAACGTCTTCTGTTGCTATTCGTTTGTCCTGACGTCTAAAAATTTCCCTGTAAATTAACTTGAGGTTAACTTAAGATAGAATATGAAAGAAAAAGTACCTATACCTAGCTTTACATCATGGCAGTAGAAAATATCTATATAATTGCCACGAAATTTAAGACTCGTGTTTTAATTGCTTTGTTATCTTTAAATCATGACGTAATTGTGAAGCGATATTTCAATAATGTGGACATACAAAAGTGATAACTTTTGTAATGATATACAGTGCTGATGATTTATCTCGGGTGTACACAATATATGTGAAATGGTAATATTCATTCTAAGTTTGTGATTAGTTAATCGTTAAAAACGATAATTAGTAGAACGGACTGAATCACATCAATGGATACGATAATTTACAACTTCATTGTCCACACAAATCATTAGCATTGTCCTTATTTAAGTTCTACCATGATAAATATGCAAACAGATGTGTTTTGCAGCGGATGCAACGTGATATGAATTCGTAATGTACTTTAAAAAAAACAGGCGACAGAATTTAGTTATTCTTTACTTTGTACGACACTTGAATAAATTAATAAATGACAATATTAGACAAAAAATTAATTAATTTCGTATGATAGATTGAAATTATACGAGAAACAACTCAAGTCTTTTATTACTGTGAATAACAGACGATAGAAAAAATTTAAGAAGACTTTTAAAGAAGAGGAATGCACCTATACATTTAAGCTGACGATTTAAATACTTTTCAAAATGCATTCGTATTATATTTACAAGAAACTTTGACAGTAAACCATAAACAAATTTAAAATAAATAACTGGATTTCAACGTGATTGCTATTTCTGAAAAACCATAAGCAAGAGTTATTTGTAACCATTACAAGAATTAATTTTTTTTATAAAGTAAAAAAACAGCTAACAGAATCAATTTTTCAAAATAATTGAGAAAAAAAACTAAATTAATAAAACAGGGAAATTATTAATACGACCCAAAATATTAAAGTGTTAATATAATAAATATAGGTAATCAGGAGTGATAGAAATTGAAGGGCAAGAAAAGAAAGCAGAACCAGGAAATGAGTAAGTCAAGGTTGCAGTCTGTCGCCCATACTCTTTAACGTATACAGGGTTGTTCGCTGACAGACCGACAAATTTTCAGAGGGTGTAGGGGGACGACACGGCATCAAATAAGACTACAGGGTCGCAAATGCCGTAGCTGCGAGTTATGGTGCAAAGAAGCAGAGAAAAAGAACAGAAACAGCAACACATTCATGAGAGAGAAAACATTTTATTGAAAGATTGTTCTACAACCGGTGTTCGTAATTACGGATCGCAAACGACGACTACCAGTAAGATCGCTGTTCACACGACCTTCCGTTCAGCGCCATCTACCTCAAGACTGCCGGCAGTAATCTTCCAGAACGCTAATAATTACATGCGGCGCTGCTGTCAGACCTGCCTGACGATTTATGGTCGTAATCGATGCAGTGTAGTATGGGAATTAGTAGAGAAAAAAGGGATGTTATATTGTAAATATTTTGAAAGAAGTTAAAGAATTCTGATACTTAGGAAGCATAATAACTAGGGATGGTAGAAGTACAGTAGACATAAAGAGTAGGAAAGCATAGACAAGAAATTCTTTCGCAAAAATATAATTCTGATTATTAGGAAATCATTATTACTAAATGTTCGAATGGGTGTTAAACATGGACGATAGATGTTGCAGTCAGAAAAAGCATAAAATCTTTCGAAATGTGGTTCTATAGGATAATGCTGAAATTAGATGGGTGGATGAGATAAGAGAACAAATTGGAGGGATACATTAATAGCCACGTTTTTAAACATAAGGGTCCGTTAAAAATAGCATTAGAGGGAAGTGTGTGGGGTAAGAGCAGAGGAGGGAGGCCAAGGATGGAATAAAGTAAGCATGGGGACGTGGTACGTGGTAGCTATGTGGAAATGAAAATGATTGTGCAGAATAGGTTAGTATGAATGGTTGCATCAGGCCAGTCTTAGAATTGATTACCATAACAACCACATAAAAAATAAAATGTTTAAACAATTAAGTACAATTTACATAACTGTAGTAAAATTTCATATATTAAAATATGAGAGTATAAAAAGATCAGCAATAAAAAGTGTTACACTATATTTAATGTTAAATAATATGTGCTTTGTGATACAGTAACATTTTTTTTAATTTGTGACCTAGTCTCATAATTTATTTTTGAATTATGGATCAATTTAACTGCAATGTTTTAATATTTAGGAACTACTTTAAATTTATTTAGAAGTTTATGCAATTAAACAAGAAGATTTTTGTACATATTTCGATTTTATACAGATTACGAATAAAACCTATTTCGCCTGGAGTATCTTTAATAAAACGAACGAATAGCTGATATTGGATCTTGATCTAATTATTTTTAATCGGAACGGTAATTCCAATTCTACAAATTAATTTCCTATCTACTGGCATCATCTTCAAGTCCGAAACACAAATTTAAATTTGCAATTTTGCATACAATAAGTTTATCGGAAATTCCCTTGATTGCGATAATTACTCAGATATGAGCAATGTCAACGGTTTCTATATAAATATTTTTCTGTTAATAATAAATCTTTAGTATATTGTATTGTTGCCTTAATTGTTATACTTTATGTTCAAAAATAAAGCCAAAAGTCCGTAACGGCGCAAAACATGATTTATTCTAAATTTAATTTTTAAAGTGTTTTAAGGATACGCTTTAGCACAAAACTTTACTGTTCACTATTCATTTGGTATACTTTTAAGTTTAAGTGTGCATGTGTTTGTTTTATTTGTAAAGTATTTGATACTTTCTTTAAGAGATGTGATTGTTATAGTCATCAGAAGAATATTGATTAAGAGGAATTCTTAGTGTTTAGATACAATATTCAAGACGATAATAGTTTTTGGAAGTAAAATTGGGATAGCATGCAATATTTTAAACATTTAAAAATAAACTTCTGAAGTCTAAATTACAGTTGACTGCGTAACTTAAAATATACATTAAATATTTCTAAATTAGTCTTCAGTTTTTGTGATGTTTTCCTTACGTTATAAAACAGAAAATATTATTCGAATATGTTATACTTCAGATTTTCAATCAATTCGACCAATGAAGTATTATCTCAAACTGAACCTGTGTTTGTAAATATATACTTTTAAAAGGTGAAAGAAGACATGTCACTCAATAGCAAGAATATTCTAACTGGTGACAGGCAAGTGGTTTTGCCCGGCGCCAGGCTGGCGGACGGGGGCCATGTCTGTCTACAGATTTATAATACTAAGCTTGTCATGCTGAAGAAACATTCGCCTCAAAATTTCCGAAGGACTCTGTTTCCTCAGTCATGCAAAATTTCCCACTCTGGATGAAGGATTCATGAGGATTGGCGGAGCAAACATCACGTGCGATATAGTTTTTTCTTGGAGAAAATTAGCTGGGAGGCGAGGAGCCGAAAAATGTGTATAATGGTACTAGACGTTGAAAGGGCGAGTAGGTAGAGAGGGAGGGTGGTTCAAGACCTAGAGACGGCAAGGTTGAAGGGAGAAGAGATGATCAGGACGTGGAAGGGAGGAGAAAGCTGAGAGTGGAACGGATGTTGAAAGAGAGGAGAAAGCTGGAGAGTGCAACAAGAGTTGAAAGTGAGGAGTGAATTGTTGCTCTTTAGTGAGAAGGTATTGAGAACAAGGAAGGCTAGAATGATGGAGTTAAAACTTTTTTTCTCAATAACCGGCAGTACGAGGTTCATCTCACTTTCCGCCGGCAAGGAGAAAATCTATAATTCAACAGGAATGAAGAAAGAAGTTCTGGCCACTTAGTAATCTGCAGAAAGACTGGAATAAAGATAAAACAGTCTCGTCAAGTTAACGGAATCTCTGATGCACGTGGTTACACCAATGAGTAATTAACCCTGATATTTAAAAATTGTCCCCTTTAATGAACTTATTTATTCGTAATAGCGCGCAGGACTCTTTTTAATGCAAGTTATTTCATTTATTAAAACAATTTAAATAAACCCTAATAATCATTTGAGGTACATATAAAAACGTTAAAGTTTTAAACATTATTGGAGGCCTACGAACAGCAAAGAGTTTGTTAACGGAGTTAGGATACATTAAAATACGTAGTTAGAAAGAAAAATTTTAAAGAGTTTGATCAAGAAAAGGGATAGATTAATAGGCCACACGAAGGCCTTGTAAAATTAGCATTAGCGGTAAGTGTGTTAGGTAATAACAGAGGAGGGAGGTAGGGTTGGAATAAGCTAAGCAGATCAGGGAGTATGTGGTACATATTTAGAAAGGAAAGGCTTGCGAAAAATTGGTTAGCATGGAGGGTTTCATCAGATCAGTTTTATGATTGATTACCACCACCACAACAAGTATATTATTACTTAAACTAAATTATAATTTTTAAAATTTAAATGATGGTTAATTTATTATTATTATTATTATTACATTAATATGAAACGGCTAAACCATACTCTTGGTACAGAATTTCGTTAACTATCAACATTATTTTGCTATGTTTGACGGGAATAGTATTTTGGCGTAAGTGACAAATATTGAAAAGAAAACAGTTTATTGACCTTTATTTTATTGAATGTTTCATTCGAAAGTTAAGATGGCAACATGGTCAATATTGAGGCCAGTACCACCACCGAAAATGGCGCCCTGCATTTATCAGCGCAACCACACGGGTGGCTCCTGATTGCTGATGATTGTTATGGCCCAACAGTTTTGATTAACCCTTGCTCTACGTCGACTAATTGTCTCATAAATTACCAAAAGCGCGCCGAGGCGTAGGCGGGGATCGAATATGCGATAGAGGGAACCAAATAAATCTGTGTTAGATTTCATAGCATCAATCCCCTACTTAATATTTCCGTTTTCTTTCGTTTGAAGATGAAGATATGAGCTTTATTCTTATAATTAACAATTTAAGAACCTGTAACGAAATTGGAGGAATATTGTTGTTGTTTCTCCAGTTATCGTTATTATTTTAAGCACATGTAACAACATCACAAGAATTATTACAGATATTGGCTATTGGATAATACTAGTTATATTATAAAATTTGCTTTCTGCTTGTGTAATATTTATAATTTCCCCTGTACATTAAAAAAGACCTACACCCTTTTGTAAATAAAATCTTATAATTAAGAGTATTATATTATTTCAAATCCTTTCCTTGTTGCGTATAATAATTAAATAATTAAAAAAGTACACGAAAAACATAGTCCAGTATAATTATTTGTTTCTTCTTTTTCTTGCTTGGGGGAGGGGGGAAGAAACATGAAATATTTTGTATAACTGCCACGGATACTTAATAAAAATTTTCTCGAAGTTATCAAAAGGTATCCTATTTTTATTCAGCCATTTGCTCACAACGCTAACAGATACGGAGAAGGAAAATCTCCTCTCCTGTCATTTCGGAAGGCCTTGAGGATAATAACCAAGAACCCGACCAACATCATGAAGGTTTTCTAGGGTTTGTCCTGCACCTCTTTCAGGTTAATACCAGGTATGATCCTTAACATTTCCACGGGAACCGTAGTTGATCCTTGGCTACCTTTCCCTTCCACATCCCCTTTCTATGCTATTTAAAATGAGTTGTCATTAATCGCATCACCCTCATGTAGCCTGCCACTCTAAAAGGTGTTGTAACACGTATTAAAAACATTTAAAGATGAAATACATTCAGTTAATTTTAGATTATTATTACTACAGTAGATTCCCGTACATTACTATTTTTCGCCGATTAGTTAGCGTCAGGTAGTTAACAGATTAAAATAACCGAAAATTTATTTTCTAAATTTATTTCGAGCTACACTACAACCTTTCATCACCATGGCTCGACAACGACTACTATTTCCGCACGCCGTATATCAACAATGTACCGTTCTGTCGGCGTGTCTTAAAAGAGGCCGCCAACAATTGTCTGGAGCATGACTGCCATTACAATATTGTAACATTCAGATTACGTATATTGTACTAGCAATATGCGAGTTCATGAATCCACCATGATATATACAAAACACATTGACATCCAAAGAAAATTTTTCATGTCAATCGCTAAAAAGAACTAGAAGAATTTCGGGTAAAAATGAAGCCAGACTACAGCAGCTTACATATGTTCTGTTGTCTTAAACGTGGCCTATTAATCTATCCCTTCTCATAGTTAACGTCCTCCATATTGTTCGCTTTTCCCCTATTCTGGTTAGAACTTTCTCGTTTGTGATTCTATCGACCCATCTGATTTATAGCATTCACGTATAACACCACATTTCTCCATATATAATGGGCGCTGTGGGAGTTTCTCTCGCAGGCGCTTCAGCCCAGAGAAACTGCGGGGCTCACCTGATCATGTCGGGAATGCCTCGCACTCTCTCTGGGTACTTTTTATCAAAGTTCTCATATGCCGAGACACCTACATCTATTTTAGGAGGTATATGTACTGGGGTCAAAGACCTTGGGCATATGGCAAGAGTTGTCCGCTAATCCCATTGGATCAGTCGGTCAACTGCCTCCTGAAACTGGTGGAGACACAGAGAAGGGAATGCTGCGACCCCACAGCAGGCTCGTCTCCCGTCATTCGGAAGGGCGTGAGAATAGTACCCAATGCCCGACCTACCTGATGCAGGTTTTCTAGGGTTTTCCCTGCATCTCTTTAGGTGAAACACATGGTAGGATCTTTAAACTATAGCCCGGGGGCCCTAGTTAACCCTTGGCTACCTTGCTCTACCTTCCGCATCCCCCCTTTTCAATTCCCTTCCTATGCTATTAAAGGGGATTTGCCTGTTTCAGGATCACCCCCATGTAGCCTGTTGACCAAAAAATGCACCACATTTGAAAGGCTTCTATTCTTTTCATTTCCCCAACTCCTATCGTACACGTTTCGCACCCATATAACGCCACGCTCCATACGAATATTTTTAGCAACGATTTCCTAATATTCACACTTATATTACCCGTTATTAAATTCCTCTTTTCCACGAAAGCCTTCTTACTCTTTACGTCTTTTATACTTCTACTATCCCTAGTTATTACGCTTCCCAAGTAGCAGAATTCCTCAATTTCCGTCAAAATATCCCTTCCCAATTTAACACCTTTTTTATTCCACTGTTTCCGAAACTACACTACATTTCCTTGGTTTTCCCTCTATTAATCCTCATATTGAACTCTTTCTCCTGGACACCGTTCATCCCATTTATTATGTTTCCAAGTGTTCTTCTGACTCCCCTAATAGTAAAATATCGACGGAAAAACAGTAGGTTTTTATTTCCTTTCCTTGCAGTATGATTCCTTTTCCGCATTCCGTTTTAACCTCCTTCGTCGCTTGTTCTATATATAAGATAAAAAGCATGGGTGACAGTACTCCTTTCTTGAATACGGCTTTCTTTTCTTGATCTTCTATTCTAATTACTGCTACCTTTCTTAGTATTTTATTCCACTGTTCTTCAAAATCGGCTTTCTAACACATCTTAATTTGAATGGTGAAGTCTTAAAGGAACCGACATTGATTAATGTGTGCTAAATAATAATTCTTCTCTGAACAGTCTTATTCCTGTCTCTCATTACAATGTTGACTTGAATTTTCTTTCTTCTTGTCCTCTCAGAACATCGTCGTCTCCCAATTCTCATTTATTTAGTCGTTTTCTTATTGAGTATTGCGCTCCGTCTGTCTTGTTGTTCAATCGTATAAATTACAAGGTTCGAAACGTTTAAAGTCGGCTGACTTCTTGCGTCTGGATACCAAAACCCTCATTATTATACTGAGGGTTCTTTTTATATTTTTATCTGTTAGTATCTAAAATTATTTCAAGTAATTCTGGACAGCTTTTTTAGTAGCGGCCTTATCTCTGGGACGAAACTGTTCTCTTCTCTACAGAAGCTGTAAGTGGCACCGCTAATCCTATATCACGTGTCAACTTCCCACTGCCCTTTTCACTAGAAAGCCACTCACCGAAAAACTGCACGCACACACAACTCAACGGAATTACAAATTTTAATTTAACAAATCAGCTATTCCAGATGATTGTAAATCATTAAATTATATTGGAACATAAGTGGTGATATAAAAATTATAATAGTAGCAACTTGAAATAATATTAAAAAGTATACAATGCTTTTTGTTGTTTATCAACAATTACTTTTAGTTCGTAACATAATAACTGTTTAATATTATTTTATCCTAATTATCAACTATTGAGAAATCTGACGTGAAATAAATATTAAAATTAGTTACGTTGCAATTTTGTTATAATTCTAATAATATTTAAATTGTGATAATTTATTAATAATCTCTGACTAGTCCCACATCCCTGAAGTTCTGCTTCTTTGTGGGATTAATGGTATATGATTTAATACTAATATTAACATCAAATTAAATATTATTTGAATTAGTACAAAATTGTAACGTAACTAATTTTAATATCTTTTTAATTACTATTAACCCTGTTACTTTTTACATCCATATGATTATGTTGAACTTAAAACATGCTTAATTTCTACAGAGAAGACAATATATATCATTTGTACCCGATGTATAACATTGATAAATATTGCTAATATCTTATACAAAGTATTTTATAGTAGTGTTCCAACAATGTACCATGTCTATGTTAAGGTCTATACTAAGATACACTCAACTCCATGAATTCTTCAACAGCGTAGAAAGGGTGGCTAAGTAAAAAGTTAGTTCATGTTTGAACTTGTTGTATTTATTTTTATCTTTTTAATGGAGTCTGGAATTTCATTAAATCTACTAACAGCATTATAATGAATATGATTTTGTATTATAGTTAGAGATTTTCCTTCCTTGTGTAAATTATTTTTATTTCTGGTATCAAAGCCATGCACATCTGAGTTTGTTATGAATAAGCGTCTTTTACTAACCACAAACAACATAACGCGTTGAATATACTGGTAAGTATTCCCATTTTCTTGAACAGCTCACAGCATGAAGCTTTTGGTGGAACCTGACATAATATTCTGTCAATTTTTTTCTGTAGATTAAAAAATGTTGATTGATTTTCACATTCGCAATAAAGCCTTCTTCATTACCCAAGAAATCAAGCTGCCTTATTAACCATTGAATTTGATACATTTAATTTCTTGAGTTCTGGAATTCCATTCCTTTTTATGTTAGCTGGTATTGGTATGTGGAGTGATATGATGTCTAGTTTTATGGACTTAGAAGGAAAATCTCCCAATCAACCAAGTAGTAGGTTTAATGAAGGAATTAGTCTTTCTAGGCCCCGTAATGTATTTGATAGAAGACAAGATACTCAATATTTTAATCAAACATTCAGTCAGGACTTTGCTTTTTCTAGACGAGATAATTTATTTGGTAGAACACCAGATACTATACGCTTTGATACCCCTGAATATCATACCATATGTCATTAAAGAATGTAGAATAAACTAATTATTTTATGCTTTGGTCACTACAATTTGACAATTCTAATTACAAAGGTTTCCGAGACTAGTTTTCTTAGGAGAATATTACTGTGATCTTTCCAATTTAATTTCTTGGCTACAGACATACTTAAACGTTTTAGTGAATTCAACTAAACTTAGGTATAATTAAGGTATCGTGACAGATTCTGTTAATTAAAATTGATTAAATTCAGCTTGTGATGAAACCTCTTAAAAACGGTTAATAGCCAAACCAATTTCATGTGAATATATTTAAATTTTACTGTAAATAATGTAGACTATTAACCAAGAACTTATCCATCATGTAAACTAAATTACAGAGTTGAATATTAAATTAATTGCTTAATACATAAATTTAGAGCTAACCGATTTCTTTGAGTAATAAATTAAACTATTTGTTTCACTAGTTACGTAATTTTGTATTGAAACTAATTTGTAACATTGACACATGTTGTTTTATACACAGTTAAACGACCCTGTTGGTTAAAATGGAGGTATTAAATCGTTTCATATTGGAGCACAAAGCCGCGGTAATTGTGTTAAGTCTAATATTTGAGGTGAAGCAATTCATTCTCCTCAGATACGATTCATAAAACTCACAGAGTTAACGGCCGCGTCTAAATTCCTCTTTCATTGTTCCTGACGTTTAATTGGACTGTAAAAACACTTTGTTCTGAGAGAACAAGACTTCGTCATTTACGCGTGCATGCGGAAAAGTACTCACATTTTAGGTATGAATGCCACAAATATATGATTGGCAAAGGGAATTATCGTTCCGATTATTGGCTGATGGGGACGTTTCTTCTGAGGGAAGTACGACACAATAAAATGCATACTTGCCCTTGCACGTTCTTTAGTATTATTTGTATTATTTGAATATTTAAAAAAAGTTTACAAAGCTTGACTGTGAATAAATGTTGACTAAGTTGCTGAGGGCTATTGGACGGTACCAAATGATAACGGTGAAACAAAGAAATAAACTCATTTGTAACAAATCTATGTAAATCAAATAGTACATACATACAGTTCATGACTAGGGCAAGCCTTATAAAATGTCATGAATTAAGCGTCTTGCCTCAGATGTGGTTGCGTTCTTGTGACATAGTCTGTCGGTCACTGGAACTCCCTCTCCCCTTCCCAACCCTCCCTCTCTCCTTCCAAACCATCCCTCTCCCGCCATCGCATTCCCTCCTCCCTCTCCTTCCACCCCTGTTTCGCCTTCCCTCACCCTCCCTCTATCACTCCTCCTCCATCTCTATGGATATCAACAGCATCTGCTGATATGCAACCATTGTCCCTTAGATCACAGTGATTTAATAACATCCACGTAAAAAAATATGACTGTCTTGAAGTTCAAATTTTATTATCAAACGTTACCTTCCAACTCATATTACTTTTCCAAATAGTCACCACCCTTATTCAGACACCTACCCTAACGGGAAACCAGTTATTCGATTCCTTCGTCAGAGAAAGATGCTGCGAGTCATGAAAGCCAAGTCTGTGCTTCCTATTTCACATAATCATCAACGCTGAAATGTTTTCCAAGAATGATTCTCTACCGATGGAGAAATAAGATGAAAATCGGTTGGCAACAAATCTGGACCTTTAGGGTGGGTGATATAATTGTTTCCAACCCAATGATGCAATCAGGTCTGGAGTATATCAGGCGGTGTGTGGCCGGCGTTGTCATGAATCAAAATAATTCCACGCGAAAACATACCGTCTTGTGTTGTGCATTTCACGACTGAAATTTCGTAAAATGTGACAATAAACTTATTTTTTGATTGTCGCATTTATGGGCAAGACTTCAAACCACAAACCACCTTGTCTGTCCCATAAAACCGTGCATTATATACGGTAGGCCAAGGCCAAGCACATTTTCACGACCTTCAGGAAGTGGATAAGACACTCATTAATGCTTCCGCAAACACATCATATAACCATCTGGTATAAAATTCCTTGCATTCAAGCAAAAAATCTCTGATTTGACTTTACAGTAAATTGGTTCTTGAATTATTTTGACCATTCCGAAACGCTCTAACTAAACGGAAATCACAAAGTGATGAATCTTCACAGCTGCGTCTGGCTTCTTCATAAATGGAGAATGTAATCCCTCACACCCATAATCACAACTGTACTTACTTTTGTAGCAGCTGTCATACTTCAGGACAGTTTTCTTGTCGTCTTGTTAGCTAAGAAAGCCATTTAATTCCATGGTTCTTCCCTGGCTGTACAACACATTGAGGGCCGTGGCCTACCGGCTCAACTGCGGACTGTCGTGTTATATAAAGCATTCAGAATTAGAAGTGACACGTGGTCAATGGTAGTCATGATTTACAGGAAAAGCTGGATGGGACCATCACTTGTCAGTGTATCGATTCTCCAGCACTATGAATCCCAGTTTGTATGACCATCAATTAATTCCATGGTTACGTCCAATAATATTCTGTTTAGGCCGACATCGAGGCGATCTGTGATCAATTGATTATGAACATTTTTTGCTTCTGGATATTCCTGAAAATTTTGTCAGCTTCAAAGCTAATTTATAGCATAGTGTAAGCCCACAAATGGTGCCGCAAATGCGCTTTGGGGTTTCATCTATTTCCTTTTCATTACTCGACTGCCAATGCCGAAAAACATCCGTACAAAATCGTTTTAATGTTTCAATTTTGAATACATTACTATTAAATATGATTGCTAATATCATCTACCGCGAAAAAAGTCATTAACAACATCTTGAGTTAATATCATAGAAGGGGACCCAGTTCAATCCCATCACATTTGAGGATTTTTTCAAAAACTTAATGTATCTGATTGATATATGGTATACGATGATTCACATTGGTCGCATATTTCTCATAGTAACTTAATATTACTCGTATAATGACATATCTTCTCACGGTATTGTTTTTATTTGATCAAAACTGGAATGTTGTAATCTATGGATAAACGTCCTTCCTTGGTTCTGCAACCTACTGAGGGTCGTGACCTACCGAATTAACTGCGGACTGTCATTTTACGTGACATATTCCGAATTTGGAGTGATACGTGGTCAGCGTAGTGATTCTCCAAAAGTCTCAATCCCTGTCTCAGTGTCCCTGACAGCACAAACATCCAAGATTCGAACCTGGGACGTCCGTGTTGTGAGGCAGCGATGATAGCCACTAGGTTAGACGTAAACTGTAATAATTATTGCTTCCAAGTCTAAAAACAAAACTATTTTGAATGGATTCGTTTAAATCATCACCCTACTTTACATATAGAATGGATAACACATTCACACGTGAAGAGGACAGAACTACCGGTTAATGTTATTGAACAATCAGTAAACAATTAATAGCCTCCAAATAATATAATCTCAGAAACAGACATAAAAAATTAATAACGACATTAATAAAAAGTGAATAGCGCATCTTAATCTTTTATTTTGTGAAATCACGACAGAAAGAATCTATCGAACTACAAAATGTTTTTGCTACGACGTTGGATTAATAAACGCGAAGCTGAAAAACTTCAAATGAAACGCCAAGTCTGGCAGATTATTTATGATTACACATCACAACAAGCCAGTAAACACAGGAGGCACGACAGATAATTTATGGTTGTTTCCCTTTTTTGCCACATTTCAAGGAAACTGAAGACATCCGTTGCTACAGAGTCACGGCGTGGGGCTTTCACGATCATCATTTCTCCTGTTTTTAGGTGTCCGCTGTTCCGACGCTTAAGATAGATGTTATATATTTTTAATGTCTTTAATAAAACAATAGTTTTAGGTATAGGTGAATAAGGAAGGTTCCAGTCTTCAGCATTAATATTCCTTTGACAGATAATCACATAAATATTTTCTATTAATATATACCATATATTTTCATAATATTAATTTTTAACATATCTTAGTCACGTTTGTAATATTTTTTATTTTGATTATATCACGTAAAATCAAGAAGTTTTCCTAAAAACCATGTTGAAATGAAATCATAGATGTATCAATTTATTGTCCCGTGAAAGTTATCAAATGAACTGATTCGAGACAGAACATTAATGCAAGTTCGATTGTTCTTCAATATATTACTATTTAAAATTACAGCTGTTAAAATAGGTTTTATACATTTGATTTGCTGATTCAGATTGTTCATTTATAGTTCTCATAAAGTGGAGGGTATTTTTTTTATAAATAAGGCATCCCTTTAATGTTACGTGAATAATACCACGCAAATGCCAACTTGTCAAATTCGGGGTTGACAATATTTCAACTACCTCTTTAATACGGGTCAAGTTAAAAAACAGAGATAATCACATATACAAAGTGGATCTGAAAATTTAAGAGCGTTTCTAATTTCTTACCAACGAAACCTTCTTAAATTTGACGTGGTAAGTATATTCAAAAAACTTATTTTACGATTAATTTCTCAAGAATTATTTTTAATATTTCAACCTGGATCTAATTTAATGTTATACAATTATGTTATATCCGAAATATGTCTTCCAAAAACTAATTTTTATAGGAAACCTGAATTTTGTTCAAAGAGCAATGATGGGAATTATGAATCGTATTGGGTTATTATGTACAGGAAAGAAACTTTTGTGTGATTATTATTGTTATTATTCATATTTTTATTATTATTTATATTTTTTATTTTATGCCTACTGTTTGTAACTATCACCATTGAAACTCAATTGTAGGTTCAATAGATTAATTCAAGTTCAATATTATATGTTGTTGCTACACGAAAGGAGCTTTTCAAATTGATATCGATAAGTAACAATACGTTTTACCGAAGAATGACATTATTTTACATATAAAATTGATTAGATTTAGATATTTGCTTTTAGATACACGTTGACGTGACTCAGCGGGCCGTATTAATACGCAACAGAGAAATTTAGTGAATGGCCGGATGTAGCTCGCGGGCCAAGGGTTGCCCACCGTTGGCATAGGTATTTTTCTCTTGAGTCGAACATTATCTACTTCTACATACATTTATAAAGTCTATAATTTTAACTTAAAACTAAAACAACATCCGTATCGAGTAGTTTAAGTAGTAAGGAGCACCATGTACCTCTTGGAGAATACGAGTTAAACTCCCGGCCGGGTTTGGATTTTTCCATCCTGATCCTTTCATTCATCTATAATTTATTTTACAAGACAAATAATAGCTTGTCCGCCATGGTTCCATATGGGACTTTGATAATACTTGTGAACTTGATTAGATATTAGAGAGCGAAGGTTTTCCCGGTGAAATTATTTCAAATGCAATTCTCGGGTTTCAACCGGGGTCAAAGTTTGTTTACACAACGTTTCGACAGCAAGCTCCTGAGGAGTTTGCTGTCGAAACGTTGTGCAAACAAACTTTGACCCCCGTTGAAACCCGAGAATTGTATTGGATTAGATATTAAAATTAATCGGTATTGATACTGTATGTAATATTATAATAATCGATAATTATCATTAGAAAGGTCCAGAAATTCAAAAAGTGTCATAATAAATATAATTTCTCTATGGTTATACATTTCATGCTTATTACTAATTTACAGAATTTCTCCCCTTTACTCTCGTTCATTATTCGTCTTACGCAGTTTGATTGATCTTGGTAACAATATTTCACTTGATGAATTTTGTTTGTAACACCTTTAAAGGAATGGTGAACAGGATGACTACACTATAGTGCGGGAGCCTTAATTTAATCTTTGGGTTCCTTGCACTCATTTCCGTATCCCTCATTATTACTCCTTAAAATGATATAAAAGGGGAGGACCACTCTCACGTGGTTGGTAATGGTCCATAAATAATCTCTTACGATAGGAATGGAATTGATAATTTTGTACCTCACACGAGTCACCGGAGGACGTGAGACACGTACAGAGAACCTACCCTCCGTAATATTGGTTCTCAAGGGTTTCTCTTAAATTAAATTTACCCTATTTCAGTGCAGGATCCTTAATAAATAGCTAAGTACCCAACTTAAAGCATGGCTATTTTCTTCATTCCATATTCTCCCTATATTTCGCATCCTTTGCTAGTTATTAGATCGGAAAAGAAATAACGTCAATAACTCCAATATTTCCTGTTACTTAAACTATAAAAAATTCGCCTACAATCTGTGCAATTTTGTACGTTTTTCTTGTTTTATTTGATTTCCTTGCTTTTCTGATCGTGTTTAGTACATTTAAAATGAACGTTATACGGGGGTATTATGGTGGGTTTAAGAAGCAAGTCAAGTGGCATAGGGCCTCCCGCTCGATAATTTCCGATTTAGATTATATTTTTCCAGATTCTTCTATTGTTCCTCATATGAACGATTGCAAAATTTCATTTAAAAATATGCATTTCTGACCGAGGAATGAGCTTTTTCGTAGAAGGTTGTCGTTCATCAGTGTCGACGTCGTCTCAAAAATGCCACTTTTGTTCTTTAATACTGTGGCAGTTATTAGACAATCTTCACCTTCCTTGGCTCAACAGCCCCTGGGCATACCCGGTCGACAGCGGACTGTCATAAAACAAGACATCCTTCAGAGAAACAATGCTTCGAGGATCTGGAACGAGTCAAATAGTTTTACGTGAATTTATTACATTATTATTAGAAATATCGTATGTCTAGTTTTTCATCAATAATAACATAGTTTCACAAATTCCTTTATAGAATAGAAGGAGTGGATATGTAAGAAAGTCGATAGTTCACTTTTAAATTTGTTAGGTTCATTTCGGAGCAGTTTAATTTGTGGGGGAAACTTGAACAGATTTTCGTAATATTGTTAGTCTCTTACATTCTATATGAAGGTTGATTTTGTTTCTGGTATTAATTCTGTGCATATCTGAGTTAGTAGCGTATAAATTTGAAGTGATACGTGGTCAGAGTATCGTTTCTTCAGCAGTTTTTTTTTCTCTGTGACCATGCCAGGATTAGAACCCTGAACCTATGTATTTGGAGGCAGCGACACTAGCCACTACACCACAAGAGTTCGGCAGTTAGTTATACAAGCATCATGCCTGAACAGCATGACCCCAAAAGGTTAAAAAAAATTCGTCTTAATTTTTTTAGTATTTTCATGGAATCCTACTGGGATAAATAAAGTAGGTACAGCATTCATATTTTGTATTTCGCATGTCTACATAGCTGTCAATTAGTCAGAGGATTTGCAGCTTTGCAGTGAATAGACTTTGGTGCAGCAAACCTTGCGTCAAAGTGAAAAACGCCAATAATGAGTTTTTATCACAGGGATGATAAATCGATCATAGGGACACTAGATATCGTTTTTTAGTTGAAAGATTATAAGAAAACGTATACAATATTTGTGTGAATTTTCGTTACTATTTTCGTAAAGTACCTTAAAATAGAATTTCTAGGGTACAATCTTTAGTAACTACCACAGTATTAAAGCTCAAAAGTGGTATTTTTGAGACGACGTTGACTCTGATGAACGACAGACTTCTAAGAAAAAGCGTGTTTCTCGGCCAGAAATACATATTCATAACTGAAATTTTGGATATCTACAACTCGTAAGAATTTCATGTAAATCGGAAATGGAATGACTTAAGATGAAACAGATCCTTCCACAATATACTCTGTAAGGAATAGGAATTTTTTTTATAATATACATTATTTTGGCAACGGAAATCCAGGAATGTATTTCCAAATGATAATACGGAACAACTGTGCAGAATTATTTTGATTTTTGTTATTTTTATGGTATTCAGTCGTAATACTGGTCTGATGAAACCCTCTTGCATAAGTCTTTTTCATTTCCGCATCCCACATCGTCCCGAATCTACTTGGCGTATTCCGTCCTTGGCCTCCCTCTTCCGTTCTTACTCCACACATTTTCCTCTGATGCTAATTTTACAAGGCACTCGTGTCTCAAAACGTGGCCTATTAATCTCTCCCTTCTCTTGGTCAACGTCCTCCATATTGTTCACACTCTACGTATTCTGCTTATAGCTTCTCGTTGTATTCTGTTTATAACTTCCTCGTTAATGATTCTATCTACCCATCTGATTCTCAGCATTCTCCTATAGCACCACCTTTCGAAGGCTTCTATTCTTTTCCTTTCCGCGACTCCTATCGTCCACGTTTCTCACCCATATAAAGCCACACCCCATATGAAAATTTTTAGCAAAGATTTCCTAATATTCACACTTATACTACTCGTAAGAAAACTCTTTTTAACGAAAGCCTTCCTTGCCTGTGCTATCCTATACTTCTACCGTGCCTAGTTATTACGCTTCCCAATTAGTGGAATTCCTTAACTTTCGTCAAAATATCCCTTCCCAATCTAACACCCTTTTTTATTCCATTATTTCCCAAACTACACTATATTACCTTTGTTTTTCCCTCTATTCTTCCTCATATTGAACTCTTTCCGTTTTAACTTTCTTCATCACCTGCTCTATATATAAGTTAAAAAGCATAGGCGACAGATTGCATCCTTGTATTACTCCTTTCTTGATTTCTGAAGTATTTTCATGATTTGCAATTATAATTACTACTGACTAATTCTGATTACCAAGTGACAATAATATTAATTACATTTTATAAACTTTGTACGTGTACCATAACGAAAATATTTCCCTGATTCGTATCAATTTTATCAACACTGGTTTATTTATTGTACAGTGCGGATAACGGGGAATCAACGCAGCGTTCTTGAAAATCTTAAGGCACGGATGGTTTGATAAACTCATAGCTTGTTCGCATCTACATGATTCTCTGACTTCCACCTCCGACGCACTGCTCTCCCCTCCCCCGTTTTATTTCAATGCAAAGTAATGTCGAGTTTCGTGAAATGTAAGTTGGTTTGTCTCTGCAGAGTGCATTTTTGAACTTGGTATAGTATGTGACCTAGAGTTGAGTTCCCGGGCGGTCTTTGCTCTATCGACCACGGTGCGTAAGGCCGTCGCTCCACGTGCTTGCCACGCGTCGTGCGGTGGGTCAGGGTGACATACTTCACGAAACACCCACGAATCATAATCAATCGAAAATGACACATTTTAAAAATAAAATTTTGAGTAATTCCCAACTATTAAAATCAAAATTATGTAAGATAGTAAACAATTTTCAATTTTCCACGAGAATTAACGTCCTTTAAACTCTCCATACGCAGACAAAAGTAAAATATTTATCTATTTCCACACTACCACAAACGGGGAAAACCTCATAACCCAGACAAAATGAATATTTTGTTTCTTACGTTCCGTATTGATGTCAGTTTTTTATTTATTAATGAGGTCACGATAATTCTCAAACCTTAGAAATTTAACCTGGCATTATAAAGTGATTCTAAGAAGATATATCTTTTAAGAATCACTTTATAAATTCCAGGTTAAAATAAATGTCTTGAACGAGGTCCTGGTGGAAGACTACAACATGAGGATTAATAGAGGGGAAAGCGAGCTAATAAAGTGTATTATGGGATGGTAGAAGCATAGTAGACATAAGGAGTTGGATAGTACTGGCAAGAAAGACTTTCGCAAAAAAAAACAGGAATTTACTTACGACTAATATAAGTATGAATATTAGGAAATAATTACTGCAAGTGTTCGTATGGAATGTGGCGTTAGATGGGTGCGAAAAGTGGACGGTAGGAGTTGCAGAAAGGAAAATAATAGAAGCTTTCGAAATGTGGTGATACATAAGAATACTGAAAATTAGATGGGTGGGTAGAATTATCAACCTGGAAGTTATAAGCAGAATAGGAGAAGAGAGAACAATTTGGAGGATAGATTAATTGGCAACGTTTTATAAAATTAGTATTAGAGTGAAGTGTGTGGGGTTAGAACAGAAGAGAGAGGCGACGGATGGAATTCGCTAAGCAGATTATGGAGGATTTAGGATGTGGTAGCTATGTATAAATGAAAACGATTGAGCAGGATGGGTTTGCATGGAGGATTACTTCAGACCAATATCACCATAGAGAATAAAAAATAACACACAGAGGGATTGTAAATGTATATGTAATTGCATGATTCCCGGTCATATTTTTAATGATCGTTTCCACACCTCACATTAAACTGGGATTCTGAATACCAGGCTAGAAATGACTTTTAAGTCTAATTTCGGTTTGTCAGCCAGTTCGGATGTCAGCAGCTGGAAACGTCGTCGCAGAATTTACGAGGAAGCAAAAGATATTGGTTCGGCTTATTGGAGAACAGGAAGCGAGGTTATATGAAGCTGGAGTACGTGGGAAAACTAAATATTATCCTGAAGCACTTGGAAAATTTTCGGTTCGGTTTATGGCTAGCTAAGCAACGTTAGCAATCAAATTTAGATTTTATTGTTATGTTTAAATTGGAAGTTAATGTGAAACCTTCAATAATTTTTAGTGAAATATTTTTTTTCTTACTATGAAATAGGAGAGGCAGGATGCGACAATAAAGGACACAAGTATTAAAACAGGGACAGTTGATTCATTTGTGTCAGACAATTATTTACAGGTTGTTGGACGTATAAATAACAATGACAAAATTAAGTGTTTAGGTTGGAGCATTTTACTCGGTACAAGAAACATTGTTAACGCATAACTCCCAGCTAATATAATTTCTAAATATCATTAACATATATTTTACAAGATCATAAAAATGGGTAACTAAAATTCAAGGTAAAATAGTGATAATGAAGGTACCAGAAAATGCAAGTCCGATTATTACGGTCAGATGGTTGAAAACCACAAGAGATGCAAGAAGACCAAACAGCACAAAACAGGTGACTTGCCTTTTGAGTTCGTCTCCTGATTTGAGTTCTTGCTCTTGTGTTTTTCAAGCACCTGACGGAAGAAACACGACTTACAGTGACTTTCCGTGGTATTTTTCTTGTCAGCAATTGTAGTCTCTATTTTGGTTACTTCTTTTCACAATTTGTATACTTTAAATATAGACGTTTAATATTTAAGTACTCTACATATTACAGATCTATTAAAAATTACTCCTTTTGAGATATTTAACAAATAATTTTTACAAATATTAATTTTTAGACAAATATTGCAGCCTGAAGAAGCGCTATTTAGGTTTCACGATTTTTAAAAGAAGTGATTCATAAATTTATAGTGAAAACTTTTCAATGTTTGATGTGATGTATGATGAAATGAAGGTACGAATAGCTAATAAATGTATAATGAATGTGACATTTATATAAACGGTATTTAAGGAATAATATAATTTCACAAAAGTTGATAATTTTAATATATTTAAGAAAACATTTAAAACAA
Organism: Eucriotettix oculatus; assembly: GCA_034510155.1. Taxonomy (NCBI): domain Eukaryota; kingdom Metazoa; phylum Arthropoda; class Insecta; order Orthoptera; family Tetrigidae; genus Eucriotettix; species Eucriotettix oculatus. Next base: position 52,335,643 of record CM067376.1, on the reverse strand, counting down.
TGTTTTTCTGTTTACGTTTTCGAGCAGGAGAAGAAATTGAAGATTGAAAACAAGGTATTCTTAATAAGTAAAATTAGGAATCATAATTCTTCTTTAACTCCATGTATTTAGAAGATTTATAACGTCAAAATATTTTAAATATTTTAGATTTTTAATGCAAAAAAATTAATCGATCAATACATTAAAACGTTTTATTTTTACATCGGTTTTATCTAGAAATATAATCTAGTTAATGGCCAGTTTCGGACAGTCTAATGAATTAATTAAAAAAATCAACGTTTTAGTTCGTATTTTGCAACTGAAAAATTATATTGATCAACGTGTAACATTGTAAAAGCATGATTACTAATTTCTTTACTGTAAAATATTGGTTTGTTATGATACACACCACGTCGTTTATTATAATTTCTCCAAACTACATAGCTGTAAAAAATATGTTTTTAATGATAATTACATGTTGTTGTTGTGGTATTCATTCCTAAGACAGGAACTGGATACCTCGCCTCTGTTACCACCCAGGTTCAACCTCATCAAGCTTCAATCTCTTTTTCATCAATTATTCTTTCTCAATCCTTCAACTATTGCCCTTACCTTCTTAACAACAACTTGATAGCAACTCCATGCCAACTTTAAAAACCATTTCCAACAATTGACTTCAATTTCTACGTCAACTACTTCATAAAAACATGCATACTCAACAACAACTCAAAAACAAAAACTCCATCTCTTTGCAGCAAACTTAAACAACTCATCTTCCCCTCTCCCGGCGAATGACACACGACTTCATCACATAGGAATTAATTTCACATTTTTGAGTTCTAAATACAGGGTTAACATTTCTTGACTCAAAGACGTGGAACCTTGTGCACCATAGGTTGCTGAACTTTCTGTGGGAAATTTTCAGACGTGCCGAAATGTTTAGATCGAAGCTTAACACCCGACACAAATATTTCTGATCCTGTTGGCCAGCTGCTTCTGAATCCCTCAAAGGACCAATCCAATAGATATGTTATGCGGACAGGCCCCCAATACCTGAGTTTCAACAAGCCGTCGACTTGCGCAAGCTCTAAAAGTTAAAATTTAACACATTTATTTAAAAGAAAATGAAATAAAATATCCCCTTAATAATTTAATGAATATGTGTACACTACAATTTGAAGCGGTCGTTGATAGTTTTACCTTGAACTGTGGTTGGGGTGGGGAAACTAAACAACACATTATCTCATAAATAAAAATGAATATAATTCATAATTACACGTTGATCCTGAAACAAGATGTTACTATATATATATATATATATATATTATTTGAGTTATGCCTGAAAGTCAACGGTGGGAACATGGACATTTCCTGCAGACTCTGATCAACTTCCTCATATGTTCGTACGAATTTTTTCTTCTTTCTAGCGCAAGGAATACGAAGCAGACTTTACCTCCATGTTGTGCATCTACATTGTCTAAATATTCTTTTCAACCACAGAACTCGTTTGAGTAAAATTAGTGGAAATGACATCAATGACGAGGTATCTAGAAATAAGTCATCTCTAAAAATCGTGACATCTTCTGACTGTGGTTGACTGAAATATTTGTCTTAATAACTGGTTATGATAATGAATTCGAAACGTTAATTTATTTAATAAAAAAGATTACGATTGATATAAAAATTAACTATAATAAATTATTCTTAAAGTTGTTTGTTAAACAATTATTATTAAATGGTTTGATTTATTAATTTTTTCTTTTCAAGTTCTTTATTTCTAGATTTTATCTAGTATAAAATGTTTTATTTCAAATCATAATTTTTCTCTCTTAATAGTCATAAAGACTTTTATATAATAAGTGTTCCCGAAAGTAGGTTCAGATTTACCCTACACTGGTTTAACAACACAAAAATCATTACGTTTGCTTTCGGTTAAAGCTCTGCAATTTCTTATTAATTATTTTCTTCTTTCACAAACAATGACGTTTCGGAAATATTATTCCAACTGCCCACAGAGTAGAGAAAATAATGTTGCTTTGTTATGTGATATTATTCACACGAATTTCAAACTCTAGAAAGTATAACATCCACCGCTACGTAAAGTTCCTTGTTTCGAAACATTACTAAGCAACTTTTCCCATTTCACAATGTAGCTGCCACAAAAAATGGCTTCTCCATCCACTCTGAATCAGATGCAAATACTACGTTACCATAAACATGCGCGTAATCCAATTCAAATGTGGAATCACGTTTAAATTACAAAGTAATATTGCCGTTTTCTTTTTAATTTCTCGTAAATTTCAGACATTACACAGAATATTTCACTTTCCTCTAAATCGAATAAAGGGGAGGAATTTTAAACTTATATCGTGCCTGTATATTCTTTCTGAAAAAAAATATATTCTTAACCCAAATAGAGGATTCAATAAAGTATCATAATTTATTGATCTAACCTGATGAAAAATATGAAAATGGCAGGTCATTTCCATTTCTTTAGAAAAAGTAGAGGGAAATTATTTACAAAAGAATTTTTTACCTGAAGTTTTTATTATATTACAATTTGAAATTAGGCAAAGTAGTTATAAAATGAAAATAATCTATACCAATAAATAAAATTGAAGTGTCTGAATGTCTGTTCATATGTTTATCTTGAATAGACTCCTAAACGGCTCAACGGATTTCAGTGAAGATTTAATGTTTTAAAAAAGGAAATTTAATTTAAATATTCGTGCATATTTCATTTAGATAATGGTATTAATATAATTTAATATAAATATTAAAGCTACGGAAAAGTTTCTTCGCATACGTACGTTCAAATCTTCATATGTGCACGCGGTTTGCCTATATTCTCGATCTATTTATGCTCCACGGCTAAATGGATTTAAATGAAACTTTCAGGGATTAAAACAATAAATCATTGACACAAAATATCCCTTCCTAATCTAACACCCTTTGTTATTCCACTGTTTCCTTTGATTTCCCTCTATTAATCGTCATGTTGTACTCTTACTCCGGGACCACGTTCATGTCATATTAGGAAATCATTACAAAAAATGTTCATATGGAGTCTGGCGTTAAATGGGTGTGAAACATGGTCGATAGGGGTGCAGAAAGGAAAAGAATAGAATCATTCTAAATGTGGCACAACAGAAGAATACTTAAAATCTGATGTATGGATAGAGTAACTAACCAGGAAGTTCTAAGCAGAATAGGGGAAGACGGAAGGAATAGATAAATATGCCAACGTTTTGAGATAATGAGGCTCTTGTAAAATTAGCATTTGAGTGGTAAGTACATACGGGGGAGGCAAAGTATGGAATATTCGAAGCAGTATATGGAGAAATAAGGATCGGTAAATTTGTAGAAATGAAAAGGCTTGCGTTTTATTTATATTTTTAGTTCACCTTTATTCCTTGTACTAATTTCCAAAAATATTTGTACCAATGAACTTAAACGGAAGCCAGCTCCCACTTTACTCATACCGCTGAGTTACCGATATTAATTACAAGCAAATGAGATGTTATAATACAGAGTCTTGGAGATTTTTACTTATGAATATGGTATAATGAGTTGAAATCTACAGTGCTTTAATGAGAGTTTTATAATAATCCGACTATTCTTGATGTCTGTTGTGTTATCAACATGTAACATTTATGGGTTCAGAGTTAAAGAGTTATTCGGAGTAATTATGTACTTGGGAGTTTAAATAATTTAAAATTTTTATTTTGATGATATGACATAAATAATTTGAAAATCACGGCAAAAATGAGAAGTTGGACATGAATCTTTAAAATTGAACTGAAGAGATAGGTTGGTTGCCTCAATTTGTGTTTTTATCTTGCCCTTGGATTAGAAATATTTATAACTTCATTTACTGTCTTATAATGCCTAAGTTAAACGTATCAGTTGACTTGAGATGTAATGAAGCTATGTAAGTTTTTATTTCTCAGATTTTAGGTACCTATACATAAATTTGGACGCACAATGTGAAACAGTTTCATAAACAACAATAACGAAATTTTACAATCTGGCACGAACATAAAAGGCAATAGTTTGCTGCTATTTGTGGGCTGTTTATCAGATTCCGAAAATACAGCAAAATGACGGAATGAGAATGCAAGAGATTTATGAGGCAGATATGAGCAAAAAGCTGTTTATATCTGAGCAGAAGCCGAGTCGAGTGCTGCTATATCCGCAGCACAAAATCAACAGCCCTTCATATAATTCAAGCCCGAAGCATCACCAGAGAAAGTCTGTCTTATGTGTCGGAGGGTTGGAGGGGGGAGATGATTTCACTTTTAATAAACGAATTATATGCAAATTTCTGTTTAAAAGTTAATTTTCATAACTTTAGTTAATTATAGACAATACTGCATAATGTTTTAAAGTAAACTAAAATAAAGTCAAAGCGTTTCTGTTAACTCGTTGACCAAATTGAAATAGATATTCCCATACCACAAATATTGTTCGTAAAAACTTCCTTGATAATTTATCACTAAGCTAATTGAAATTGGCTATAAAAAATCAGACAAATCACTCGAAATCCTCCTATTATCACTACTACAATTTTTATACATAATAAATTGTTTAGACTTTTAATAATATCAAATATTTATGTTCTAAAAGGTCAAGGATCCACTTGGTAACTATAGCAAAAGTTATGTAGTTTACAAAATATTTTACGTTAATAATATGAAAAGTGAAAACGGTATAGAAAATCTTGAGCGATGGTTCAGTGCAAGTGGGTTTAACACTAAATATCGAATAGATTAAACTTGTTCAATTTTCGACAAATAATAATCGCTCACTTGAAAAAAACAGATTCGTAAATCAAACGTCTTTTCCTGGTTGACGATAATCTACGGTTGAGTTGTCATAACGAAGTATGTACAGGAAAATTAAGTTCTATCATTTATTTATTTATTTGAATAACAGGCTACGAGACTGATCCTGAAATATATCATATCATAGGAAGGAAATTGAAATGGGGGATGTGGAAGGTAGAGTAAGGCAGCCAAGGGTTAAATAAGGTCCCCAGGTTATAGTTCAATGATCCTAAACCGTGTTTCACCTAAAAGAGACGCAGGCAAAAATCTAGAAAAGCGGCATCAGGTAGGTCGGGCTGTTGGGTACTATTCTCACGCCATTCCGAATAACGGGAGACAAGTTGCTATGGAGTCGCATCATTCCCTTCTCCATCTGTCCGCCACTTTTAGGAAGGAGTTGGCCGATTGATGGAATGAGATCAGCTCTTACGGTATGCCCAAGGTTTTCGACCCCGTACACACACTTCCCAAAATAGATTAAAGTGCTTCGGCGTGTGAGATACTTTAAAAAATAACAGAGAGAGTTCGATGAATCCCCAAAGGTGAGCTCCGTAGTCAATCTGTGGAGAAACAGCTGCGAGACAAAACCCCCCTCAGGAATCGATCGCTTGTCTCAGACAAGTTTTGCGTGCTACTCCATAAAATTATTAATGCAGCAACTCGATCTTAAAACCGCTGAAATGAATTATTGTGCGTATTTTCATTCCGATTTGCGTTACGGATTAACAAGTTTGGGTAAAATTCAAAAAGGGGTCATAGGAATATTATGCGCCAACAACTGCAGGGAACTGGTACACCTCCATTTAAATGCTGCGTCTATATATTAAAAATTTTAAAATGCCAGAAACGCAGTTACAAACCAACGGCGATTATCACCAACGCAGAACAGAAACCGTTTATCCCTTAGAACAGATAATTATCGTCTTCCTCTTTCCAATAACAGTATTCAATGATCCGGGAAAAAAACTCTATAAGATTCTTTCAGTAAACAAAATCATTGAACTATTTTCTTTTACATCATATTCTTTTATTACGTATTTTAGATTCTTTTATATTTTTATTCTTTTATTTCGTATACTTGATTCTTTTACATTCATGTATTATTGTTGTGATATGCTGCGTATTGTTGCTGTTTTGTATTATTTACAAATTTTAGAAGACCGAATACGAAAAAACCAACCTACGTTTATAGCACTTTTAGATTTAGAAAAAGCGTTTGATAATGTGAACTCAAACACACTATTAAAGATTTTGAAACGCACGGGATTAAAATATCGAGAAAGGAGGCTTGTACATAACCTGTACAATAGACAGTAAGATCATGAAAAGATAGCCGTAATCAATTAAGGAGTAAGACAAGCAGTTTAACGTATATATAAAACAGGCCATTAAGAATGTTAAAACGGAATATGGAAAAAGAATCATTCTGAAAGTAGAAGAAATAAAAACATTACGTTTTGCGAACGACATTGTAGTATTAGGGGAATCAGAAGAAGACTTGGAAACCATAATAAATGGCACGAAAGTGGTCTGGAAGCAGAGTTTAACATGAGGATTAAAGAGGGAAAATCAAGGTAATGGAGTGTAGTATGGGAATCTGGAATAACACAGGGTGTTAGATTGGGAAAGGATACTTTGACGGAAGTTAATGAATTGTGCTACTTGGAAAGCGTAATAAATAGGGATGGTAGAAGTATAGTAGACATAAAGAGTAGGATAGCACAGTCAAGGAAGGCTTTCGCGAAAAAGAGGAATTTACTTACGGGTAATACAAATGTGAATATTAGGAAATCTTTGCTAAAAATGTTCGTATGGAGCATGGCGTTATGGGTGCGAACTGTGAACGATAATAGTTGGGGAAAGGAAAAAATAGAAGCATTTGAAATGTGGTGTTATAGGCGAATGCTGAAAATCAGATGGGTGGATAGAATCGCATAGGAGGAAGTTTTTAACAGAATAGGGGAAACGCAAACAATTTAGACGAGGTTGACAAAGAGAAGGGATAGATTAATAGGCAACGATTTAAGACACGAGGGTCTTGTAAAATAAGCATTAGAGGGAAGTGTGTGGGGTAAGAACAGAAGAGGGACTCAAAGGATGGAATACGCTAAGGAGATTAGGGAGGATGAGGGTTGTGATAGTTAAGGAAATAAAAAGGCTTGCGCAAGATAGGTTAGCATAGAGGTATGAACAGACCAGTTCTAAAACTGGATACCACAACATTATTTACATGTGAACTGAAGCATTTTTTGACTTGTCCTAATTAATTAGTAGATGATTAATGGATAAATAAATCATATCAAGTTATTCTGTCTGAATGTTTCTGTCTACCTAGTATAAACAAGAAGGTCATACAATACAAGTATCAACGAATATATCTGCCACATCAAACTTAACATTGACAAACAAAGTATCTTTATTTCTAAATATTAACTGAACTGGTACAGGCTGATATTGTGATACTCAGGAAGATCCTCTTTTGCTTATGAGTTGTTGGTCTTGAGTTCCTGCGTTTTTCAATCAGCTGACAGAAACAGAAACTAATTGCAATTTTAATCACTTACTTTAGGTCTGTAATTTGACTACTCCTATTCCTTTTTGTTAGTAGTAATATTTCACAACAGACTGTTTATATTTTGTATTTATGATTTATTTATCAAGACGCTAATATCTTTGGTAGTTAAAAATTAATCGGAAATGGTGGAGCCGTTTTCCCAACATAGTTACGTCGTAACCGTGAAGAACCCGCCCGTAACACTGGATTGGTCATCGTCCGTTAAAACATGACTATATATTCAATTAAAAATGCACACGTACAAAAAAGAAAACGATGAAATAAGTTTATTTTTTCGGAGAAATCATGCAGGTACACTTGTTTTTGAACACGTCAACGAAAATCATCGCTCAAAAATTAGTTACCCATCTCCTTACCGCATTTACGTACAACAATTGAAAGCTTTTAAAGTAGCCCCATATGGAACAGAAAACGAAGAAATATATGATGAATATTTAAATGTGACATTACTCTGCTACTGTTGCCTTTTCACCCCATAATTATCATTTTGTTCCGAAAATTCATCAAAAATGCAACGACATTGTGAAAACTAACACTTATGCCGAACATACAACAATCGAATAACATTCATTTGTTTTCAGATTGTATTAAAAGACCGCTTTTGAAATATTTCAGCTAACTAATTAATATAATTACAAATATTTGAATGATAAAATTAAGATTAATGTCAAAACTGTATTTGGAATGAAGGAACATCTTTTACTAAATTTTCCAATATTTGAATTAGCTTGAAAACGTTTTTTTGATTACAAATATTTCAATGACCAAACTATTAAATTGACTGTATGGGGAAAGGAAAACCTTCTACCAATTGATAAATATTTTAATAACAAAATCTCTATATAACTAATTTACAAATATTTTAATAATTGAGTATTATGATAAAATATTCACGGCAAATGACGCTTTAAATATTTTCGACGTTACCGTTAGTAATGAGCGTGGCTTGTTCGGGTAGGGGAGGGACTAGGTCTGGGATTAGTATTCCACTGTAGCCAATGAACTATAAATAAAATATTTTTATTCTAAATATCCTGTAACTTATTTAATATCCTAAAACCATTTTCCTAGAACGAATCTACATCACTCATATTAAATATCAGTTATTTTGTTAAATATGATGGATTATATATTCATTTAACGAACCGCAGTACGTTTGTATATTAATTCTGCAGCGGCATTGTTTTCACTCTGCACAATTTCTGTTTGATCTCATCATTAAAAGCAAAACAGGACAAAAAAACCTATTTCATACCAGGTGATTATCATGTCTAACGATCTATATATACACGCTGTACTCAGCAAAGTTCTTAAATATTGATCGTAAATGCTTCACCTCCCCTGCCAAATTATCCACGTGAGATATGTTATGAAAGTTTTGACGCGTTGTCCAAACAGTTTGCCGTGTACGTCCATCAATCCAACGGGGGAGCCAATAATTGTTTGTACGTGTATAAAACCATGAGGTTTCTGATACGATTGGCGATTAAGGTGCTGGAAGCGGTTTCATAATTATCTCAGACATTTCCGAATTCATAATATAATAATTACTTGATCTTATGGAGCATAAAATTGAGTATGTATTCAGGTATATCTTGATTTTCATGAATTCATGAATATACGTACATCTGCTGCTCATATCTTTATAAGAGTAGAAACATGTATATTTTAAAATTGAGTCAATAATGTCTAGCCAATTCCGTTGTTGTTGAGCAATTAATAGTTTTCAGAGTCCACAAATAATTAATCTTTTTTATTTATTAATTGAGTGATATGCTCATAGAACACAAGCATTTTGTTCAAAAATCGACTCCAGAGATTTCTGTATCTACATTTATGTATTAATATGCCAAAGTAAACAATCATTAAGTAATCTATGTTAATTAAAATATAAATTAATTTTTTTAAATTTGTATTATATTTAACAAACGTACGTAATGAAACCATTATGAAGTGACGTAATTTGTTCTTATAATTAAAAAAAGTTGTTCATTTATCAGGAATCACATGAAAATATGGAGTGCCAGCATAACTTCAGAAGGAAAACAAAAACAAAGGGATAATATTAATTAAACGTAGTCTGAAACGCCGTCAATTGGCACCGGACTGACGCACTTGCCTGAAGCACAGTTTTAATTGCAAAATATGCCGCAATTAAATGGACGTGCCTTCCCTTAATCGAGTTATCTTAATGAAGTAGAAGCTCTCCTTTAGTTCGAGTTTAAATGAAAGCACATCTGGAGCTGTTCATTTCTTCTTCAGAGTACTGTATTAACTTTCCCTGGAATTTTCCTACTTCGTTTGAAGGCTGAGCCCAGGATGTTAGTGTTAAATCCTTTCTCCAGGTTTCTCCCCATGTAAACAGTTGTAATGCACGGATCAGGATATTCTTACTGTGCTATAAGAAGGTCAGCGATAAGGCCACATGAACCCAGCATTAATACGTACTTTAATTTTTTAAATTTTAAAACACAATAAATTCATAGTTAATGATTTTGATTCATGTTCTAAATTATAGCCTAATTTAGGGCTACGTAGGTATAAGCATTTGAATCACAGTAAATACTCGAATAATAATTATCTATACCCCACACGAATGAGCGCTCCAAGAAAAATTAAAAAATTAATCTGCCCCAAAATTATAAACTAAATAAAAATTATTTCTCTTAGTTCTAACTCTTGTCCATTCTTTGTATTTTGTTTATAACAACTTATTTTTTTCATGTAATGTAATTGTACCTACTATTTTATATGTTTTGTGACCCACTTTATTCTTTGCAAATGTTTTTTTTGTATCAGTTTACAAATGAATATGAAGATAAGTGTTTCAAACTTCTAATAATGTGTCACTTACGTTTGTGTATAATTAAATGCTAAAAACTGAGGGCTTTTTCAATTGTTTGCAAAGGACCTTCAATAACATTAAGTCCGGATTTATATGATTAATTTTAATATTTCATTCAAATAAGTCACTTAAAAATGTAAAGAACTAAATAAAATCGCGTGTATTTTAAATTAATATTATTTTTAGACTTGCTATAAAAATCGTCAGAATTGGATCTGAAATATTTACTTAGTTTTCATATTTCAATGTTTCCCAGTAAGTGGTAAACATGCATCAATTTTTAAAACTTATTTCCTCTAATACTTATACTCATTAATTAATTCGTGAGGCATATGTTCATCAAAATGTATTCCTAAATGGAATAAAAAATAAGTTTTAAATTAAAATATATGGTATGAAGCATAAAATTATATTATATTCCATTGAAGTGGAGCTATATCCAGATAGTTAAAGTTTAAACAAGACCAAAATAGACAAAAAGTGAAACATAACAAACTATAATTTAAAATCAACTAAATGTTACGGTCCTGATCTGGACATAAACGTGTAGTTGATTATAAATTATAGTTTTTTGTTTAACTAATTTTTGTTTCTCTATTTTAGGCCTTATTTAAACTTTAACATAAACTTACAGACATTATTAACTGTTATATATACAGACAGTATTGAACTCTAGGTTCACAGACAAATTTTAATGACAGAAATAAACAATCATATATTTTGTGCCAATAATAAACATGCATATGATATTCTACGTATGAAGAGGTAATTATTATCATTCAAATTACAAACTGTGATGGTGTGCACTAGTTGGTTTAAGAATTGTAAGTTATTTCCGTTGCATTAATGTCAGCTTGTACTGAGTGGAGCATCCGCGTGACATTGATTTCTGAATGTGTCCAGTGACGCGAAACGGTGACCGGATAAAAATTAACGAACAATAAAATGAAATTTTATTGTTTCAACTTTTACTAACAGTGTTGGAGAGTTTTTGAAATATATTATAGGATGATAACATATCAGTTTAATGAAATAAGTTAGGACGTTAACTGTTTCCGTTTGCAACATTATTTAGCAAATATTTACAGTCGTAATTCTGCTAACCGCGAAAAGTGTGTTTAAAAATTTCGCTTACATTTTTAAGGAGATAGCAATACGTTTATATTAGCCAAAAACTGAATTTTATCGTAACACCCAAGATCACTCAGTATGTAAAAAAATGGATAATATCCAGAGAGACGCTATCAATCTAACTAACCACGCAAAATATTTATTCTCAGGCAAATAAGTGCCATTTAGTTTCATTTTAAATTTCTGTACCCTCTCTTCCCGCCCCTCAGGGGTGATGACCGTGTCTTACGACTATAATAGTTTTTGCCTGCTTTCCAATCGCAAGGAACACTTGTACAAAATTTGGTCGAAATTACTCCACCCATTTTGATTTGTATACGGTACATACGATAAATACAGTGTAACAATCAATTGTATATGTATAAGTAGATGGTACTTGAACCATTTCTTCGGTCTGATAACCGTCTAATGTGAATATTAACATATACATGTCTACGAACAATAAAATTAAGTGTGTGCAGTACGAGCCATTATGTTATCAATCTGCAATGTGACTTATAAAATATATATCATTTTTATTAACTACAGAAATTAAATAGTTTCATTACTTATTATTATATAAGGTATGGTAACTTTTTATTTTTTTTAAAAATGATGTTTTTCGTTAGTGTTGCATTGGATAATTAAGAGAAAAATCCAATTTGGGCGCCAGAGTAGTATCCGTTACACATTTGCATTCCGGCTCATACAATATTTTACATTATTATTAACTAATTAAAAAGTATCATTACTTAAATAAAATGTTAGTTGAACTTTAACTCCATTGCATAATAAACATAAATTTGAATATCTCATTTAAACTGCTACGTAAGGACATAATCTATCCATTTGCAAGTTTTACATTTCTTTAGGCTAGTACCTTTCTGGGCCTGAAAGAAGGGAGGATGCCACTTAAACTTTCAAACTATCGATAGAAACCTTCTCTGAAATGTTCACTCCTAAACAAATAAAAATTAAAGAATAATGCGACGTGAGAACACTAACAAACATACATAACTTATCAAATGAAATTTATTACAGAAGTGGTAAGACATATTTATATTTAGATAGAAAGACTGAAAAGGAATGTGTAAGTAATGATTTCGGATCACGCATCTAATTTAAAAATTAAATTTTAATGCTTTGTATTTGCAGTTTTGACTCATGCAGGTAAGAGAGTAACAGTGGAGATTCCAAAGAGTATTAGTGAAACTTCTTAAGACTCCAGACTATTCATTGTGAGAAGTAAAAAATTTACTTCGGAATGACAATAAAGAAGACTATTGTCTCACTAATGAACTTAATACATTTTAGAGAAGGGTAAACGCATAGAAACGGACAAACACAAAGAGTCTCCTGAGTTTGTTAACGTCTTGAAACTAAGTTTTCCTACCGAGAATAGCCGTAGATTGGACGACCAGGAATACAGAATAGTTGAGTAAGACAATATAAGACAACAAAGTAGCTGATAGTCTAGGCTTAGTAAGATACCGAAAGATAGGCGAGATTGGTTAAAAGTTCAATTAGTTTACCAGTAACAAGCTATAGAGTCCTGATTCCATCACCAGGAAGAAAAGTATTAACATGGCAATATTAATCAAGGAGTCCGCAAGATCAGCCAACGCCAAAGACATATATATGTCCAGTAGACAAGGGACAATGAAGTCACTAAACTGCCAATTTTTACATATTGTACATACTAAACGACGACAATTTTTAACGCATATGAAAAGTATCTTTGCCTTAAAAAATAATAATAAATATAAATTCGGCCAATAAATATTAATATTTGAATCACACCACCACGTAACACAATTTCTGAAAATTTCAGTATATTATAAACATTAAATGTAGAAATTACATCTGAAAATTTAGAACGTATCTGTATTTGTAGATCGTTTAAATATATAATTAGTAAATTCCATCTGTGTTCTCAAAAAGTACGTAGTTCCGAATGGGCCAGAGGAAAATTCACATCCTACGTATTAATTTGAAAACAAGAGGTGTATTTACTGCTCGTAAATTAAATTTCATATTTTCGGCTACCGTTCAGTCGTTGACGTGACATTTGTAATGTTTCTGAAACAAAATTTTAATATTTACACATTTTCATGCGAAATTGCACAACAACGTACTGAAGCAGAAACTAGACGAACAAAATAGAAAATAATTACATTCATATTCTTCATATGTGCGCTAGTTGCCTTTGTACCTGTTAATTGGCAATTTTTTATTCAACGCATTGTGCTTGGCTAAATTAAATATTAATAAATGAATTTGGTTTTAATAGAAAAGCGTAATCGTTATTAAAGTCACCCTTAAATTACCTATTCACGAGTGAAATCGGAATGTAAAGTGATGAAACCCCAGTTTAATTTAATTGTTATAAAATAGCTGATATTACCGGGGTGAATTTTGGCACATAAAAATTTTCAGCTACTAAATCGAATTCCTATCCGATCCAATACAAATGTGATTCAATGGCAATATTAAATTCCTGACTGTTCATTAATGATATTTAACAACGAAATTATTAAACAGGAACCAACTGAAACAATGGTTGGTTTCCAATGCAAAGTTAGACTGCTCATGTTATTAATAATACATTAAAGGCTTGACAGAAATAAATGTAATGCACATAACGTAAAACATAGGTGAATGATAGTTCGAAGAAAGAGGAAATTCGACAGCCGAGTGGGGCAGCTAAATTTAGTTTTGCCATTGTAAACACAGTTGCACTTAGGTCCATAAATATCAGATCCAGCACTCTAGCAACTGCTGACACAGGTCTCGTATCTTTTGAAAACATAATGATGCCTGCTGATAATAAACACTTACATTAGTCGTCATACTTTATCAGACAGGCTACATGCTCATTATTTTACTAAACATTCAAGCTCAACTCAGAAATAACTGTCATTATGTATATCATTTACCAATGCAAGACTTTTGTTTCCCAAAGAAAAAACAAAGGTTTCTGAATTGTTAATTCAATATAATAATGACTGCGTCAATATCAAATATTTCACCAACAAATTAAACAATTTTATGTTATGGAGTAAATTGTGTAGTTTTCCGAATTTAAAGAAGATATATGAAGATTAACAGATTCACCAGTTAATATACTATCACAGCTTTAGGGAGCCATGGACGGCGCTTCTTCAGTTCATGAAGTTATAGAAGATATATGCATACTAAACGATGACAGAAATGTGTAACTCAGGGTATGCGCAACAATCAGCGTACCGTGGTTTGATTCCAAGTTCTGTAGAATTTAATAGCTCAGCTTTTACATATAAATTCATACTTACTAGGTGAAGTGACCGGTGTTACTCGAGTTCACGTAAATAATAAGGCAGGATAAGTTTATGACAGTACTTGAAGGTACTACACATTCATAGTTCTATTCCTTTAACATGTTTCCCAACAGCCTAAATATATTTCTGTTGTCTAATCCATCCTATTTTCAATCCTAGGCTATGTAAATGGGGAAAAATCGTCAAAATGCTGTCTGTCATTTTGACCCATGCCGGTGGTCTAAGAAACAAGGTCAATGGACCAAAATTGTAGAGAATCGAATTTTCAATCGAATGAGTCCTCAGAGTTTCACTAAAATCCTCAGTTTTTTAACTACAGGGGCCTTAAGTTGGAGGGGTTCCATTTTTTTTTAAATTGTGTTCTCTCCGGGACGGGGAGGGGGTTTTTGGCCCACCATGGAAATAAAGATATTTACTGAAATGTCTGGGTGAGACAAAGAGAATAATACATTACTCGTTTCTTCCACTGGAGTGCGGATTTTGCTAGAGGTGGAAAACAACCGAAATAAATCTTAAAAAACAAAGTATTATTGACATTTTCCCTTTATTGTTATTATTAAAGTTTATTTAATTTAATACTTTTACCTGTGATGAATGTCGCTGTCCAGTTCATAATATTTGCTTTCACAATTGAACAATTACTGAATATAAAAATGTCCCTGACTCGAAAAATAAGACTAATTTACCTATACGAGATCGTATCGACGATCCAATGAAGTTATCATTTCTGATGGAGTTAGATCTCTGCCAAAGATAGGATCAAAATGTTTGTAATTTAAAAACTATATAGTATAATAGCTCAATAATTTAGGCATTAACACTAGGAGATCTCGATGCACTTATGGGTCACGAAAGCTTTTACGTAAAAGGTTTTTCACTTTTATCACACACATAACTTTAGATATTGAAATTCGTTTAAAGATTATGGGCAACGTGGAGCCGTGAGAAACACATGTGTAAATTTTGTCAAATTCGGACCAGTAGTTTGGACATCTATAGCTGTAACATACATATTGACGGTGGCACTGACAAAGGTTTTTAGTATTATAGATTTGAATCCTTACAGAAAATACCGACTAGTGATTATATAAAAGCTTTAGTGTGATGCAGAAAATAAGTAATAGAGGCTCGATGCATTAGATATTTTATGGTGGGAATCGTTGACTATCAGAAGGAAGAAACATAGGCTTTAGGTACCTCTGGAATCATATACGTGGATCGAAGAATGGAAAGACATGCGGGATTATGTTATCAAAAAACAACATATATTTGAAGAGATGATTAAAATTTTAAAATCAGAACGAGACAGCAAAAAAATGGACGTAGGGTAGTAATCACTTTCAAGCAGTAGGATAAGCGATTGGAACAATTCATCTAAGTGCAACAAACCGGTTTAAAAATAATACCAAGAGTCGTGAAGTTAAGTGAATGTGTAATAAATAAAAAATATACCCAAATCCTTCAGCAAAAATTTAATTACTATTAAGTTAATTTAATTACGACGTTTCATCCATCTTTGCTGAGTGGGAAAAACTGTTACACAATGTGTCGTGGACTGCGTCCAGCGACGTTTGCGACCGAAATAATATATTACGATGAGACAGCTACAAAATATTATCCACATTGTATAATATATTTTTTCCATTTAAAATTTTCTAATTAATTCCACAAAGACGGATGAAACGTCGTAATTGTTAACTAAAAAGTAATTAATTATTATTGTCAAATTTGGCAGTTTTTATTTATTATGCTTAATGTCCGCTAATTGATTTTTCAGTTTTTTGAATGAGGTTACTATAAAAAATAATTATTTTATCTGGTTCATATTGAATTACATTACATTATCAATAACTGAGAAAGTCCTTAAAGTTTGGTGACTAAAGTTTTCTAATTAAATTATTCAATTTTGAATTTTCATCAGTCTTTGCATTTTATTTTACTTTAAAAAATTGTTTACTTCTTTTGATTAATGAAGTTTTATAATTACATTATTCAATTTTGAATTTCCGCCAGTCTTTACATTTTATTTTTACTTAAAAAAATGTTTACTTCTTTTGATTAATGAAGTGTCAATAAAATGCAATACTTTTTTCCTTAATTTAAAAATTATTCTACAGTATATTTGTTCATATTTGTGTTTATGTGTTTGTTCTGTTTGTCCTTCTATGATCTATCCTATTCACAAAATATTATATAAGTACGTATTTCACGTACATATTTTACGTAATAAGGAAACGCAGAGATAAGGAGAAAGTTTGTGAAACATTAACTATCAAGAATGCTAACGTGATTTCACAACTCAGGAAATGGAATAATTTTAGAATAATTGATCCCTTATATAATGTCATTATATATTCCTGTGTCATCTTCCAATTATTGTTTTCTGAAGGTTGAAAATATACGGCAGATGCTGAAAAGAGGATTTTTACTTTTAAATGGACGAGCGTTTCATGGTTGATAACCAAAATTTTACTTTAAATGCATCTTTGTGTGGAATGGTGGAACTATAACATGTTAAATTTGCGAAATTTACGAAACAGGAAGAATACCAGACGATTTTGGTAAAAAAAAATAATTATACCCTTACCGAAGAAAATTGGGGCTGAGAGATGGGAAGGGGACAGGACAATTAGTTTATTATCCCATGCATTAAAAAAATTACGAAAAAGGTATATAGGAGAATAGAACGTCAAATAAAATGCGAGTTAGGAGAGGATCAGTTTGCAAGAGAAGCAATATTGACTTTGCGACTAATTTTAGAAGACACGATAAGAGAAAACCGGCCTACGTTTTTCGCATTTGTAGATTTAGAAAAAGCGTTTGACAAAGTGAACTGGAACACACTATTAAGGATTTTGAAGAACATTGGAATAATATATCGAGAAAGGAGGTTAATACAAAACTTGTACAGACGACAGGCAGCAGTAATTACAATAGAAGATCAAGAAAAGAAAGCCATAATCAAGAAACGAGTAAGACAAGGATTCAGTCTGTCGTCCATGTTTAACTTATATATAGAAAAAGTGAGAAGAAGGTTAAAACGGAATAAGAAAAAATAATCATATTGCAAGGAGAAGAAATAAAAACCTTACGCTTTGCAGATAATAATGTAGTATTAGGTGAGTCAGACGAAGACCATAATAAGTGGCATGAACTTGGTCCTGGACATAGAGTTCAATATGAGGATTAATAGAGGGAAAACCAAGGTAATGTAGTGTAGTTTGGTAAACAGTGGAATAACAGAGGGTGTTAGATTGGGAAGGGATATTTTGTCGGTAGTTAAAGAATTATGCTACTTGGGAAGCGCAATGACTAGGGATAGTATAGTAGACATAAAGAACACAAGCAAAGAAGGCTTTCGCGAAAAAAGGAATTTACTCACGGGTAATATAAGTGTGAATATTAGGAAATCGTTGCTACAATGTTCGTATGGTGCGTGGCGTTAAATGGGTGCGAAACATGAACGATAGGAGTTGGATAGAATCACAAACGAGGAAGTTATAAACAGAATAGAGGAAAAGCGAACAATATGGAGGACGTTGACTAAGTGAAGGGATAGATTAAAAGGCAACGTTTTAAGACACGAGGTTCTTGTTAAATTATCGTTAGAGGGAAGTGTGCGGGGTAAGAACTGAAGAGGGAGACGAAGGATCGAGTACGCTAAGCAGATTAGGGAGGATTTTGTGTGTTCTAGTTATAAGGAAATGAAAAGGCTTGCGCAAGATAGGTTAGCATGGATGGTTGCATCAGACCATTATTTTGACTGAAAACCACAAGAACAACAAATATGGATATGTAGAAGCATAACGACATTTACAAACAAAAGACGAACGTTACTTGTCGAAAAGAAATTTTCAGGGCGAAAAAATTATTTCCTTTAAAACAAAAAGAGCGTTTCTTTAATACATCACAATTTCAGCATAGACCCGTCCATATTGAAAATCCCTATACAACAGCTCCAATACAGGAATCCGTCGTCTTCAGTTCTTGTGGCGTCCCGACGAAATTCACACAGACTGTTTATATTTAAAACACCGACATTAAAGCCACACTAGAAGTTGGTACAGAAAATAAACTGAGCAACACAACATTTTTGTTGGTTGTCAATTAAAGCAATCACACGCCAATACGAGTATGTTAATAGTGTTAGAGGCAACTCCACTCGCTGTCAGTCTTAGTTGTTGTTTCCTTACCTCTCTAAAATATAAACCAGACAGCTTGGATGTGGAATAGTCCAAAATCCCTCACGCAGACGAGGAAGAACCTTCGAAAATAAAAATCTTTGCTGACCATTGGTACACACAAATAAAAATTTGACACAAGTTTCATTAATCATAATACTCTTCTCCGATTACTGTTCAATGATTGCATGTTTTACACGATTTAAGAATTTATGATAACATCCTGCTATAAATAAAATCAACCTTACCTGCTTCTCAGCGAGCGGAATATGAGTTGATGAGAGAACGATTTCTCAGAAACCTCGTAAATAAGCGCCCGTCATCGGGTTGCTGAGCTGCATAAAGCGTTTTCTAATTTTCTTTAATGGATAAAAGACGAGGTGTTTACCAAACAATACGGTTTGCATAAATGTTTTGGCAGGAGTCAAGTCATAACGCAGAGCACTTAAGAACTAACACATGCTTATCGAACAAAAAACATTAGAAATACCCTAATTCTTCGGGGTAATAAAGTATTAAAATACATTATTTGATTTTGCTTTTCCGGGTTCATTATTATTAAGGTCGAGTATGTTATTTTTACACCTTCAGCAAGGATTTACATGACCATAAACAATAGTCCATTTTATTAATTACATCTCGCAGGCTAACGTAGGTCATTTGATTAAGATTTTATTTCTAAGTTTGTTAATGATTATATGATTAATTTCGAAATATTTTATCCTTGTGACATTAGGATAAAGAAACCTAATGTTATTTGTTACTGTGAGAATTACTATGCCTGGTTAACACCTTATCCACAATTTTTAAAGGTAATGTTTTAAAAATTAATTTAGGAAAAAATCGAAATACTAAATTTAACAATAAGTATCACTACATTCCTTAACGAAATATAATTTTCAATAATTAGACCATTCTTAGAAATAAAATTTTTTATTGTATTTAAAATACTAATTTCAGTCTTCCAATGTTTCTTTTTCTGACGCTCAGCTTTTAGTAAGAACGTTGCACAATATTACTAATTATATTACATTATAGTACTGGTTAAATTCATGATAACGCTACCGATCACGTTGCCTGGAAGTAAGCTAAAAGCATAAAGTTTTCCTGAATAGTTTTTGCTTAAATCTATCAAAACTGAGTGGTTTGCTATTCATAATCTCTGAGCTTTCCTATGAAATATTTAGAAACTTAGAGGACTCGACTTACGTCGGAATATTTTCTTTCCATTTTAATAATTTTATGTTAGTTACAGCTGTACCATAATGTTATTCTTCTTATGATTCCCATCTCTCTTTTTTGAAAATATTATCAGATAAAGTAAACCTTGTATCCTCATTAAAGTATTCTATCAGCCTTTATAACAGTACGAGTTTGTTAAGAATATAAACACAAAAAACCGACACTAATTAAAGGCTTCCTTTGACGCACATCCGTGCACCATAATTATGTGATACTGTAATTTTCGTATATATATATAACAATACTATGAAAAATATACATTTGCCAATTTTTGGTAGGATGAAGAAGATGTTTCGGTACAAAAACGGATTTTCAAGTTTTCCTTTAGTCATAAATAGTTACTAAATTATTAGGATATCTACTCGAGGCTGTCTATGATACAGTACTTTCTTTCAGTTATTTGCAAATTTTTATTTATATACTAAAGCCGTCCACAGCGTGATGAGGTGCAAAAGTTATTAGAGGGAACGTTGTAAGGTATTTTTTTAACTGTCAGAAAACTAAACTGTCTGTATCGGGCATTATTTAAAATAAACAAAGGAAAAACAAAAAAGTTGAAACTGAAAACAATTAGTAGTGATTTACACATTTGAATTTATCCTCCTTCATGGTTCTATTTAAATAGCCATTAAAATAATTTGAAAGAATATTTTATCAGGCTTTAGTATCACTAAAAACATAATTTAGAAAACATTAAGTATGAACGTATCCGTATATTTTTGTTCTATCATCAGGTTGGCTACAAATATAACAGGTTTCTACGTCATACGATTTTATTATAAACATACTATGCAAAACACGATTTTATTTACTAAATAAATAATGCTAAAAAACAAGTAGTATGAAAAAGTGGGACTACAAATCTCATCCGAGAAATATAAATTCACATGTTCAAAGACAGAAATTAAGAACCTGAAAACAAAATGTGGTAAATCGACAGGGTCCCATACATAAAATGTATTGGAAAATTCATCAAACCAGTCCTTGAAAACATTTCACAGCGAAATTGCCTCCAAAAGTTGAAAGGAAGCATTAAGGTTGGTCCAAAACTTATGTAACAAAAATATAGACAAAAAATCGGCTCCGCTGCATAGTCATACAGCCAGCAGTCATTCATGCAATAGAAACACTGACACATAACAGACAACTTGAGAGAAATAAACAAAGAAACGAGAAAGATTATTGGGAATATTCCATAAGCACGACTTTCAGGCTACAACCAATCAAAATATGAGAAAAAGTTTTCAAGCATCAAAATTCAGATTAAGATGAATTACATCCTTTGGTCATCTCACCAGACTATTAGAAAATTGATTTACAGAAAGAATAGTAGACCATTTAACCTCACTTAAGAACTTTACACAGTGGCTTGAAGAAATTCTATAGGACCTCAGAAACATTAACATAAGATCATGCGACTTAATAAAAACAGCCACCTTCAGAAACAAAGTAGAAAAATGGGAATTAACACCAGGGCAAACAAATCCAAAACAGTAGAGACCAAAGTGGTAGGAAGAAAGTAGACAATAAAGTCTATTAGAGCAACAATAACGTCTTCCAACCATTGCAAAAATTCGATAATAATAAGAAACGAAATAATTGAATTTGAATGTAAAAATTATAAGACGTGAAGGGAATGATACAACAATTTAAATTAGATATGAGTATAAATTTAAAAAATAATATATATTTACAAACGGACTGAGGCTTATAAGCGTGGCATGTATATTTTTCGGCGAAAAGCCTTTGACAAGGACATTATTAGTTTTCTCTGACATTTCAATCCGAACTGGAGATCCGTCGTGAAACGACATATATGTAGAGATGTCTAAAAAATAATGTTTCAGCAAATGGTATTTTAAAGTGTACATACAGGAATTATTAGCAATATCGTACTTTATTATAGTATTGAAGATAATCTTGCAGAGACATGAAGGATAAGAAGTTAATACATTTCGAAATATTGTACTTGAGGGTGATGTCTTCGACTAGGCCTGAAAACGGAATCTCTTTTCTAATTTCTCTGTATAATGTTAGATGCTGTTGAATTTATTTTTGTAGTTTATGTTTAAAACTTCCTAGCGCCCTAAAAATATTTCATTCTACAATATATTTTAGTTGTCAGAAGCTGATCTACAAAGCCAAAGTTGTAGTTATTGTATTCAGTACTTAGAGTAGTGACCTGACGCAATTTATTCTGCGTAAAAAGTTTCATTTCTACATAACTACCGCATCGTCCCTAATATGCTTAGAGTATTCCATTTTTAGCTTACCCCAAATATTTTACAAGATCCTCATGTCTCAAAACGCGGTTTACTAATCTATCCCTCCATATTGTTCTCTCTTCTTTTATTCTGCTTACAACTTCAAGGTTAGTTACTCTATCCACTTATCTGATTTTCAGAATTCTTCTGTAGTGCCACATTTCGAAAGCTTCTATTCTTTTACTTTCTGCAACTCCTACCGTCCGTGTTTCACACCCATATAACGCCACACTCTGTACGAACATTTTTAGTAATGGTTTACTAATATTCATACTCGTCTTAGGCGTAAGTGAATTCATCCTTTTTGCGAAAGAATTTCTTGGCTGTACTGACTTATTCTTTATGTCTACTATAATTCTATCATCGCTAGTTATTATGCTGCCCAAGTGGCAGAATTCCTTAACTTCCTACAAAATATCCCTTCCCAACATAACACCCTTTGTTGTTCATCTGTTTCCCATACTACACCTCGGTTTTCCCTCTATTAATCGTTCATGCCATTTATTATGGTTTCCGAGTCTTCTTCTAACTCCCCTAACACTAGTCCTTAGTCCTGATCGTTTGATTCCTTTTCCATATTTATTTTTAGCTTTCCTCAGCGTCTGTTCCACGTTAAAGGGCATGGGCGATATAATGCATTGTTGTCTTACTTCTTTCTTGATTTCTGCTTTCTTTTCTTGCCCTTCAATTCTAAATACTGCTGACTGCGGTCTGTAGAGTTACGGATACTGTTTTTTTCTCAATATTTTATTCCTGCCTTCTTCAAAATTCTCAATGACTTTTTCTAAACCTACAAATTCCTCGAACGTTCTATCTGCTTTTGTCTTCTAAAATTAGACAGTAGATAAGAGCAAATGGTGGAGTAGTTTTCTTCTCAATCCCTACAATGAATTCAGTTGTGATAGCTAGTAAATTTATATTAATTAAAGTACAGACGTAAAACTAGCCAATAACCGTGATTATTAAATTCAATACTGTTGGTAATATTTTAATGAGTTTAGTTGATACAGCAATACTGGTTTTAATATCGCAATATAAATGGTATTTAGATACCGCAGTAATTATGTAATCCAAACTAAAATTTCAACAAGCTAATTTCATGCTAATAAACATGATTTAATATTTAGAAGCACGGTTACACGTTTATATGAAATGTTTGGCTATACTTCTTTACTATTCTAAAACATATGTAATGTGTAGAATCTATTTCTCATCAGGAGGATTTTACTTCACTAAATCGTTAACGTAAAATCTGTCTTTTGTAGCTTTAAATATCATTGTGTTCGTTCACATTGTCTAGTGATTCACGTGTTTCTGTTCAATTTATTTTATGCAAATTATTCCATCAATCGATATTCGAGAGAACGTATAAAATTAACGTATTTTTTATTTCAAATAATAATTATCAAGAATTAAAAGCAGAAATATTCCTCGGCGTTTGGAATCATAGTAGGTTGCACACATTCTCGTAATGGCTGTTTAATTCGGTTAACCTCAACGTATACCATTGTCTGAACATAACACGGTTGCCGACTTTACGGCTTCATACGGGCCATAATAAGTTGCGTATATTTCTACAGCATCCGGAGCTCTCTAGGACTTAACTACCCGGCGTTCTATTTCAGGATTTGGTGTAAACACCAGACACCTCATCCATGTTGGAGAGCTGAGATCAACCAAAACTCAGACAACCTCACGACTTAGGCAGAACTTTATTCCGACAAAGATTACGAATATTCCAAGCGTATACGTTTAAATACAAGACGTGACTGTAATTAATCTTCATCGTACTTACTTTGTGTTACATTCAAATTGAATTCGGGATTTATACTCTGACAGATTCACTGAAAATACTCATTTTTTAATCTTTACTGTATAAATTTGATTCGACATCTCTTGATCCTTGGTATGAAACTGCAAATGATATGAGATGGAAAAAATGTACTGCATAATGCAATATGTTTTCTGTACACATTAAGAGATCACTTTCTCTAATAATTTCCAATTTTACCAACAAATTACGTGTTTTTGTCGTTTGACGTTACTGGCAGAGTATTCGTGGAGGTTATTAACAGTAATTTTAGCTCGATTATATTATTATTTTGATAAATACAGCCTGATGTTCCTAATTTGACGACTTTTCTCTATGTTCACCGAAATTCATCGAAATATTGTTTCTGTAGTCCTCTGATTTCTTATTGTTAATCATTTCAAGGGGAAAAGTATCATGTTAGGCACGAATAATGAAATACTAACAATCGGCGTGTCCCATCTTTATTTTTAGTTGTGTTGGGATCTTAAAAATTTGTACTAAACCTCTTTAACGCATAAGGTTATGGTATTTTCGTTTTTATTGAGCTCCACAATTTTTTGTTATTAATTAGTATACAGGGTCGTGCTAACAAAAAAATTACCTTAACGAACGAACATGTCGATACACATTTAAAAGTAAAAATCATAATAAAACATGCTGTTATAAAAATTTAAATAAATGAAAAGTAATTAATTGTATGAGTTCATATATGAATCAGTCAGAATCATCTTTCCAGAATAAATCTTGTTTTAAGGCGTTCATAGGCAGGACATTTAAAAATTATATAGAGAGCTGGCAGTTGAGATAAACAGTGATGGTAGACAGGAGCACTAGAACTGGAAAAATTAAATGAATGAATAAGATCAGTACAACCAACCACCACTATTTGTATTTTAGTATTATATTAATGACACGGAAAGTTATAAAAATTCCGGGAGAAACATTCACAACATTTTCGAAAAAATGGGTCTCTGCTTTCTTGGTATGTCCGGAACTTTAAGTAATTGATTTGACATGTATTGGTAATTGGCCTTTGCCAATTCACCATGAGATGACGGAATTACGGATGCGCCAAGGAGCTTTGGTGATCATTCGGAGGAGTTTTGATTGAAACTCGTCCAGTAATTCAGTATTGAATGTACTTAAAGTACCCAAAATTTGGATGCCATTCGTCAATTAACTTTTCTTGTGGAAGTTCTTATTAGGAAGTTATACAGTTCTGTAGGAACGAATGTCAAACTCCGGATCAGGGAGGAAAGGATATGAGGGAGAGATATATAATATAATTTAGACATCCTCAGCCTTGAAGCTTGACTAATGAACTGTATTTTTTTCTTCTTCATGGCTGTGCAGCCCTTTCATGGCCTTGGCCTTCCGGTTCAACTGCGGACTGTTATCTGTCACGACATATTCCGAATTGGGAGAGATACGTGACCAGCATATCGATTTTCCAGGCCGACTGTATTGTGTAGTGTTATAGTTTTGAAAAGGTAGAGAGGAGACAGATTTTGCGATAAACGATAAAAGTGTAGACGTAATAATTGCTGCTGCGGTTTCGCCGTAATGTTGCGATGACGAGATTCTACCTCCAGTCCGGAGCTGACAGGTGAATGTAGAACACGACTGACACCTGACTGGAAACTAGTAGCGGACGATGGTAGAGAGACACCCGTAATATTATAATTAATATCAGACCTAGTGAGTATTTGATATATATATTGCCACATTTGGAAACCTGCAGTGATAGCTGAGCCGTATGGAAATGTGGACTCGAGTCCGACTTGACGCAAACATTTTTATGTTTACTTTATTTACTTTTAATTCCCAGTATTTCCTGTTTCAAGAATGTTATGTTTCCGGAATATTCCATGAACTATAAATTGTTCTGGAATCCGAATCGGATCAGCCTTAGGCAATACGGGCCTTTGTACAGCACTTCGGTGTTAAATAAACGTCTATAACGCCTACGTGTGTGTTTCTGTATCTCACGATCCTGCAGAAATGTTACTACATATATATTCACATGTTGCCTCTTCTACTGGGTCAATACCCTCTGAGATTAAGACTGTTCTCAGATTGCAAACAAAATAAAAATCTGATTTTGTGTTAATAACTGTTCAACTGGCTTCTGAAATTTACATCACCCCGTCAATGATAATTTAAGTTTCACAACCCTTTTTTAAGTTACTCATATTACGTAAATTGCATCTATTTGTATCAAAGTCACTGGTCTTTAACTGTAACCGCTTAGTTATGTTAATCATACCATAACATACGCATGTTGAGTCCCTCTGTGTTTTCATTCTGCAATTGTAACGTAATCGATAATTACATTACTCCGGATCGGCAATAATTATTGTGTAAAATTATTTTAAAGAATACTGTTTAAAATTTTGTGTCACTTATTGATCTAAATAAGTCTTTCCTCGTGGTTACAGGTATAACTGTCAGATTAACTTCATAATAAGCTTTACAGATTCCTTCTTGTAGGTGGCTATTCTTCCATTGACCGTTTATGTATTCTTACTGAATTTTCTACCACTCCGTCATGATCTACATCTATGACATTGTCTCATCACTTCCTTAGCCATGCTCGAGGTATTAAATAAATTACCACTTCCTTTCGAATATTCTTTTTGGAAACAATTTGACTTCAACATTATTTTTTCCCTGTACATCAACCGAAAGTTGTTTCCCCAGTTTATTGTTTACTAATACTTAGATATCGAGCTGTGTAATTTACAGAATTACATTTCATCGTCGTCGCGATTCACAGTGGTCGGAAGTTTTTGCAGCAGCGGGCAGAGATACATAGCCATGGCCTAGTAAAGCAATTTGCAGGTTGCCACGTAGTTCTGTGGACACGATGTCGTCTCTAATTCGCCGACGTCTCGCCTCTGATGTCCTCTTTGACTTGCTAATGGCGGACTGCTTTTGAAGGCTCGTGCTGACGATTCCAGAACGAACTGGCTGTGTTCCACATGGATCTCCATAGCGCCTCGTCAGCCACTCCACCTCAGCGCCCCTGGTCACACTTGTTACTCGTTATCAGATCCACGATGCTCAGACACGCAAACTGTGCACCCCATTCCAGGGAATAACTTGCATTTTACATTTCTCGTATGGACAATGAATGCATTGCACAAATATAAAATAAAGCAACTGGGGAAAATTTTATACTTGCACAAGCTTAGATGATTCAAAAGATATCTAAATTTCCTTTACGTATAATTCAATGTACCTTCATTTGTGTTTTCCTACTATAACAACCTTATAAAAAAATATATTAATATTTAATGTAAAAAACAACTATATATAATTAATATATTGTGAATAAAACCACAGAAGAGTTGTCTCAATATATTTATTCTCAGGACGTTTCGGCCATAGCCATTATCAACTGGATCTTTCCTCTTAGCGTCTTCTTTGCATATATTATCACACAACCATTGCGCTTGTTGTTATCTTCCGGAAGACAACAACAAGCGCAATGATTGTGTGATAGTATATGCAAAGAAGACGCTAAGAGGAAAGATCCAGTTGATAATGGCTATGGCCGAAACGTCCTGAGAATAAATATATTGAGACAATTCTTCTGTGGTTTCATTCACAATATAAAAAATATATATTTAAGTGTTCGACACAAAATAATCAAGAGGAAGAAAGTTAGATTCCCAGAGTCAAGCTCAAAACTAAGTAATTATGAAGTCAGAGATAAGTGGACGTGAATATACCACGAATCTGGCTGGAGAAAATGTGATGGTAAATAAAGATCCAGCAGGAGACAAATTTTACAACCGTAGTATACCAACAATATTATTGGGTCATAATCAAAAATAATTTGGCTATTTGGATTATATTTTTTCGAGTGATTCATCTAACAATACACTTAACTGAGTCGTTTCGCGGTATTGATATGATTCTAAAGTAACAATTGTAGAATTATAATGTGCATTGCATTTATGAGTTTGCCTGAATTGTCTTACTTAAAAATGAAACTGTATTGAGACCTGACTTTTTGTCATGCATGTTACCAAGTCTTCATATACTCATATAATGGTACGGCGGTGTTGAAATGGAATAAAACAGGCTGTATGTGATGTATTAACGAATTTTTTTTCAGTATGAAAAGGAATATATGGGACTTTTTAAATAAAAAAATTAATTCTGTAATAACTCACACACAGTTTTTTTTATTCAATTTCAACATCGACCCACCCTTATTGAAAAACTTTATATTTCTTTGTTATAAAGTTTGTTATTGTCCCATATACTGCTTGAGAGAATTAGAAAGTCGTGTGTCAACAAAATGCTCAGTAGACAACTTCCACGAAATTATAGTGAGGGTAGTCCGGAGCTCAGCATACCTCGAGACTTTGTTGAGACAGGTTGTTAATGTAAAAACAATTCTGAAAACATTTGCGCTACGAAATATATTGCTGTCAGTTCAGGCTATGCTGTACGTCAAGAAACTCATCCGTAAAATGAAAACGATAATAAATATAGGGTGTGTTAAAACGGCGTTGTCGCAGTCTCTATAACCGTTTGTATGAATAAAATTAATGTTTTAACAATTCTAGGAGCATTCCGGCAAACCGTTAAAGAGGTAGTTCCTTCTCAAATGACAATACTTCCCTTTCCCTTCTCCTATCCTATTTGATTACATCTTAGCTTAAATAATAAGTCGATGAAATATTGTAAATTGAACATATCTCTCAACCATTAACCGTTATAAAAAATCATGACAAGGTCATAAAAACAGTATAAATTGTAAAACGAGAAAATTCCTTGTATTTGTAACATTCGTCAATTAAATTACAGTTAGGTCACAACTATTCTCTTAGATAACAGTGAAATAAAAAAGAAGGTACAGCTTATAAAAAATTTATAGTATATATGATAAGAAATAAGCGATCAGGAACCGAAATATATTTAGCAGCTTCAGGTTACAGTCTTTATAATATTGTCACATTATTAAGAGTCAACTTGCTTAAATAATTACAAAATTATGAATTATTGAAGGACATTAATAACTTATCAAGAATCTTAAATTATTAGAAATGGGGAACTAACAATTTGGTAAAGGCATAGGTCATATGTAAATTAAAATATTCTTAGTCAACAATTTATCCTTCAATTAAAAATAAAAGTTAATAAAATAATGTCAGATTAATGATTTTTTTAAATCAACTTTCGTCAAGGCAGATCATTAATAATTTTAAAAACACATCTATAGGTTTTTATAGTAAAAATTTTACTCATAATCTTCCGACATTTGTGAATTATTAAATTTGTCATTCTTTGGTAACATGCATGACATTTTAATTTTAACAAGGGATTGCACAGAAATGCCAATTAAAGAGAAGTCTAAAAATTTTCTTACATACGCTATTTCATAAAAAATATTGAGCAATAAGTATCGTGCTGAACTTATCGTAGGAAAAATAATTATCAAAGAAATTTTGTCTGGAAATCTAAATTATAAATTTGTAGCCTTCTAAATGCAAAAATTTTCATAAATTTTTAGTAATTTAGGTTTTCCATAGTTTTATTGTAAAAAATTAGGAACGTTCCAATTAATCCAAGTAAGTGTACGGAGATGAAATATGATGCAGGAGAGTAAAAAACTTTTCAGTGGCAGAGACCCAACGTTGCATGTCAGAATCCGAACATTTCTAAATGCGTGGCCTTCGTGGCTTATTCCAATCCGACTGCTATTTCTGATGTTGTTTATAAAAATTGTCCGCTTGAAATCTTGAAAATATGAAAACTATTTATAGGTTCATGTTAGCCAACACGATGACTTCTCTTCCGTTCTCTATGCATTCAGTTCTATAATATCCATATAACAACTAGGGAATAATCTACATGAGTGACAAAGAAGTAAATTTTCAATGCTTAACATTCCTACATACATGCTAAAACTTACACAGACACCTAAACATTTGCGTAGGTGATGAGTATTTTTTGTCATACACTCATATGATATTTTTAAAGAATGGTAATAATTTCTAATTTCAGGATCAGCAAGGTATCTACTGGCAATCGAAAAATGGAATGCAATCTAAAACAATAGAAAAATGCAATGAACGACATAAACGAAATTTTAATTTATATATTAAAAAAGGAATTATGTCTGGTGCAGCGTTCCGCGTTGCTTCCTCGTATCACAGAGGTCCTCGGTTCGGAATCCTGGTTTGGGCATGGAAGTTGTGTGTGTGTGTTTTCACACTTATAAACTAATATTGTTGACAAGTTGGCAATAAAACCAGTTTCCCAATCGTAATCACTAAAAACAACAATGATTGATAGAATTTAAAATAAATATGAAAAATGAATTATATTTGTGTGTAATTTTTTATAGAAATTTAACCAATTAGACAGGTTTTATCAAAACTTGCTACTCAACCTCGAGAAAAACGTGGAATAATTTGTATTTAAAAAAATAATCTATGTGAAAACACGTGAAAGTTTATGATGTCATTGAAATTTGGAACGCTGTGAAAAATTTCATTCGGGCAATACGATTGCTTTTTTTTACTTTTTCATACGCCTAAACATCACTTTTGGCCAATAATATCCTGAAATACGAAAATATTTAATGGTGCAACAATTTGTAATATTTTATTTTTAAATATTAATAATTTTTTTATATTATGACAACATCGTTTTTTCACATCATAATAAAATTGCCTAGTTCTTCAAAACAAAATTTAGAGGTTACTACAAGTTATTTTTAAAATTACCTTAGTGATTCAATGTACTGCAGTTGTATTTTTGATCCTAAACAACATTTATAAAGCTGGATTGTTTTTGAACGAAACGAGTAGCATTTTTATTTAAAACTTTGGTCGGGTGCGCAACATGTAAACGGTTTCGAGTGAGTGATAACGTCAGGATGACAAACCTTTATAGCAGATATCTCCGTAGTCACGAGTATTAGAGTCATATCTACCAACTAATGAACATTGAAACCAACATATATGATGCATTCATAAACAAAGAGCATCTCGTCGCTTTGAACGTCGATATCGAAACAACCTATGACATTACTCGGAGAGCAAGAATCATTGAAATCTTCAAAGAAATCGGAATCAACGGAAACCTACTGTTCTTCATCGAAAACGCTCTAAAAAGAGATTCAATTAATTTGAATTTCAAACCACATTCGCTATGGACTGAAACTAAGAACGGGCTACCCCAAGGTTCGGTATTAAACGCAACGTTATTTCTCATCGAAACAACAAGAATAATTCCCCGTCCAATTAATATATACTTATTTGCCGACGACAATAATACAGTTTAGAGTGGTAAAGTCCTATCAACGACACAAAACTACTTCAAAAAGCCGTGAATAATATTGTAGACTGGACCCATACCAAGGAATTCAAAATACCAAAAAAAGTCTGAATATGTGGTCTTCTCCAGCAACACAAAACTAAACGAAAACTTTAAACTGAACCTAGAAAATACAACACTGAAATGCAGCACCAAGATAAAAATCCTGGGTATAATTTTCGACGAAAAAAATAACACTGAAACTCCACATCTTCAACTTTCTCATTCAGGTATAGCCTAACATTAATCTCTCCTCTAGTTATCTGGTACCTCATTCTCCGACTCTTAAAAAAACCCTCTTCCTCTAATTCTCTGTTATCTGGGACGCCTACTACCCTAAATTCTGATATTAATAACAAATATTAATTACCGCAATAACAAAATTAATTCACAGCTCAGTCATTTCTCTGGCTATGAAATTGTTTGTCACTGGAAATTCAACTAAATCATGGAAACCTGATAAATATTATATACCATGTAAATACAACTGTAACATCCTCGGATATGTCATCGTAAAAAAAATATAAAAACTGAAAACCGAATGTCAAAAGTGCCTCAACATCGTTAAACCATTATCTTCAAACTACTAGGACGCAAGCAAATACATACAAAGCCTTTATCAGATCCAAATTAGACTTCGGAGCAATCACCTACAATTTTATTTGAAATTTCTCCACTGAAAGAATTACCCTAAGAAATACTCTGTAACTCAGCAGTTCTGTCTGGAGGTTGCAATTTGCAATTCCGTGGCTTTATTTGGTCAATTTGGTCAAAAGGAAGCCAAAAAGTAAGCTTCAAAGCCTTCCGTATTTCCCTAACAATAATTAACACGGACTGTTACTTTAGCTCCACTATGGGCGAATAGCTGGGCCAGTCGAGAAAACCAATTCCAAAGCCAATGTTGGCCAACTCCACTTCCAACCTCCGCCAACTTCGACCAATACAAACCAACTTCCGCCCACACCATGGCCATGGCATACAATGGCCCAGCTTAGGCATATAGTAAAACACTGAGGGAATAATATGGTTTTATTCAGAAATGTCAGCGGGGTCAAATCGAACCCGATTGGGCGATTTGATATTCACTCTCTCGGTTACAGAGATATAATTATAATATATCCCTTATATGACACACTGAGTAAACCTAACGAAGAAAGAACATATCTCCATCAAAAAAGATGTAATAAACGAAATTATATTGATCAGGGTCAAAATAACCCCACCCGGGCGTTATAGTGTTAAGCCACATCAACGTTGAGAGTTCTATTAACGCAGTACATAGTACTTTTACTTATTAGTAATTTTTATAAATGTTTCCACCATGGATAAATCCGGAGATAACTGATATCTTACAGTGTCTTGATTTTCTGAAAATTTTCAAGCTTGTTTGGCCGTTCAATTTATTTGGTGTTATTGAAATGTGAACTGTAATACACTATTAAGGGTTTTCAATAGCACTGGAATAAATTATCGAGTCAAAGGCTTAAATGTAAACTTATCAGAAGACAGGCAGCAGTATTTAGAATATAAGATCAAGAAAAGAAAAAGCTGTAATTAACAAAGAAGTAATAAAAAGATGCAGTCTGTCACCCATGCTGTTTAACTTATATATAGAACAAGCGATGAAGAAAGTTAAAACTGAATATGGGACAGGAATCATACTGCAAGGAAAAGAAATAAAAACCTTACGCTTTGCCGATGATATTATATTATGGGAGTCAGAAGAAGACTTGTAAACCATAATAAATGGCATGAACGGGATCCTGGAGAAATAGTTCAATATGATGATTAATAGAAGGAAAACCGAGGTAATGGAATATAGTTTGGTGAACAGTGGAATAACAAAGATTTTAGGTTGGTAAGGAACGCAAGGAATTACATTCAGCGCTGCTGTCAGGCCAGACAGACGACTTCTGGTCGTAATAGATGCAATGTAGTATAGGAAATAGTAAAGAAAATAAGGGGTGTTATATTTTAAATATTTTGAAAGAAGTTAAAGAATTATACTACTTGGGAAGCCCAATAACTAGGGATGGTAGAAGTATTGTAGACATAAAGAGTAGGATAGAACAGGCAAGGAAGGCTTTCGAGGAAAACAGGAATTTACTTACGGGTAATATAAGAGAAAATATTAGGAAATCGTTGCTAAAAATGTTCGTAATAAGCGTGGCGTTATATGGGAGCGAAACGTGGATGATAGGAGTTGCGGAAAGGAAAAGAATAGAAACCTTTGGAATGTAATGGTATAGGCGAATGCTGAAAAACAGGTGGATAGAATTACTAACGAGGAAGTTCAAAAGAAAATAGGGGAAAAGTGACCAATATGGAGGACGTTGGCCAAGAGAAGGGATAGATTAAGAGGCCACGTTTTAAGACATGAGGGTTTTGTAAAATGAGAATTACAGGGAAGTGTATTGTGTAAAAGCAGCAGAGGGAGATCATAATACGCTAAGTAGATTAGTGAGGATGTGCTAGTTAAGCATAAATGAAAAGACTTGCGCAAGATGGAGGGTTGAATCAGACCAGTTTTATGACTGAATTCCACAACAACAATTGCAATATCAAATCTGTTGTTTTTTCCACTGATGGTTGTTGTTTATTGCATGGAAGATACAGGAAACGAAAGAAAGATGGAGTTGTGAAATTATATTAGTTTGATGGCATTGAGTGGAAAATAAAGCAATAAAGTTTTCTAAAGAAATTAAATTAATAATTATTTGTCGTGGCGAATGAGTATGCATAGGAACGGAAAATAGCTTCCAGAAGCTTTTTGTTGTTTTTAAGGACGGAAGAACTTAGCCCATACACAGATTAATTTGTTGTGCAGTATTGTTGGCCATTGTTGTCCGGGTGTCTTCCGTGTCGAGGTCTTCGTTTATGAGGAAGCGTTGTATTGAACGCTTGAGTCACTTGACGGTGAAGTGGAGATCTTTGTCCCTCATATCCATGGTGCAGCCACACCTTCCGTATCCCCTGCGAGGCTTACAGCTTTGATAGACAGGCGTTTCTTCCGTCTACTGCTGGTTTAATAAAACCTAAAGCTACATTTGAGCGTCGGGGACGAAGTTTACATCCCCTTCCTTTCTTTCCTAGAGCTCATTCGAGTTCCTCTCTCTTTCCACGATTTCTTTCCGGAATACTGTGTCGGGAATGCATCCCATCTGAAAACAAACTCAGTTGCAGCCGCAGCATTTGTTATCTGCGTTTCAGTCCTGGTTTCGTATTCACTCGCCATAAACTCCGTTCCTCTTGCCTTGATTTTGCGCGCCAGTGCGGGCTGTCTCCAGCGACACAGCCGCTCTGTTGTCGCACAGAATGACGACGACGTCTGTCTCTCTCCCTCCCTCCCACCCTCACTCCAAGCTGCTTGTTTTCCATTCGAGTGCCTCTGTTACAAGTTGTTACACATGGCGGTGCAATGATTTGCTAAAGGACTATCTCACTAAAATCGTGCAGCACATCCCCACAGATTAGAATAAAATTAAATTTCTTATCGCTTGAGAAAGTACATTGGATTACTCTTGTTGAAATGTAGTAGCAGATGGTAAATTAATTACCAATATTATAATTAATTTTATAAAAAATATAAATGTAGTAGATTAGTCTGAACAGGATATTTTGATGGCCTATTAAAATTTCCTGCAACTTTGACTCTTTTACATTTATGAAACAAACGTCATTTCTATTATTTACTTTAATTCAGCCTTTTGTCTGAACTTCGTTTTAAAGAATTTCTTCTATTCTTGAATACTTTATTTTTTCAACAATGTATTGTGGTGACAGGGTGATTATTTAATTATTAAAAATAAATTTGAGTTTTATATATAAAATTTACCAATTTTATTACCATATTTACATTATTAAACTTTAAGGCCAGCTGCTTACTAAAACTCACCGGAGAACAAGAGTATAATGGGCATATGTGGGTTTAAACAAGAACTTGGCATCGAAAATTTTAAATTACTCAATCAAGCCAGGGGCGAGAAACATAATCGTGTACATCACCGACTTGTAGATCTGGATCTGGTGACGATGCTGCATCTCTTCATCGGTCAGGTTACCTCGGTGGTTCTTTGCGTCGATTCTCGTGCCATCTGCTATTGAAACAGGATTTATTTTTCCTGTTGACGTCCACTACTCATAATAATGTTGCTGCGTCCACTACTCCTAATAACGTAATGTAATTTCTCCAGTCCTCTCATCTGATCTCTCCTCCAAACGTAATGTATTCTCTAGTCCACTCTCTTATGATGATCTCCTCTAAACGTAATGTGTTCCACTCCAGTCCACTCTCTCATATGCTCTCCTCAAAATCTGTTTTGCCTCCTCTTATATACGTTTCTGTCCCACATTTTTCTGCCATCGGGGTGTGTGAAATTTCTCCCAAGGATGGCCTAAGAAACAGCACTGACCTGCCATTACCGAAATTGTACAGATTTGTTCCACTTTCCTGGCTATAGTCAATTGGACATTATTTTAATTTTAAGAAACGCGGTTGTTACTTGTCCGACGTTGGCCTTGCAAACAGCCTAACCCCCTTCATTATAATTATCTATATACATATATATACAAAATTAATTAAAAAGGGAAATTGTTCTTTTAATATAAAAATATATTATGGGGTGCAAATGCATACCACAGTATGAACATACCAAAATGAGCAATTTATGTAATGTAAAGCCGAAACGTCTCATGAAAGACTTTACTGCTATATCACCTGAGATCCGACAAGGTTAAGTTATAAATGTCTAATATATTCTGCGATAGTGTATTAACAGTCATGGTCTAAGGCTATTTATTAACTATTATCGCGGCGCCTCCCGTTGCCCGGTTATTCATTTATATTAGCCTGCTGTAAATCGATAGTAATCTCTTTGTCAACACTTGATAGATCGTCACATTTTTGAAAATTTACTTTTGACGCCCGTTATCATCCAAATCGCACAAATGTTCGTTGAAAATTAAATATTTTATGTAGGATGTTGCATACAATCTACAAAACAACGTGCGAATAATTCGTAACACAAACAATGCACCTTTCACATTTGCACAAAAGATTATTTCAAATACGCTCCATTCGTTCAATGTCGAATAAATGGAAAAATAATGCACTCAGTATGCATGCAATTACAATTCACGGAACTCGGCAATCTGAAATAGTAATTTAAAAACAATGGAAAACTACGAGGCAATGATCTTGAGCATGTGGTGATGCTTAAGTCAAATGCCACAATTAATTCAAACGGTTCTCCTGAAAATTTATAATTATGTTTTTTTTATTATTTAAATAAATTCCTTGAAGGAACAATGCTTGCAATGACTGAGCACTTGCAATAAAATCTCTCGTTGAAACAAAAAATTATTAAAGCTGTCAAAGAAAACAATAAGAAAGAGAACATTTTTCTTAATTTCAATTTAACTTTATTGTAATTACAAAACATTCTATCCCGTTCTATCCCGGGGGTGTGGCAAAAATTCACCAAAAATCTAAATTCCTCATTTTATATTGATAGTAGATTAACTAAATAATAGAATAAACTAATTTTTTATACCTTTATAGTGCCATTTCTTCCTTTCGAAAATTTTACATAAATTGTTAAATAATAAGTGTCCAGCTCTGCCCCGACTTTCTCTATATGTAAAATTTTTTCAGCTATTTTTTAAGAAATTATGAATCTTCACAACAGCGGCACCTACCAGGTCCGATTATAGCTAAAAATCATCCAGGTTACACCTTAACTACAACATAAAATATTTAATCAAAACCGGTCAAGCTGTTTACAGAGGAGATGAATTGCGAACACACGCACACCAGAAATTAATATATAAAGATTTATTGAAAGGTATCGAGTATAATTTATATAAAGTAACTGTAAGTTACACATTTATTATAATAATCACAAATATTGATTGTAATTTTTCGTTGTAGCGCAGTAGGACCCCTCTCTAATTTAATTCAAGTTTCTTTGATTTTAAATGATCGAAATACAGCAAGAATATTCTAACTCGGAGACAGCCTGGCAAGGGGTGGGTTTCTCCCAGTACCAGAGTGTCGGGTTGAAATCGTGCCTGTCTGCAGATTCAAAAGGTTAGGCTTGTTTTGAAGAAGGAACGTTCACCCTTCAAAATTTCCTAAGGACAGTATTCAAAGGAGTGTTGCTCTTAAGTGGAAGGGAAGAGGAAGCCAAGGAAGTAGGAGAGAAGATAGAAATGAACAATTAATAAGTCATTGTTGATCTAGAGTTGAGAGGGAGGTGAGTATTGATGATCTTGAGTTAGAAGAAAGAGCGAGCAAGGAAGACCACAACTTCGGACTTGCTTTAAGTTGAAAGAAAGTGGTTAGTAGCTTTGTGTTGGAATGTAGAAGGAGCAAAACTGTGAATCGCCGGTCCAGAGTCAGTCAGCAGAGGATAAATCCGCTGCCGACCTGCAAGTGTGAGAGTGGAAGAAGGAAAACAACGACGCAGTATTTCCGAAACTGCTGAGTAGATGAAACAGGTTCATCACGAACGTTAAATCTCTGCTGCACGTTGTTACCCCAATAATTAACCCTGAGAAACCTTTTGAAATCAAAACAATCGTCCCCTTTAATTAATATTTATAATTGTATAGTGCGCAGGGCCCATTAAATAAATTGATTTTTATATAAAAAGCACAAGTAATTCCAGTAAATAAACTTAAATAAATTAACTCCTTACCCTGATATCATCGTCATCACTAGGAAATACGTTTACAAATTAAAAAATGTATTATTTTAATATCGATACATTATTCTGGATAAATATTATTATTTCACACCTTTACAAATTAAATAAATCGATATCCCAAATATGAAAATTAACAGAATATTTCTAATTGAAGCACTATTTAATTGTTATACTTCTTTTCGTCTCTATATTTAAACGTAACGTTATCGTATAAACAACCTGTTGATAGTACTAAACTGTACAAAAACATCTTTGAATATGTACGTTTAGAATATCTATTATAATTCTGATGTAATTTATTGTATTAGTTAAAGAAAATTATCGAAGTTTTTTTATATGTAGTGATAAATTTTTAAGTCAGTAAAATCAGTCATTCTTATTTAAATAACAGGCCCAAGAGTAGAAAATAGTCAATAGTTCTATAAAAGTATCTATTTAATTAAAAATTACAGTAATTATTTTGAGAACAAAACTGCTACCCTAACTCTTCTAATCTAACGGCGAAGTTACCAAACGCTTCCGCTAACAACCAAAATTAATTTAATGTAGTTGAGTATATTAGATATTACAACTGGTGTTCCCAAGTATTTGTTATTGGCAAATTTAATGAATTTAATAATAATATGATTATATAATATTTTGTAGATAATTTCCCATATAGTAATTTTTACTGTTATTTTCGCAATTTCAAGGTTGAGAAATGGTTTATTTATGGTCAGCGTATAATATACATATTTTGAATTTTTAATAAAGTGGTAAATATCTCTAAATAATGTGAAACGTAACATGATATTACAGTTAATTTGATGTTATGGGTTTACGTTAGACTTTTCTTTTTTTATCAAAGAAAGTCTTGATATCTATGATTAAAAGTACATAATTATAAATTTGTTTTGAAAATGGATGTTACGATGTGATAATTTATTAAATTTTATAATTTTTAAATAATCCAATTAATCTGCAACTAATAAATATATGTAATTTGCTATTATTAGCAAATTATTAATTACATTGAGCATTACGTCTACAAACGGAATTCAACCCTCTCTGCAAGATTACTGAAGAATGAAAACTTACAGAAGGAAAGCTTTCGTCGTTACCCTGTATTCGCATGATTTCTAAGCGTTATTAGGTATTTCCATATTAAATGTTTCAGTCACTATAAAGTCGTATACGGGATTATTTTTGCATTTACATTTTCATCGCGTACCGTATTAACTGAAATTCTTCCTTGGAGCCGTTACTCAGGATTGAAGGTCTGTTCTGCAAGGTTTTACACTCAGCTTATTAGCACCAGACGCAGATTTAAACTGTGCCTCCATGTAGGAAGACTTTTGGCCTGGAGCCAAGTCGGAATCTGAAAGCCTCGAGCGTTCTGGACTCTCATTTCACTTATAAACTTAAGGAAAATTACAAGAAAATAAATGTTTGTCTGAGCGGCAAATTATGCCAGTGACTCACCGTACAACCAGAAAGTGGTTTTGCTACGTGCGCTAATTAATTCTTTGTAAAACTATGTCTCGTCATTGGATTAAATACCATTGTTATTAAACGTACTGGAGTCTGGAAGAAATGGAATTTTAGTTCGTTTACCTTATGAAGTTCTGCTCATATATTTACGTAACACTTAACGATTCATTACGTTGTTTGCCTTCATTAACGCGGTGCACTATATGCAGAGTGAGATTCGAATTTCACGTAATTTGGAAGCCTTTTCCATAACTACATAGCATTAATTAAAACTGATTAAAATACACATTTAGCACGTCTAATAAAACACGAATAGTGGCAAAAGGCAGAAATGGAATAATTTATTAGTATTGATAACGTTTTGTCCCCCAACTTTCGGGACCTCCTCAGTTCTTTCTACAAATATATAAACATATATAATATTATATATATATTTCGTTTTATAACGTCTTGCGTCTTCCGATTCTCAAACGCCACTCATCTCTGTCTTTCCATAAATTTTATTCTATCCTCTTTCTCAGATTTCCTCATTTATGCCACTAATCCAGCTCTTTCTGGGCCTGCCTTGTTTCCTTCATTATTCCGGCTTCAATTGTAGAATTTGTTTCAGTACTCTTGTTTCTGGCATCCTTTGTACGTGTCCAAACCAGATCAGTTGTTTGTCTCTTATGTCATCAATTATGTTGTGTTTGACATCCATAATTTCTCTAATTTTTGTGTTTCGTATCCTGTCCATTTTTGATCTACCTACCGCCCTCCTCCAGAAATTTATTTCGGTCGCTGTTAACTTTTTGGCCATTTGTTCTTTTAGTGGCCAGACTTATTATATTTTTTTACAATTGTATGATATATTCTTTGTTTGTTCTGTTTCGTAATACTTTTGTCCCATAAAATGCTATTTCTTTCTTGAATCGCCCCATCCAGTGTGCCCTTTTGTGATATTTTTATTCCCAAATATTTATATTCATTGAATCGTTTTATTTGTTGTCCATTTTCAATTTCTAGGCCCTGTTGTTCTCTTCCAATACACATGTATTCAGTCTTGTTCATATTTACTTCTAATCCCCATTTTGAATACTCTTCTATTAATTTGCGGGTCATGTAATTCATATCGTCATAGTCTTGGGCTATCAATATTTGGCCGTCCGCAAAACATAACGTGAATAAGATGTTATCTTTTAAGGGTAGACCCATGTTTCGGCATTTTTCTTCCACTCCTATTAGTGTGTGTTCGAGGTAGATTGTGAACAATGTGGGAGGTAGGCAGCATCCTTGTTTTAATCCTTTGGTTGTTGTGAATCCTTCTGTGACCATGTTGCCTATTTTAATTTTTGTCTTTGATTGTTTATACAGGGTCTTTACTGTTTTTATTAGTTCGATGTTAATGTTAGTTTCTTCAAGGGCTTCCCATACTTTTTTCAAAGGGAGTCATACTCATTCTTTAGGTCAACAAAGAGTAGATGTAATTCTTGTTGAAAGGACGTTTTCTTTCCAATAATTTGAGTAATCGAGAATATATGATCAAAATCCAGCTTGCTCTTCCGCTTCCATTTGTTGGTATTCCTTTTCTATTCTTTGTTTTATTATTTTTCCGTATAATCTGCTAATTGTATTTGTTACGGCTATTCCCCTGTAATTCCCACACATACTTCTTTTTTAAATACAGGTGTTAGATTTGATTCTTTCCATTCCACGGGTATCTCTTGTGCGTTTACACATTGTTGAAAGTTCTTTTGTAAATGTTCAGATAACTTTTTGCTTCCATTTTTTATTAGCTCTCCAAATTATTAGTTCTACAAATACTATGTGTAATTAAATATATGTAGCTAAATATAAATAAACTTGGTACGCTGTAGGTACTTACAATTAGAATATAACAAAAATTGATTGTTGCTCCTGTAACGTCCAGGGCGAAAATCAGTGAAAACAATGGCAAGGAAAGAGATCGAAAAGCTAACATTTTCGTAACCGATCGTAACGGAATAATTTTAAAACTACAAGATTTAGGTATCAACGAGTCCAGAATGCGCATGTAAATAACAATAATAATGAGTCGTATACCGAATTTAAATTTTGCTTATCTGTTTTTACGTTTAAAGAATATAACAATTCATTTTATGAGAAGAATATCGCTCATCAATCTAGGATAACAATTGTTCTTTGCATCTAAAATGTTCTCATTACCCTGTGTTTTTTTAATATACACGTTTAGTTAGTACAGTTTGTTTATTTATAAATGGTTTAAAGATTGAGAAATGTTTCTTAATTCTTAACTTTTCGTTCAGCCAGACCAATATAATAATCTTTGCTGCATAGAAACTGAATATTGTGTGTAATGCAATCTTTATAATTAACTCAAAATTTTAATTATTAAAAGTCCTGAGAACTACAATGTACCAAGTTTATTTAAATTTAATTATGCATGTTTAATTATTTAATTTTTATGTAGATAGCATTCTTTGTGTTTTATTTGTAACAGTAAGTCCGGTATAATATTATTTAGGACAATTATTTCATTATATCATACATGCAAAATATTAACGAATATAGTATATTACATACAAAAAGCTCTTTCCTAATGCGAACTGAGAGCACACTCTTTAGAAGAGTATAGAAATTAACATATCCAGCTCTAACTGAGAACATCTATAATTAGAAATGAAGATCAAGAAGGCAGAAATCGAGAAAGGAGTAATAAAAGGATGCAGTCTGTCGCCCATGTTCTTTAACATACATAGAACAGACGAAGGATAAAGTGAAAACGGATTATAGAAAAGGAATCATACTGCAAGGAGGAGAAATAAAACTCCTACGGTTTGCCGATGTTATCGTATTAGGGGAGTCAGAAGATGACTTGGGAACGGTAAAATAATATATGGCATGAACGTGGTCCCGGAGAAAGAATGAAATATGAGTATTAATGGAACGAAAACCAAGGAAATGGAGTGTAGTATGGGAAACAGTTGAATAACAAGATTGTGAAGGGTTATTATGAATAAAGTGAAGGAATTCTGATAATTGGGCAGTATAATAACTAGGGATGGTAGAAATATAGTAGACATGAAGAGTAGGACAACAAAGGCAAGAAAAGAATAATTTACAAACGACTAGTATAAGTATGAAGATTTGGAAAACTGTACTAAAAATATTCGTATAGAGTGTGGCGTTATATGGGTGCGAATCAAGTCTGTTAATGGTTGTTTTATCATTATTAGTTAGTTTTTCTCATTTTATCAATAGTAAATTTATAATTTTTAATATTATTCGAAGTAAAACGTAATTTTTACTTCATCTTTAACAATAAACATTTAAGAATATCAGTTTCACAATCAAAGTAACAAAACTTTAATATTTAGAAGAAATTTATTAACAACATGAAACAACTAATAACGATAAATAGTCACCAAGATAGGAAATTCCAGGGGTTGAAAATTTGTAATACAAGACATGGTAATGAAAAAGCGGTAAATAATTAGAGATGTAAGTATAACTCTTGCCTGTATTAAACCAAATACGAAGTAAAATTCTTGAAATTGATTGGAAATATGCTACCTGAAAAGTGTAAAAGTTGATAACATTGGCTACCCTGAGCGTGGACGAGTAATTTATAGGGTGGCCTTTCACGTAGTCAGAGGTCACATTAATCAGAACGTAACTGAGATGGCGAATCAATCACAGTTTGTGCCGCAGTAATGTTTGATATCAGAGGAGTTCTCTTGAACCACTTCATTCACACCATCAATCGATTTGACATCAAATACGAGAGATATGCAGTAATCAAAGACAGAAATTGGTATATAAAAAGATTTTTCACTTTTACAAAATCAGACATAATCCTCACAAATATTAATATACTGTCCAGACGATGAGCTAGTTCTCTATCTTGCACTTCCAGACAGTTTATAACAATTTATTTGATATTCTCCTTGTATCAGGAAGAATAGGAAGTAGAAGAGAAGAAGAAATGAACAATTAAATAGTTAGTGCAGCTTCGAAGTTGAAGGAAAGAATATGTAGGGGGGGCGGGAATTGAGTCATAGTCGGAAGTTGAAGGGAGGCGAGAAGTTCAGTCTTGCTTGGATGTTGGAGGGAAGACAAGTAAGAGACAAAAGAAGGACGAGTATGTGTTAGATTCAAGAGTACAGACAAAAGACCCGGCAGTACCAGATTCATTGCCTTTTCTGTCGACGAGGGCAAGCTCAAAACTCGACCTGGTGGAAGGAAATACATTACCAAGGAAGTTTCAGAATCGGTTGGTACTTACATCCAGGCACGGAGTCACATAGAAGATAAAACAGGTTCGTCACGAACGTAAAATCTCTGCTGCATGCTGTTAACCCAATAATTAACCCTGATAAACAGCTTGAAATTTAAACAATCCTCCACCTTAATAAATATACATAATTGTAAATAGTGCGCATGACCCTATAAAGAAACTGTTTTGAAATATAAATAAAACTATTATTATTAATTTTAAAGTGCAAGTTATTTCACCTAATTATTTTAAATAATTTCCCCACATTATTTCATTTACAAGATAACAGTGAGA
Organism: Eucriotettix oculatus; assembly: GCA_034510155.1. Taxonomy (NCBI): domain Eukaryota; kingdom Metazoa; phylum Arthropoda; class Insecta; order Orthoptera; family Tetrigidae; genus Eucriotettix; species Eucriotettix oculatus. The sequence continues at coordinate 52,291,427 of CM067376.1, read as the reverse complement.
AAGATAGAGCTACTTTCCATACGTTGTTTAAAATCAGAGACATTTCATCAAAAGAAATGGAAACTTTTGAAATAAAAAATAGGACATTATTTAATTTATATTAGCCAACTGCAGAACCTATGAATAAAAGGCTAGAACGGAATAAAATGTTTTATAACCCCTGAATGGGGTTGACATTGTTCTTCTTCTTCTTCCTATGGCTCAACAGCCCTCTTGAGGCCTAGGCCTACCGAGGCGACTGCGGACTGTCATCTGGTATGACGGGTTGATACGTGGTCAGTGTATCAATTCCCCATCAGAGGATTGACATTGTACTCAAACAATATCAAAGGAATTAAAAATTGCCTATTTATAGCCAATATAACATTAAATTAGTACGACTGTTCATAAAGTTCCCATATATGTTTGCCATATAATTATAGTTTCGTAAGGAATATAATTAAAAGCATAAAGAACTTTGACTGTCATAAAACTCGTAACATCAAACTGCACGGGTGATACTGTACACGGATTGAGGTTTGAAGTTGTCAGGATTTCAACGTTACCTCAGGAATATTATTTCTTTTTAACGGTTTGGTAATTTTATAATAGAAATTAACCTAACGATAATAATACAGAGACGAAATTACTTATAAATAAACTACAAATTAATATGCACGTTTTTCTGTCATTAATAGACCAAAATTCGTTTGCTTGAAGCTGCGGCCATGAGATAATAAAAGAATACACTTATTCGTATGTTAACGACTGTGTGACAACAATTTTTTTATTATAATTATTGCAGCAAAAATAACACTAATCAGAAAAATAAGAAAATTGAGTATCTTCTTTTACGTTGATTAATATAATAATTTATTTAGAATTAGGACGATATTCTCACGATCAGCATACTGATAGTTTATTCGCTGTTAATGATAATAGCATCGTTATTTGTCTAGTCTAGATTGTCGAATTTTAGTTTTACTTTTCACTGCTACGTCCAATGTAGGTAAACTGCAACTGAAGTAAGATTTCAGAATTGTGTTTCTTTTTCGCTAGTGACAATTTCAACGCACGTGTTCCCCAAATACGGCATGAAAATAATTTTAATTTTAAAATCTTGAGTTATGATTTCCATTTAATCTTCGGGACTGTTTTGCGCTCAAAACTTCCATAAGAAACATTCTCCAACGAGCACGTGCCCAATCCATATTCTTAGACCTAAATGTGGAGTGCAACATAACCCACGGAGTATTTTAGGCAAGTGTAAATGAAACTGTGGACAAGGTCGTTGGAGTCTAGTTAACAGAACTCGCTCTCTCAAGTGCAGGAAATACAAACTCCGCGGCTGAGAGAAACGGAACAGCGCAAAAAGAAATGTTACTGAACTGTGCAGGCAAGAACAGCATTACGTCACACAAATTTCTGTTACAGTCGGATCTAACTTCTTGCCCTGTCTTCGGCTCTGGAACTGCACAAGGACTTTCACTCGACTCGAGAAACACAACTATGCACTTTGAATCACTATGCACTTATCTTGATGACGTTCAGTTAATTTAGCAATAAAATTTCGTTTAATTTAACACGAAGTATTTCGAATAGCATTACTACATTTTATTAAATTTTCAGATAATGGAGCTTTTTAGCCGATAATTTAGGACATTCGTTGAACAATAAAATAAAAATTATTTAAAAGTACGTTTCCAATTTACAAAATCCTATGCATGTACAAACGTTTAGTCATAATGATGGCATATTATAATATAGTATTGTACAATTAATTACAGAAAAATTATCTATAGCTCTCAAAGTGGAATTAATCGATAATCTGTCCGCTTATTGGGTCGGAAAGGATAGTGGCCATCCAAAAGAATTTCAGTGTATACATACTTTCTATATTATTAAAGGGGTCATTATTTTAAATTAAATTAAATTATGTATAAAGCTAAATTTTACGAGTAGTGGGACTCGAGTGTGTCAACATGAAAGAATCTGCTAAAAGAATGTTCTTTGAAGGATTGAGAAGCCGCTGGCTAGCAATGTCATAAATGTGTCAGATGGAGTAATCTGTGGTCCAAACATTTTAACACGTCTCACAGAACGTGGAATGACCTGGTGCGTGACTTTGCGATTTTCGGCCAGACGTGTGAAGTGTTCGGTTATCAGATTAATTGCCGTCAAAACGGCAATGAAACACCGAACCCTTAATATAAACTAAATTTTGACTTCCGGGTGAGCCGGAAGTGAGAGGAAGTTGTAATAAAAGCAGAGTAGTATAACAATTCCCGTCACCGCTGTATTGAGTACATCGATAGTTGAAGTTGTATTAGTTGGTGATCACGCACTTACTAATCTCATTGGTCGAAAACAGATCATTAAATGTTTTAAAAAACATTCTATTAATTTCCGTCGTGGCGTCCATGTATTACTGAATTGATAGACTAGTAAAAAAGTTGACGATAAAGCTCAACAGCCGAGTAATATAATATTTTCGTCACCGCTCAGATCGGGTGTATGTTACAATATATATTAAAATTTTTGATCTCATGTAATTAGGTTATTTTTAAGAGTGATTAAGTCACTGTGAGGTTATAATGCCTAATTAATAAATTAGTCATGTTTAATTTATAATATTTGAAATGTAAGTTTAACCTTAAAGTTAAAAACGACGGATTTTACTGCACTTCGTCTTTGAATTTAAATTAACATTTTTAATTGCTGATTACGATCTTTTAATAGATTAAGAAATTTGCTCTGATACAATTTAACGAATGGAACGAAGGTAGAAATAGGAACACACGTAACTTATTCATGTATCTATATTTTTATTGACACAGTTCCCAAATTAATTTATCGTTGTCAGAGCAGAGACCTGAATTTCACTTTATTGCGGTCCTCGTTAAAATTCTAATATAGTAGAGCAGGGAATGGAAATTTTTCCTTAACTGTTTGAGTCTCAACTGTACCCTGAGAGCAACCCGCAGCAGCAGCTAGATTATTCCACTTTCTTCTTCAGACGCTGAGGAGAAAAAAAATTTCCCTACATCAATATTCTCTGGTATACATAATGCCTTGAATTTATTATTGCATCTTCCGAACCGTCCAAATATCCTTTATTCCTCGCTTATTCGTTGCAAAAATAGAGTGCAAGGTCTAGTTGTCAGAGTTACAGTTTCCATTAATTTACGTCTTATACTGCGATCGGGTTTACGAATTCTTAAGAGATAAGCCTGAGTCGTGTTGGTCCATGGAATAACCTGATGAATTTCAATTGCTTAAATATTGTCAAGGGATGCTGAACCATTTAAATAATGCAGAACTCAACTTTAACAATTCCTTTTTGTAGTCAGAGAATTTAAACAACGTAGCGAATTTTACACTTTTTTTATCCAGACAATACTGAAGCACTTCTAAGTCAGTTACGATTGCCATCAGCATAAAACCTTGGAAGCCCCAGAGTCCTTCAATTAATGAACCTTTCCCCTCGAGAACTTTGATAATTACAGTTTAGGAGTATGAAGACCAGTATTCGCGTGGCCTAATCTAGGTGAAACACAAGTTTTTGAAAAACAATTTTATTAATCAAAGATAGAGAAAAAAGTAATATCGCCAAATTAAGTTAAATTTAGAACACTCATTTAACGTATAAAAAATTTTCGATTAGTTTATAATCTGCAATCAATAAAAAGGTTTATTTCATAAAAACGTTTACCTATCGTGGAATTTTTCATTGCGGCAAGGTTGGTATCTAACCGCTTTATGCTATTTAAAGCTAGAGAACTCCTTAATATAATTAAGTCGTCACACTAATAATTTATCTGAAATTCGTAAAATATATACAGTACCTTGAATTATTTACCCCATTTTAATTCTGCTTTGAAAGAACTATGCTCAATTTATTATTTGTTTGATATATAATGGAAACCAGAAAATGCCTTTCACCTAGATAAACCATAAAATAGTATGTAGTGAATTCTACGGCCATACTACTTTCTACACAATTAAAAAATGATTCAAATTTGTGTAATCCTTGTACAAATTTGAACACGTGGAAAAATAGGAACAAATATTGGCGCATATATTCTTAGAATCCGGGGAAAAATACTGGGTGGGGGTGGGTGAAGAAGGTTAATTATCCTCTAGCAAAGACGTGAAAGGAATTATGTTTGAAAATTTTAAATGTATTAGTACGCAAAATCCGTTACGTCAACATGAAACAAGACAGACTATGACACGCAATTGGCGTCTATTTGTTAACAGTGTGATAATGCCACATTTGGTTAATTTCATCCTGACAAATATGAACATATGAAAGGATAATGATAAAAAAGACAAGATTTTTTAAATACGTTAGTTATTATTATTATTTTAAGTGAGAAATCTTGAGAATGTTACATTACGTGAGCTGCTTGGATTCTCTCTATTTAATAACAGTTACGTACTAAATAATTTTTCAATCATTACATTAATAGATTTAATTGTGTTTGTGTAACTGATAATGAAATAATTTCAAAATATAATTTCGAAGGAATATTGACACTATAGGTAATTGGCCAATCGAAGGGAAGTGTGTGGGGTAATAACAGAAGGAGTCCAAGGATGGAATCCGCTAAGAAGATTAGTGAGGATATAATAGTTATGTAGTAATGAAAAGGCTTGCGTGGAATAGGTTAGCTTGGAAGGGTGCATCAGACTGAACACAACAACAAACAACATAATTAATGTTGTGACTTTACATTTGCTTAACAATTTTTTTATGATTTTATTTTAGTACGTCAAACAGCTTTTACGGGGCCTTGTAAAACGATAAATTGAAAATATAATGAAATCGGTTCTTTGTTTTTTTATATATATTTTTGCTTGCTTAATTGCATATATCTTTGATAGATAAAATCTCTGTCCACTATTGTAGCTGGAATAAGGGTTTTAAACATTGTAGCTTAATTACATGTTGAAAGAGTAAAACATTGTTTGTTGATAAGGAATTTGAAAGTGACACTATTTATTCACATACGGATTGTCAAGTGATTGAAATGTATATTTCTGTTCGAATATAAATGATTCATTAAATTTTTCAGTTACTCCGTTATTTATTAACGTTTGTTGAATTTAAGTTAAATTTTGTGTGTGTATTGTCTCTTTGTTTATTGTTTACTAATACATTATACATTTGCTATATTTAGGTTTTATTTTCAAGATTAAATGTTTTATTGAAGTGCTTGTTAGCTGTGAATATTTTTTTGACTTGCTATATTCCCTCAACAGAGGATTAATGGAGCCAATAAATAAATATAAACAAAAGTCTCGGTTCTTTATAAATTTTTTTCCTATATTTTTTCTGCAAGTCTGTAGGGATATTGGAAATAATTGTCTCGGAGAGCTCAATTTAAAAGGAACTCTTTGAAGCTGTACCTAAACAGGATTAAATTAATTATCGTGGATATAAACGTAACACGAGAACAGCCCAAGACACCTAAACATCTATTAACCACTGTTTTTGGCTGGAAAGTCTTCATGAAAATCAACTCACTCAACTGAGAACAAAATGACATTCGCCTAGCTAGAATGGACGTTATTGTAAAATTTTATCTTCCAAATTGTTTATTGAATAAATATAATGCTTTCGTTTCGATAACTGTTTTGAGTGTTCCATTTTAATTTAATTGTATTCTTTCAATGTAAGAGGTTTCTCGAGTTAATAACTACATATTGCACACATTTAACTACTAATCTGGGAACGAAACTTGGGTCGAGATGTCGCAATATTCTATTATTGAATGGTTCTGATACTGTTAGTATTCATGTCTTTTATGAAAAAATTAGCGTTCTGCTGATTAAGGTAGGCGTGGACAGGTAAATGCTGAAGAAAAGACGCAGTCGATACCGGTTAACTTTCATATTGACTAAGAGATGTGTTGAATTAAATACTGTTCTAGACTAATAAAAATACGTACCCGGGAAATACGGTGCAGGTAAAACTGTTAATAAATTAGATTAGAGATTTTCTCTAATTGTACGTACTGTCAAGAGAATAAAGGTTGGGATTGAGGTGAAGAAGAAGGGAAATACCATATATTAAAATTAAGAGGACGGGCAGAGGGAAATTTTGATGGAGCCAAAGGGACAGGTACAATGTAATGATGATGCGAGGAATCAACTGGGTAATAACCCGCCTGCATGACGTTCGCATTCGAATTTTGAATACAGCGGCTGCGCAAAGCAGAGAGCAGCTGACAACCTGAGAGGCTGAAATAAAAACCAAAAGAGAGTTTCAAGTGCTTTGGGAGGTGGTATCTTTTTATTTTTGCCGGAACAACGTGTAGAAAACTAACGTCTTTATAATGTAAGTTTAATGTATTAATTCTGACATAATAAATGTGTTTGTGTGTTAAGTTAATAATTTTGACTTGAGTACGTATTTAATAAAATGAAATGAAAATAATGTTTTATTAAAGTTACTTAATGTTTGAAATATTATCATTCCTTAATATGGAATTTTCATGACCGAAATAAAAGTCATAATTTATTTCTTTATTTTTTTTTGGTTAACAGGCTACATGAGGGTGATCCTGAAACAGGCAACTCCCCTCTAATATCATAGGAAGGGAATTGAAAAGGGGGGATGCGGAAGGTAGAGCAAGGTAGCCAAGGGTTAACTAGGGCCCCCGGGCTATGGTTTAAGGATCCTACCCGGTGTTTCACCTAAAGAGATGCAGGGAAAACCCTAGAAAACCTGCATCAGGTAGGTCGGGCATTGGGTACTATTCTCACGCCCTTCCGAATGACGGGAGACGAGTTTGCTGTGAGGACGCAGCATTCCCTTCTCCGTGTCTCCACCAGTTTCAGGAGGCAGTTGGCCGACTGATCCAATGGGATCAGTGGACATCTCTTGCCATATGCCCAAGGTCTTTGACCCCAGTACATATACCTCCTAAAATAGGTGAAGGTGTCTCGGCATATGAGAACTTTGATAAAAAGTACCCAGAGAGAGTGCGAGGCATTCCCGACATGATCAGGTGAGCCCCGCAGTCACTCTGGATCATAATTTATTTTTAGTTGTTGATATATATATATATATATATATATATATATATATATATATATATATATATAGAGAGAGAGAGAGAGAGAGAGAGAGAGAGAGAATGGCGTCATCGCTGGTTGGAAAAAGTTCCAATGTAAAAGAAATTTGATCCTGAAACTCATGATATAAGCTAATAACAAAAGTAAATTCTTCATTTATTCCCCCAAGAGTGACAACATTTTGATTCCATAGTCGCCCCTGAGCGAGAGTTACATAGGGTACGTAGTGTTTACATAGTCTGCGACTGTGACTAGTGATATTTAGGTAAGCTTAAAGATTATTTATCATCCAACAGTAGGAGTAATTAATTACATATTACAAATTTACGCTAACGCGAGGCACAATAATTATTAAATATTACAAATCAGTACGCCCAAGCGTGGAATTAATTTAAGAATTACAAAATGGGCATGCTGCGAAGATTTAAATATCACAACACTGTAGCAGCTGTGTATGTTCAAACTCTTATTGCAAGGAAAGTTTCTAGTTATTGGAAGAAAATGTATGGAGTAAGATAAATACTTAAAGGAAGTAATAGTAGTAAAACGACTACAATTCAAATTACGAGTACTAAATTCGACTTTCTGTTATTTTGTAGCAGCTGTTTCTCTGAACCTGTTGCAGTCTGGAAATGAAATTCTAGGAGATTCTCTGAAGGTCGACGTCAGAAGTTTTGCATATATTTGTTTTGCATTCCAATTGCTGGTAATTAAACTCAGTGAATACTTTTAATGATCTCTTAAATAATAAAATAGCAATATGTATCTAACGTTCTGCCTAATGGCAGGCCCAAGTGAGGAAAGTTTCTACTTCAAAAGGAAATTATTTCCAGTGGTGGTTTCCGTTGCCTTCCGCCGGATGTTCTCTGCGGGATTTGATCCTGCTTTACAATTGCGATGAAGACACCCAACCATCTATTCCATCAACGGGATTGAACCCGTGTTACAATTAGGATGGTGAGTCCAAGAAGATGATTTAGCCCACCTTTCAAAATTTGTCCCTTTACTGGGACCGAACCTGGAACCTCTGTGATGAGACAATAAACGTTAGCCACTGCACAACTGAAGGTTGGCCTTAAATAATCATGCTGATAATACATATATATATATATATATATACATATTGAAATATTTAGATTTTAATAGTCTCCGTTGTTTTGTAAATATATTAATGTTTTGATAACATAAGTAACGTCTGTTCATTAATATTTAAGAACGATATAAAATGGTCTTAATCTTAACAGACAAATTTCTGTACTTATATGACATACAAAACGTTTCTTCTACCAATTTTTAGACCTTCTCAAGTGAATAGTAAATAAAATTCTCTTGATAAGGCCTACCAATCGGTCGAAGAAACGTTGTGTATGTCACATAAGTACTGAACGTTGCCTGTTAAGATTAAGACCATATCATTAATAAATATTAATGAATGGCATATTAATAAATTCGTAGCATGACGCAAGTCCTAATAATTTTTATTGCATCACATATCGAGTAATGCTGTCATTTTTGTTTCCTGCAGTAAAAAATTCTGTGAATAAAGGAAATACGCAAAGAATAACCAACTGTTTTATTTATATTTATTGTTTAGTCGCATCGTAATTTTAAACAATCTTTTTAATTTCCTTAAAGGAGGTTTCGTAAACATTATCCGAAATACTAATGAATAACGATAGATGATCTGTTCACACAAGTTTCTGAGCATATATCACTCCTTCTTCAATTTATGTTCCGAAAAATAGGTTATAGAAACAATTATTTACTAAACATAATTCAAATATATTTTTTAACCTATATTTTTTAAATAAAGCTTATTTTGCTCTTTACATTTTAAGAAGCCATAAAGTGACTCGGGTTTAGAAAGTTCTGATTGAGAGCAATTAGCGGGTCGCCGTCGTCTGCAATTACAGGTGCAATAAATTTAGCTGCATATTTACTGTAAGTAAATGCAAATGTAGTACTGAAAGAAGCTGCAGTATTTCCTCATCAGCCCGGAATACGTAATTTGTTGAACGCTAACGACCACCTAAAATTTCTGAATGGGGAATCCTCCGTAACGTCAAATCAATGAACTGTTGCGAGAGCTTGATTGATTGCTTGGACTTAAGCCAAGAGTAGGTGGGCTTTCCATGAATAATTCATCCGGAATGTTAGTATAGGATGCTGAGATATTTATCATAAATAGAGAGGGATTTTACTCATATAAATTCTTCCCTTCCCAACGCTTCGGTCGGTTTCTTGCAAAATTCAAACATATGAGTGAAAACCATTTATCAAACTGTCGTCGCATTCTCATGCATTTTAATGTTCATTACATTTCTTGAAATTAGTAAAATAAAATTAATGAAGACGTGGTATAGGAACGCATTTTTTTCGATTTAAAATACTCTAGCGCATGTCAGGTTTATTAATTAAATTAAATTATTTATTTCAATATAACAACCGCGTTCAGTGTTTGCCTGCTAAAATGGGTTGCTATACCATCAAAGAAAACATCGGTAACGCCCGTTTAAAGTAGCCAGGTTCCTGGAAACCGTTCTTACAGAACCAAGTAACATTTTAACCAAACAAACAGGAAATGTTTAATATATTTGGCTGGTGGTGCTGAGGCCAGTTCCCACCAATTAGGGGACTTGTAAGAAAAAAGAGAGTGGAGAACTGCTAGTGAAGAATTTTGCAGAAATCAGAAAATCGTAGAAGAACGAAGAGAGAAGCAGGCGACCACGTTCCTGAAAGAATCAGGCGTTGCTTCAAGTCCTAAGGCAGAAATTCTATTCTGGTAAGCTGCCGGAGGTATTTTTCCTGAGAAAGTTGCGACGATAAGTTTAATATTTTATCAAACTTTCTTTTCTCCAGTTTCCATACTGAAACTCGGTAACATCAGGAAAAGTATCGTGTTGAGCAGCCTGTAATGTTTTCGTTAGGTTAAATAATCTTCTTTGTATATTGTTTCTTGGTTTATTTTCAGTGATTAAAATATATAAATGTCAAACATATGTTACTTAATTAGAGGTAACAAGTCGCGTGCTGCAATACAACTACTAAAAGACAAAGTCTGCGACTTAGAATAAAAATTGACCACTGACTGGTATGTATAAATAATTCATATAAACATGAGCGTAGAGAGTAGCCGCTTTTAATAAACTGTCAGTATAAACTATCATAACGAATATTTATTCGAAGCTAATAATAGGCTTACTATTCTATCTTTTGATTTCCGTAAGGCTTTGACCGCCCATTTCCGCTTTATCTTTTACTGAACGTTCTTATTATTTTAAATAACTATTTTATCGTCGCGTCTACATGTGAATAGTTGCAAAACTGGTCAGAAGATAATAAACTTTGTAACATGTAGTAATAAAAGAATATATATAAACAATTATAAATAAAAGTGAACATACATATCCTCTGGATCTCCGCCACTCACGATTTCATGTACGGTTTTACAAAGTGGAGGAATAAGTAAAATATACGTATATAATCGATATCATAATTGGCATGATGACCGGTTCCTAATACTAACTCGAGGGGAGTGTTACTTTACAGCCAAGATAAATGATAAAGGAGATGGTGTAATATCCTATACAAACTTGTGACAATGCTGCCAATGTAGAAATTATCTAGTCACTTTCAATCGCTGTCGAGAACAGCGTAAATGATGGAAATAATTCGTATAATCCTTTAAACAATTTACCTTTCAAACTATCCTTATAGATCTGTTCACCACTTCGAGAAATAAAGAATCCGGATGCCAGTAAACCAATTAATACTATGTGAAGAGTTTTGCAAACCTGTTATTCAGCTAATAGTCCACGAGCTCTAAAAAGCTCAGGGATAGTAACTAAATTATTGCCTCCTACTTCGAATAAATATTTACTATCCGGCAAAATTATTACGAGGCTAAATCTTTGATAATTAGAATCATTATTCTTATGTACTTGAAAATCAATAAACATTCTTTATCTTATCATCAATCATACATACCGATATACCAATTAGTGTACAACATGTCACTATATTTATTGATGTAATAAACTTTGCATCACCTAAATCAGATCTCCAACCCGTTACTATGGTAACCAAACAACACCGTCTTCCTTCTCATCTTTTCTTTTACTACAACGAGAACAGATCTCCTCCCTCCTTCAAGTTTTAAAGAAACGTTTTTACAAATGACAAATTGAAACCTTGAAATACTACAAACATTTTCACGAAAAGAATGTCAATTTTATTGTTTAAAATACTTTATCCCTGATCTTCCGGCTTTTTAAGCCATTTTCAACTGATAATAAAATATAAACAATCATTATTACAACATATTTAAACCACATCCATAAAAACGTAAAACCCGTGACGTAAAACAAATATTGATACGCACAGTAATATTACCTTGAAATCTTTAAGCAACATAAGTAATCAGTGACCGTGTGTTTCGAAACAAACGATCAAATAAGTTTATCATGTTGAGTTGTTGGCATTTTCCGAAGGTCTGAGTGTATGCAAATTGAATTACGAACCAAAATATTTGCATAAAATGTACTAACATCCCTTCTTTAGTTGATGTTATCATATCTGTTTAAAAGAAATATAAATAACATCTAAGACTTTCCTCTTTTCGTAATTGTTGGAGTATTTGTACAATTTGTACATTATCAAAATGAAATGTATGTTTACACTAACTTGGTCGCCGGCCATACCCGGGTACTTATTTGCATTAGCCCGGTACAATATTTAATTCGACGGTAATGTGTTTTTATCGGTATACAGAGCGTTTTCAGGTCTCCCCTGGTTGTAAGAACGATTTTAGAAAGTCTTATGAACAGAGGGAAATATATATGCATTTGAACTATGTGAATCTCTAATTATTTGCATCTTGATTACAATACCCGTAATTTATTTTTCAATTCATACTCGTAATTACGGAGATATATCACTGGGACTTCACAACTGATTCCACTACAACTTCTAGCAGTTTATATGATACGAACTGTACCCAAAAGATAACCTTTAAATTGTGTTTAAACAACTTTGCAATTTTGTTATGATGTCAAAAGCATACGATAAAGAAAAAATAAAATTTAAAATGCACACACAACCAAGTTGATCAGAAATTCTCACTTATGCAATTGATAGATATTCTATTACATTATTTTAATTAAAATATCTTAGCTTAGGTTTTAGGTTTGTGTTAGGAAAAAGTAGTTAAAAATCTGTCGTGGGTACTGAAAATGTGGGAAAAAATTAAGCATGTAAGAAAATATTTCATATTTATTATAATTAACCTTTAAGGTGTTCGTATTTTGGTTAATATTAAGTATCAGTTAATTAATTAGGATAAAAATATATTGATTTAAGACTGCAAGGTTTAACGGAAGGAGAAATTTGTATTTTATATTGATTTCGATGATGATATTAAGTTGCAGTTCATAAAAAAGGTCAAATTGAATACGTTTATAATTTATAAAAGTAAAAGTAACACATACTAACTACTTTGAACTCAACTGTACTCTCTATACCGTGGTTTTGTTTAAAACATAGTTTTGGCTTGTAAAGTGAGTAGTTCCATCACAACGAGATATCTCAGTGCTTATGAGTACGAAAAGAAATATAATTACAGGTATTTGAATCATGATGAGTATCTACAAATGGTAAATAAGAACAGATTCATGTAGTTCCATTACATATATCTCCATCTCCGGGCACACAGCTAGGTAAAATAGAAATACTGTTATATAATAATCAGGTATTTTTGTAGGCAGTATAATTTAACATATCATAGAATAATTAAAACAGCCACGAAATGAATAATGAGCACCGTTTACTGTCCTACTTTTAGATTTTCCGAATTTCTCGTTTCGATGTTTCTCGCATTTATAAGACGTGTTTTATAAAACTATACGGCCAAATAATTAATGCTACCTCCTATTTGTTTCACTGATGATGGTTAAATAATAATTAGTTTCATCTTAATACTATAATTTCAAAAAGATGGTGTTGTGATATACATGCAAAAGTTACTTCTAAATGTTAGCGAATATTACAGCTTCTTTCAGTGTTTCAACGGGATGAATTACGTTTAAATCCCAGGACAAAATTTGATGAATTTTTATTTTATATATATATATATATATATATATATATACATCCCTAGGTATTAAAAATTTTATACATCGTATTTATTTCGATGATAGTATTAAGCTCCAGTTCATAAAATAGGTTCATTTATAGAAGTATATAATTTATAAAAGTAGAAGTAAGACCGAATAACTACTTTGAACTGAAGTGTACGCTCTGTACCGTAGTTCTTTTGAGGAAGCTAAAGCTGAGCGTCCCTGGCGTGACGCGAGTGTTTCACGAAGCGCGCTACTCAGGGTTCTTATTTATATAGGGATTCTTTATTATGAAACGAAAAGACTAAATTGACCTTTGTCTGAGTTGCGGTACTTAAATTTGTCCCCGTGAAACTAATAATTTTTTTTAAAAAAAATTCAATCAAGTTTATGTATTTTTCATCTGATGGTAATATATTTTTAATAATTTTATAGTTTGGTTTAATACCAAATTTGTTTTCGTATAAATATTTTAGTTATTTTATTAGTTAGTAGATTAATGTGTTAGTTAATTTTTGATGTTAATTATTTTCAATAGTTAATACTTTATATAAAATATTATTATTATTATATAATCTTTAAGAGTAGTCCTTTGTTGTTGTTTTGGAAGATTTGTTCCATTATTTGCCGATAATTAAATCTCTTGATGTGGTTTCTAGACTAATTACTAATTTTTGAAAACCATAATTTATTTTCTAATTTTTTCCTTTTTTTAGTATGGCGATATTTTCTGTTTGTTAATAATGTTCCCCTTTCCATTACATTCTTAGCTATTTTATATTTTTAACGAAAATTGTGTTTTTATTACAAATTCTGACCGGTGAAATTAAAAGTAGAGTAATTTATGTCATTATATCATGCAATCCGAAAACTTTTTGAACTGTTGCTCATTTGCCACTTGACCTGTTTCCATCGCTCTTGGGTGGAGGTCATGTACGTCTGCATAATTCTGATTCACTTTTTGAACTGGATTCCTATTGAATGCGTTTCCGGAGCTTTCGATCCGATCTGGAATTCCTTGGAGCAATCCGTCTGATCCTAGCGTGAAATTGGCGTATAATGGGCGAATAAATCGCTATTGTGAGTGAAAGTTTTGCTCGAGAGAAGCCGGCAGCAGCGTCTAAGACGAGGAAGGGCTGGCTGTCCCTTTGTGCCCGGTTCAAAGCGAAGACGTGAACTGTAAATAGACGGCAACGTCTTTGTGTTGTGTTGGTCCCATAAACGCAAGGAACGCATTGCGAGTCCAAGCACAATCAAGCGAATCTCGGACAAACAAGAGGCGCCAGCATATTGCCGCCTTCCCATAACGGTAACAGGCGACTTCCGTGGGATAACAAACCAAAGTGCAATTGATTTCATTCTAAACAATATGGCTCCAAAATGCCTCGCCATTGTGGTTTGAATTTGACTAATGGAATAACGCGGTTGAAACAAACTGCGCAACAACGATTATTTTAACAATTGCAAACGTTCCCACGTTGTCTCAAAATGTTCCTCTTATTACTGAAATCAGTCCTTGACTAGTCTGATGCAACCCCCCCATGCTAACTTATTATGTGAAAGCCTTTCCATTTCTACATAATTACCACAATCTCCATCCTTAGCATATTCCATTCTTCACCTTCCTTTTTTGTTCTTACCCCACACACTTCCTTCTAATCCTAATTGTACAAGACCCTCATGTCTCGGAACGTGGCCAATTAATCTATCCCTTCTCTCGGTCAAGTTCCTCCAAATTGTTCTCTCTTCCCCAATACTTCTTAGAACTGCCTGGTTAGTTACTCTATCTATTCATTGATTTTCAGAATTTTCAGTAGCACCACATTTCAAAGTCTTCGACTCCTTTACTTCCTTCAACTTCTACTATCCACGTTTCGAACCCATATAACGCCACATTCCATTCGAATATTTTTAAAAACGATTTCCCAGTATTTGTACTTACATTGACCGTAATTAAATTCCTCTTTTTTAGGAAAGCCTTTCTTGCCTGTACTATCCTATTCTTTATGTCTACTATAATTGTACCATCCCTAGTTATTATGCTACCAAAGTAGCAGAATTCCTAATCTTCCTGCCCAATCTAACACCCTTTGTTATTCAACTGTTTCCGATACACTTCTTCACCTTGGCTTTCCCTCTAAATTAATACTCATGTTGTACTCATTCTCCAGGACCACGTTCATGCTATTTATGTTTTCCAAGTCTCTTCTGACTCCCCTAATCCCACAATATCATCGGATAATCTCAAGGATTTTATGTCTCCTCCTTGACTTTACCATATTCCATATTTAAATTTCTCCGTCGCCTGTTCTATGAATAAGTTTAAGATTATGGCCAACACCCTTGTCTTACACCTTTCTTGATATCTGTTTTGTTTTCCGCCCTTCAATTCTAATTTCTGCTTACTGCCTTCTGTAGAGGTTAAGGCTAAACCTTCTTTCTAGATACTGTATTGCTGTCCTCTTCAAAGTACTTAGTATAGTGTTCCAGTTTACATTATCAAAGTTTTCTAAATTTACAAGTGCCATTAACGTTTGCCTGTTTTTCTTATTCTATCTTCTAAAATTAGACGCAGAATTAATATTTCTTCTCGTGTCAGTACATTCTTCCTATAAACCAGTCCAATCTTCTCCTATCTCGCATTCTATTTGGCGTTCCATAATTCTTGCATTTATATCACTGACTTGAATGATAAATAAATGAAGGAACCACTTTTGTTATAAATATATTTGCATTAAGTAATAAATTCGAATATATTAATTAACAAAATATTGGCACGACGATTTGTTTCCTTTTTTGGAACCTCATCAGGTGTAACAGTAAAATTATAGAAGTCTCAATTTAAATAATTTCTGCAAACATCGATATATAATTAATAATTTGAAAAGGATTCAAAGAGGAGTTTATAATTTTATTTTAATTAATCGGTACCGTTATGTCTATGTGCTACGTGTTACTTTTACTGCAATAAGTTAATACGTTTTTCAAAATGTATTTTTTGCGAAACGAGACATGCAAGAATAATTTTAAAACCACAAAAAACGATAGCTGAACGTGTCTCCATACTTCCTTATAAAAAATAATTTGATAGAATATATAATGAGACGGATTAGGCAACGAGATTTGGAAAATATTTACGCCAAGCGTAATTAAGATTATTCTGATTCTTTGCAAGATTGAAGCTAAGCGAATAATTTTTTACATTGCTCTCAAACAGTAATTTTGGACACAAAAATGTTTATTACTTAAAATAAAATCGAGGCTTGGATTGTCACTGACTATTCAGTCTCTTAGTAGAATAAATATAAAAAATCTTTATTTTTACTTCTGAGAAGTTGAAAGTTGACTATTTGATACGTATACTCAGACTAGTTCAGTGAAAATCCACACGTAAAGCGGGAGGTCCTGGGTCCGATTACCAGTCCGGTCGAGATTTTTCCATTCTGATCTTCTAAATATTAATATTTTAGCTTATCTTCAAGTATATTGGTTAAATGTGTGTGACAAGGTTACTGAAAATGTGTAAAAATCTTGCCTTATGTAATTATTACCGTTTTCCAGATTACTGTAAGTAAGGCAGCAAGAAAGCAAACAAAGAAGCAGAGTTTTTTGAAGCCCGCCAGACAATTGAATGTGGTCGCTTTCTTTTGTCTTGGCCACTCGTGGTTGCCTAGCAACGAGACTTGTTGGCTTCGAATAAAACGCTTTTGCTGACGCGATGTTCTCAAGGTAGAGGAGTCGCATAATTCGTAAACTTCTTGATTTACATTACTCCGCCCCTTCTCAATTCCTCTTATGTATTCTAGACGATTTAATTAAGATATTAAGCGAATAATTTTTTGTGATAATCGTTATGGGACTTTTTTGATAAACGTCTTAAAATTGATAAAATTCTGATGTAATATATTTCTAATTAGCTTTATAGTTCCATAGTTGTTCCTACAATTTTTCTTTTTTATATATCATTATAACCACATTATTATTTTTATATCACTTTTACTTGTTTTAAGTCAGAAAAGAAATTTAGACGTCAGAAAATGTAACTTTCATAATTCGTCTTCTGGATTTGATTCTGGGAATTATATCATTCTCTTGGAAGGCAGTTAAGTTTCCATTCTTTCTTTCATATTTCATTTTCTTAGTTGAATTTAGTCATCCGAATATTCCATTTACAATTAAAGTTAAAATTTTATTTTCTTATTGGTCATATTTTTGGCGTTCAAAAATTTTACATTATAATTCCAAGAAACAAAGAAAATTTGAAAATATTACCAGTGAAATAAAAATTAAGGTCTGAAGCTACGAGTTCATGTGCACGAACGTGTTCTAATATATAGATGATTTGTGTAAATAATCAAAAGAAATTTTCCGTTCACTGATATGGTGATAATTTAAACGCTTACAAAAAAACGCTACTATATTTAAAGGGTTTGAAGAAAGATAGCATATATTAACTTATCACAGATATATTCCTATTGTGGGTCACCTACATTTCAAGGTTTTGTGTCATGTAGGCGTGTTCCGGAAAGATTACAATCGCCATATGAACGGTATCGAACAGTTGGTGATAAACGGATGTTATCACAGAATGTGGCCATGGACCGTCTGCCGAGTGGAGTAGAGAAGGCGCAACATCTTGTGTTTTCATGAAAGAAAAAGTGATGCACCCTAATTTTAACAGCTACAAACAGTAACTTTCGTTATGCAATTTAGTACCAAATGTTAATGCGAATAACAGGTACTATAAGATATGAAATGTAAAATAGCATCAAAAACGTCAGCAGCCACTAGGTTCACGGCTTCTCTGACTTCATTCCTCTAGTTCAAGTGAAAATAAAAGAAAATAGAAAATTTTTTATGAAAACGTCAGAAAGAACAATCATACCCTGCATGGCCCATACCAATGTAATAGTTGTCTATTTTCAACTTGTGGCAATCGTTGTCCGCTTCATATTAAATATCGCCTTAGTTTATATACGCAAGATTATGTGATCGTCAGGCCGAATTCCTTCAAGCACGGCTCTCATACAAATATTTATGATAATTAAGTATTATTTATACCACAGTCGATGCCATTACGCCTCTACCAACTTACATCAGGATCAATAATCACAATACATAGGTACTAAAATATATTTCAAATATTATAAGCTCTATCTTCTTTCCCTGTTTCAACTTAAGTTGTTATTATAATAAATTTTTATTATTGAAATCTAATAGTGGAATCCATTTGGGAAACTTTATTTAGGCCAATTGACAAACCTGGAAATCGGCTGATAGCGCAAGGATTTCTTTAATCTCGGCAATATGTTTCCCTAATTACATTCGCTTGGTGTTAATATTATTCATAAATTATCAAATAATTGAAATTCAAGAGCTTACTGACATTCATATAATTTCAGTAAATTTGTAAACATAGCTCAAACTTACGTTTATATGATAAATCATTATTTCATGCATACATTTCTTCTTTTCGAACAAGAGCAATTCCTCACCTTCTTTATAAATTCTTAATTTATCTCAAATTTCAATATCAAACTTATTTCAACATTTAATTATATTTAAATTCGGTTTTACTTATTTAAACTTTTTATTGCTCTTGCAACTGTACTCCCAAACACGTCTCTTTCCTCTCTCTGACTTACAGCGATATTCCCTACTTATTATTATACTTTCCCCATAATATAACATAATAAACCTTACAAGCGAGCCTTAAAGAGGCCGTTAAAGTTGTACAGCAAGGAGTCACTGCTAAATTACGTAAATGCCTACGTATTGTGTAATCAAGCAGTTACATAATTTATTTTGCTTTAATATCGTTCATTCGTAACAGATGATATTAGAGTTTTTCAAACTAATGACTCCTTCGTATCATTACCTTCTGAGAGTGTTGAAAGTAAATAAAAACAGGAATAAATAAATAGTGTAACAACCTATTTGGCAGAAATAAAATTAAATATAAACTTCATTACACATTAGCATACGAGGTTTCGTTCCTTAAACTTGGAACCTCATCTGGAGTGATTTGAACTCTGAAAGTACAAACGTAATTTACAATATTTAATACGGTTACAATATACAAATGAAATATTACTTATGGAATTTAAAAAAATTTATTGCAGAAAAGTTTTAGTGTTTTGTTTCCTACCAGAATATATATTGTACAGCTTAATATTACTCTAATAGAGTTTATGTGCATACAATTTGATGGAATATTTTATAAAACTTGTTACTTCAGAAGAGAATAAATTGAAATATGTATCCGTCCGCAACGGCGTTTTATTCTGCACTTCCTTGTCCGTTTATAAAATTCATTACATTTACAATTTTGCGCGGAGTGTAAATAAAAATAATTTAGCTGTCACTTCCAGGTTCAAGCCATTCAGGGAAAAGAAGGGCTGGGAGAATATGATGTGCACTTTTTCACGGGTTGACTACGGAATATTGCGACGCCAGAAACACGGAAAGGAGAAGACGGAGATTTAGGGATAAAAAGGCCAAGAGTGAAGGGGTGAACAGTGAAAAATAGCCTTGAAAGCAAGAAAGCAAAGAGATGTGATAAGGAAAACAAATTACTCGGCTATGATGATGACTGATGGAAGATGTTTAGAAGGCGCCGGAGACTGGAGGACGCATGAGCCCGACATTTGTCAAGGCTCTACTTCATACAAGGGGATCTCGATAATGGACGTGACTTGCCTGCACTTCCTTGCGAACAACTTGCACTCACTGCAGAAGTTTATTTACGTTCATATTGGCTGATAATTAATACAGATACGTTACGTAAGTTTTTAAGGGAGCAATATGACATATTGTTTCCGTACATTATATGAACTGATGTTATGTGATTTACAATACATAATTATTTTTTTATTATGGTTCCATACAATAACGACTTAAAATACTTGGCATGTAATTAATTTGCTTTTGTTTCTGGGATAAAAACTGTTTTTGCGTAGGATTCACGATTTAATTTAACATTCCACTCCCTCTGGAAATTTGCGGTGAATATTTTACGCGACAAAATTTCAGATTAAAAAGACAACATTCGTTAGTAAAAAAAAGCGAAATAGAAGTGATTTTCCGCTTCATATTGCCACAAAATGTTTTAATTGCAGTTAACGAAACGTGACTTGGAGTTTGTTGAAAATTTCGCACTGAATCTCGACAGACAAGGAAGCAAACGGAAACGCTACTCGTTCTTTGAAGAATCGGTAAAGGGTAATTGATTTTATAAACGCCTTCCGTCGAAGGGAGATTGGGTGTAGGAGTAATAAGTGAGATTTTATTACGTTGGGAAGATGGAAGGCAGTTTAATAAGATAAATTAGTGAAGAGAGAAAGCAACGAGAGGATGTAAGAAATTAGTTACGTGTCTATTCTTGGAAATAGTGAAAATTAGTGAAATAGGACTAAATTCAGTAAAATTAGTTTTTTAACAGACTTTATGTGAGACATACAGTAGTAAGTTACAGTTACATTTTTAAGAATAGGAGTAGCATAGATGTGATCGAAATGTCACTTCCTGTTTCTGGATTCTAGTACAAAAATGAACACTGACAGAAATTTCCTACAAACAGTGTACAAATGTCAGCAGAATTTACTTTCAATCAAGTCCCGCAAAGTAAATGTAAACAGACTTCGTTATTCGACTGCTGATCACAGAAAAACGAAATGAAAAATTGCATTTTAACTAGAATTGGAGACATATTTCCATATTTTCCTTTGACTTTAAAATATATATTAAAGTAAATTCTTTAAAACTGAATGCAAAATAGTTCAAATTGAACTGATTAGTTAAATTTTTTGGAATACAAAGTATTATTGGATACGTTCAATTAAAATTTTATTCTCATTTTAAAGTCACCTTTTCATGCCTCCAGGCTATCTAAGTTGATGGTATGTTAATTTTATCATAACAGGCGAGATGACTCACAGTACCATAACAGAAGAAGAAATCTTCTGGTACCTAAAATCATTTATGAAGAGCCTAGAAGCCGGTAAATTTATTTCGCTTGTATCATGCATTAACAGATGCGAATATATCTCCGGTCCATGAGAGAGTACAAAATACTACGTGTACTATAATAGAGCAAAACGAGTTACAGATAGCATAATAGATTCATAAATTCTCCCGGTTCAGTTAAGTCTAAATCACTGAATACCTAACAGAATAAAAATAGATCCGATACATTAAGAGAGAAAAAACACTCAGGGCACGATAAGTGAACCAACACGGTAGTTAAGGGATTTTAAAATACTTCCAATATCCACATAAAATTAAAAACCATTGGTTGTCCTGGATCGAAAGTAACCTGTGTACAAAATTTGGTAGAAATTGCTACAATTTTAAGTGGAACTTTATTTCACTACATTTTCCCCCTACTCTTTGGAATGACCTTCAACTCAACCAGAATTGTGAATGTCAGAGTTTCACTCAGCGAGTTCTAGAACCCCGTCTTAGACATGATTCTCGGTCGATTAAGAATTATTTACATTAAATGATATTCTGCCACCCCCTCTTCCTCTCCAATAAAGATATTACACTTCTTTACCATCAGAGGTTAAAAATTAGTCGTTGACAATTTCCAGGATGATACTATCGAACTGAATCACCAAAAATATTTACATTCTAATGTAATGATTGACGTTGTTTTCAAAATTAAACCCATTCACGCCCAATTTGTGTGTTTTGTTGGTCTTAAGAAATATGTGCATCTTGTTGGGTAAAGATATCTTCACTAGTTTCACGTTTTTTTCTGGTAAATTATTTTATCTCACTCCTAAGGGTTGAACTACTGCTTTATGGGCATGTTGAATGTCATAATTTAAGTCGTCAACTAACAGAATTCCGGATTTAACACTAATCTCGGTTTGTTTCGCGTTATTTTCTTGTAACGCCCGTCCATCTCCCGTGCCAGATTTGTTTGAAATTTACCAACTGAAACATTCGTAGAGGTGCGAACAACACCTCAACGCAATCAGATGAGTGGTATAGAAACATATAAGTGATTAAAAATTAATATTTATTTACATAGGTTAGAGTATGTAATTCATGAAAGTTGGACGGAATGCGCCATCAATTTACTGTGACCAATTTTAAACATTAAAATTAGTATTTAGTGGGGAAAATAGAGACAATATTCATAGTAGCATTAAATTGATACAATATTATAAAATATATGTCTCATACGTTCACGCAGCTTACTCCGAAACGAAAAATGTTATCTTTCGCGAATTCCTTTCGAGAGAATAGTTTGTTTATAAATTAGTTTGGATCCCAAATGTAATTTGACACCATTTTAATCCCTCTCAGCGCATAAATCCAAATATCGTTCACTATCTTGTTTGTAACATTGAAAATAATAAATGATACGTTGATATTTAATCCCATTTCTTGTTTAAATCAATAGACTAGTGAAATGTAATAAGTAGTTTAACTTGCAGAAAAATCCTTTCACTCGGGTTTATCTTAAAACGTATCGTAGTGAATCGGGTAAAATATGCGGAAACCGTTGCCAAGTTGTTTGTTACACAATAGAATTGAAAGCACGTTTAATGTAATTCTCTCACACAGCTCACGAGAAATGTCTTAACAGTCTCTTATCCATGTAGATGTTCTATACATAAATTTATCCGTTCTCTCTGAACCTGAAATTGGCAACTTATTAATTGTCGTGATTCCAGTACAATGTATCAAAACTTTGTCATACTCGAAACTTATAGAGGAATAAATATGCGTAACTGTAAGCATAAAATTCTTCCAATACGCATGTGAATGACGTGTAAATTATAATTGATTTGGAAACTAAAATTGTTTACATACTAAATATGAAAAACTCTCAAGGTATGAACAAAACTGAAAACTAAACATTTGCACTGAAATATATACACCAGCAATATTAGTAATGATGAACGCACTAATTGCCAATTAGACGGATATTTTGAAATTATATACCATTTACTTTATGATTTTATTTTATTCTGAATCGAGATGCCATTAACAGTGAATGGTGAAACGTTTTTGAAGAACTCCGAATTCGAATGAAGGCCTACAGAAACCCGCCACGTCTCCTAGCAACAGAAAAATAAGCAAACAACGAAAATGAATAATTCTTGGCTGATAGTTTGTGATTGTTGTGAATGAGTAAATGTTCTTATACCAGATTCTAAGCTACTACTTAGCGCAGAATGTTATGTTCTTACTGAATCGAGTTGATTTCCGCGAATTGTATGCCGCTGTTTGTTTATAAAAGAAGAATAACCTAAAAAGTGTATTTTCTGCGGCTGGGTAATGTTGGTGAAAAAATAATAAGTGTTCCACAGTTCCGGTTCATTAACATAATGGCGTCATCTACTGCACTGTTGAGGTGACAGTTTGCTACATGCTCGAATTTTCCATAGCATCGGTGCCCTCAACAGTATTAAATATTAGTAGGACTCTTTCCCGCGTTTCTCTGTGGCCTGGAAACATAAAATTCCTGTTGAGGCATCATTTTTCTTCATTCGGTAAAAAAATTTAAATGAAAATTGTTTTAAAAAATATATAATTACACCACTTAGGTACGGAGCGGATGATGGCGTCTATGTTATATCGCCAGAAAACCAAAATTCAGCACGGGAAGCAACCAATAAATGTTGTAATTAATCTAAAGTGGTAAGATTTAGACTAAAAGGTTATGGAGCACTCTTTTATTCAATTGCTTTCTTTATTTAATTTACATTCAATTTGGCTTAAATAAGTTAAATGTTTGACTGTTAAAACTGGCAAAGAGCGTAGGTGGAGAATTTCCTGATGGAACGTCCCGGCTAAAAATAATCCAAAAGTATGATGAAAATTAATGGAAGGCACTCTAACTCCAACTGAGCGGAGAAGAATTTCCATCACCCAATCAGGAAATTGTTAATAGATTCGGCTTGTGGCGCTAAGGCAAATATCCATGAATGATATGAACTGGTTGAAAGAGAGAGAGGAGAGGACAGCGATGGCAAAAAGGTGGAGAGAGCGAGTCACTTTTTGGCTTGAATTGGCGGAGATCAGTTGTCTTAGAAATGTGGAGTGGAGAAACGCAGAAGTTTGGCAAACACGTGGCCGGATGAACCAGACATTGCTTCGATTTCTGCCGAAGAGATCCTTTTACGGGTACGACGACGGGACACTTTGTATCTTTCTGACGCTAAAATTCTCTTAATTATTTTTATGTTTAAATTCTTGGGGTAACTTGTGATAAATTCTCATGCTGGAGGAGCGCGCAAAACATTATTCATAAATTCCATTTTTTGCACGTATTTGAGTTTCATTTATTTTCTTTGAATAATTTAATGTAGAAATTTAAATTTTTTTAAAATTCATGGTTGTTCTACGACGTCCAGTCAATAGGTTTACTTGCAGTAAATATTTCCTATTTATTTTAGCAGAATCCTCCCCCCTACCACCTACTTTATGTGAAACGCAGGTTCATTGACCTACAATTTTTTAAATCCACCAGTTTTTACGAAGTAGAGTTACAGGTACATTAACACACCTATTTCGGGCTTTCGTCTCCTTCCACACATCTATATCTATTATAAGAAATAACCCAAGCTTTGTAATCTCTTTACATCGAGTGACTAATTAGTTACACAACGTATCCGATTCTATTGATTATGAACCTCCTTCTCGAAAAGGCAGGGATTAATGTTTGTGAGCAATTTGGAAGACCTTACGAAGTCTCTAATTAATTTTGCTGCTTCGCAAGCACTTCAGAGGCGTTTCACAGAGGAACATGCAGTAATTATATGTCTTACGTATTTCATAACATTCCATGTTAAATTTAATTTGTACGGAGTTTAAAACTGTTGGTAAAATAATTATGGGAAATTACAGTATGGAATTATGTTTTTCATTAATTGACACATTTTCTTTGTTTTGATAAAAGCAAAATTTTTCTCTTTTTGTATTATTTAATTTACATTTTATTGTTGTTCAATTTGACTTTTTTATGGAGACGTAATTCTAATGTTTAGAGTCGTATGTTCTGATCTACCGTAAATGTTACCTTCGTCACTGTTAATTCTACCATATACCCACTTCCCTTCATCAAAGATACTTCATTGTACCTAACGAGGCATAAGAGCGACGGGGAATATTATGCGCAACACGCCTAACAAGAGTTGATTAACAACCGAGAGCATCTTACTTCATGTGACTTAAGCATTTCGCGACGCTCTTGGCATCATCTCATTGAGAGGTTGTATTTATCTTAATTCGTTGCAAGAACAGAGTGGAACATTTATAATGGCAGGTTGAAATGCCTTTTGATCAAGTGAAGCAGACAAGCAGAAAATGCGACGTCGATTAATGATCGTTCTAATATGCTATAAAATTAATTGCACTATTCCAGAAAAAAATACGAAATTTGGTTATCATGGAGTTAACATCGAAAATAATAAACGTCTAACGTAAAATAATGAAATCATTTCGTTTGGAAAGTATTCCGTAATTTGTACATACATGCTGCTAGAATAAGGTAAAATATTGAAAACATTTTCGTTTAAATTTTGTACTTGTATCTAGAAGATTAAATAAAAAGTAGTTGGCGACATATTGTTAAAATATAAAAAGAAATTTTTTAACGGTGAAGTCCGTTAAATTGCAACTTTTCAGATTAAACAGAGAGTGGCGAAGTGGATACTTCATTCTTTTTGTTAGTCGAGGCTCACGATTTCTTATTTTTCTACATAAAATGACCGTTATTTGTATATTTACGAGACTATAATTCACACATCTATTGTGTACATTTACTAACTTTTAACAACGGATTCAATTATAAACAAAAGTATTTTTAAATTATCTTGAAATTGTATTCTGTTGGGAAGGTTTTGTTTAAATGTAATTGAGACTGCTAAATCTTACTAGAGATACATGAATATTAATAAATCTTAGCAACATAAATAACGTTGAATTTGATATAAATTGCAGGCAATATACCATATCTTTAATAAAATATTGAATTAAATTGGTTCAGAATCTTTCTTAAGACTTATTTACATATCAAATCCACCGTGATTGTCATTACAAAAATATTTTACATTTACAAAAAATATTAGAATGGAAGGTCAAGAAAAGAAAGCGATATTGTAGTATTAGGGGAGTGTGAAGAAGACTTGAAAACCATAAATGGTATGAACGGAGTCCTGGAGGAAGAGGATTGATAGAGGGAAAACCAAGGTAATGGAGTGTAGTATGGGAAACAGTTGTATGACAAACGGTGTTAGATTGGGAAAGGATATTTTGACGGAAGTTAAGTAATTATGGGAAGCGTAATAACTAGGGATGGTACAAGTATAGTAGACATAAAGAGTAGGATACACCGGAAAAGAAGGCTTGCGCGAAAAAGAGGAATTTACGTACGGGTAATATGGTGTGAATATTAGGAAATTGTTGCTAAAAATGTTCGTATGGGGCATGGTTATATGAGTGTGAAAGGTGGACGATAGGAGTTGCGGAAAGGAAAAGAATAGAAGCCTTTGAAAGTGGTGCTATAGGAGAATGCTGAAAATCAGATGGGTGGATAGAATCGCTACCGATGAAGTTCTAAACAGAATAAGGGAATAGCGAACAATATGGAGGACGTCAAAAAAAGAAATTATAAATTAATAGGCCACGTTTTAAGACACGAGGGTCCTGTAAAATTAGCATTAGAGGGAAATGTGTGGGGTAGGAACAGAAGAGGGAGGGTAAGGATGGAATAAGCAGATTACGGAGGATGTGGGTTTTACTAGTTATGAGGAAATGAAAAGGCTTGCGCAAGATAGGTTAGCATGGAGGGTAGAGACGAGTCTTAGGACTGATTCTTTAAAAACAACAACAGCTTCGTTCTGTCCTGAATTAATCTAACTTATACCCAAATACCGTGTTCCGTTCGTTAGATGGTTGTATTTTTGCACTATTATTGCAGTTGTTTCCTACAACCTGAGATTCACTTGACCAACGGCTACTATAACATACCACATTCTCTCTAATCTTCTTAGTGGACTCCATCATTGACCTCCCTCTTCTGTTCTTCCCCACATACTTCAATCTAATACTAATTTTACAATACCCTTTTGTCGTAAATCGTGGCCTTCTAATCTCTTTCTCCTCTTGGTCAACGTCCTCCATATTGTTCTCTCTTCCACTATTCTGTTTTGATCTTGGTCGTTAGTGATTCGATCAACCCATAATATTTTCATCATTGTCCTATTTGGACCTCAAAAGTCTTTTATACCTTTTTAGTGTATATGATACCGAATAAGCAATATGAATATGAGGTTTACGGGAAAGTAGTGCGTAACGCTTTTGTATCCGACGGATATAGAATGAAAATGATTTTGTTTTAAGCAGTGCAGGAATCAAATCATTCTAGGCGTCATTTTATAGACACACAATACAAATTACTTTTCTGTTTTGGAGTGCCAATTCGTTGATTTGTCATGCACTTTACACCTTTCGTGTCCTGTGCACCAATCTTCGTGTAAGTGTTTGAGGAACAATGCTGCTTGGCTTACTCGTCGTGTGATTCATTCTTAGTTTTTATCTAATATCTGTCATCTCTTCAGATCGTCAATATGTTCTGATATTAAAAACTTATTCGATTATCTCTGTTCACTATAGAATACCTTACTTTTAATATGTACCCATTCTCCGTCTAAATATTGCATGCACATGAGTGTGCAATATCCTAAAAGTTACCAATTTTCAATCCAGTATATGCGAATTGTATCACACCTACGTTGGTGTGAGAGCCCAACGTAAATATTGTCTCAAAGTGTTATTTGCTTTCAAACCTTGTGAGCTACTGGAACTGAAGATCACATTTGTTTGTGATGAGAGTTCCCTTTGGTACTTTATGCAAATCCGAACATCTGTTAGTTGCGTGGTGTAGTTTATTTCACTTCGTCAGTGCGATTTCCACATTCTTACACCGGATCTTCGCAAACGGGTGATTCAAACTTTTCACACCGTTACCCAAGCTTTCACCGCTATTCTTTTTTTTACATATTATTTTAATATTCCGTATTTTATAACCGTTTCTAAGGTAATTTTCTAATATTAATGTATATATTCCTCCTATAGTATCTGAAACCCACTATTTTAACATTGGCAAGATACGGCCTTCCGACTCCCCTTGACCTCTTCACATTTAATCTTACCTCACTCCATTGATTAATGAACAAATTCAATTCAATAAGTTATATTTTA
The DNA here is from genome assembly GCA_034510155.1 of Eucriotettix oculatus. Classification (NCBI taxonomy): domain Eukaryota; kingdom Metazoa; phylum Arthropoda; class Insecta; order Orthoptera; family Tetrigidae; genus Eucriotettix; species Eucriotettix oculatus. The sequence continues at coordinate 52,263,030 of CM067376.1, read as the reverse complement.
CTTATTTTTTATTTTCCTTTTATAAAGTAAAAATTCACGGAAAGGAAAAGTTATTTGAATACATAAATAACGAGATTAACGTCGTGTGGATCCATCTGACAAACTGAAGGAAAATATGAAATAGTTTTATTTAATTGTATGCTCACATACCATGTCGAAATACACCACTTTCATTTAGAGCTTTTAGTTTTTTCTTGCTATATATAGTCTCATGTAGGAGGAGTTTGTTAAAAAGACGACAGCTAGACTGTCAAATTACTTGACAAATTGTGGATCTGGCGAGGCACGTTGCCAGTGGGCTGATACACTCTTGCCCTCGGTTCCCTCGGCAATTTTTATATAATATGGATGTCATCATTCCTGGTCCTTTAAGCGTGTGTTTTCTTGCGTGGTTTAAGAAATGCAACCAATACTCATTATGTCTGACAGGTACGACGACGCATACCCAGTAGGCTTTAAGATTGTATTTATTATTACCGATACGGATTTGCTATCAGAAAATTATTTTCCATCTACATTCCTTAATTTTAAAAGAAAAGTAACATCTAATAAATAGCGGCATAATATAAAAAATACGCAATCCTCTTACTATAAGCTGACATCCGAAAAGGAAAATAATATGGGTCTCTTCAATCAATCATTTTCCTAATGAAACGTACAAATAACTTTGAAATGTAGTGAAGCACTCTCGTTGAATAATAAATGAAAGAATTTTTAAAAGATGTATTTTTTGACAATTATTAATATGAGGATGTAGTCTCATTTTAGAGAGAGATTCCACTAAAACACGTCTCTCGGTAATTAGGTCTCACCTTGATGGGGGAGCCGTAAATATCAAATTATCATATTTATTTAATGTTTTCGGGACTTTAATTACATATAAATTCATCAAAATACAGTATAATTTTCCAAGACTCGTTTAGGTCTCAAAGAAGACGAAGTAAGTTCACTGAATCGTTAATATTTATTCTGAAAACGAATCAACCGCCTATGAACTGTCGCATATTTTCTGAACTGTAATTGCTTTAAACTCATATAGCGGCAGTTATTTTGACATCTTGTGGGACACTGGCTTACACAATTAAAAATTCCTTAAAATCTGTAATCAACACCTCCTTAGATCTTGATCTAATTAAGAAACTATATTTTCATCAACTTTGTAATATAAATAAAGTTATTTGTATTATTATTTATAAAATATTAAAGCGAATGTTAATGTCCGCTGAGAATGACATGGGCAAAAAATCAAAACTCAGACTATAAAAGCATCATACAACAGCAGCGTCAAAACAAGCCAAAGAAACTAAGCTGTCAGTCCCTGAGAATTTTCTATTCTAGCTGGCTTTGTCGCGACATGCTGGTCACGATTCCCTGTAGATGGTAGGAATATGCTTTAAAAGAATTATTTTCATACTTTCTGAACCCTGAAAAATACACGATAATTTAAGTTAAAATTCCAATCTTAATCCCTAAAATTTTTATTGAAATCCATTCAGCCGTTTTGGAACCTATTCGAGACAAACATTCACACAGACACTTGAATTTAATTATGATTATTCGATGTTGTTATGGTATTCAGAACTAAGACTGGTCTGATGTAACTCTCCATGCCAACCTATCTTGCGCAAGACTTTTCATTTCCACATAACTACCACATCCAATATCCTGCGTAGCCTACTTTTCATATTCCATCCTTTGTCTCCCCCTTCTGTTCTTACCCGACACACTGTACTCTAGAGCTACCTTTACAAATGTAGATATCCGGATGTGTCTAACGCCATTGATTTGAATTGTTTGAATTTTAACAGGAGCTTTTTATAATTAATATGACTGAAGAGCGAAAGACCTTCATTTGTAAATTGTATTGTTCATTAATTATGGATACAGGTTTTAACTAGTCTATTTCAAAGCAGAGTGTGAAATATTAAAAATCACATTATAATCATATAATAAGTCCTTCAGAGGTTCCGTAAAAAATAACTCCGTTGAAAGCAGCACTTTGGCACTCAAAGACTGTAACGGGGTGGGATACTGAAAACAAAGAGGACAACAGACTACCCGTCGAGCAAGATAATTCATAATATGCAGGAAAATGTCTCTTAAGGATATAAAGAAATATTGGACAGAAACTGGTTAATTTATACCAATAAATAAAATTCAAGTGGCTATCTGTATGTTTGTTTCAAATAGCCTCCGAAACGGCTGAACGGATTTCAATTAAAATTTAAGGGTTTAAAAACATAAGATTAAATACTCGCGCATATTTCATTTCGATATCTCAATTTGAGTATTTATAAAGTCGTTGAATAGCCGCACAAAAGGCGGCGTGAAAGCCAAGTCCTATTAGGTGTTCCTATACTATTCATTCCACTTACTCTGTTATATATTATATTAACGTAATTTTGGCCTATTGTTGGCAGAGAGCTAATTCCCAGAGAAATAATAAACATCTTTCCATCGTCGATACGATGAATTCGTCAATTGGTTTTGTCATGTAAATTTTAATATTTAGCAATTGGCTCCCAAACGTGTGAAAGCGGAACCTGTTCTAAACAAACTGCGAATTATAAGATTTCCCCTGAAGCAATCATAAATAAATGATACCGTACTTTTTATATATTCAATGAATTCTACCCGTTGTTTCGTTTTAAGGGCAAAATATAAAGAGCTATTTCCGCGCGAACGAAGTCGCGGGTATAGCTAGTACCGATTAAATTGATATTAAACATAAATTAATGTATTTCTTTAAGTGTTTCAGTTTAACCCATATCTTTGGAAACGTTACCATCTGGACCGTTCGATGCAAAATAATTTCTCCGGCGCGTTATTCTCTTCTCGGCGGATGAATATAGTGATATGTGCGTGTTAGTGGTAGAGGTGTGGTTGCTTACCCGCAGTTGCCCGCATAAGCTATAATTTATTTGTTTTGGGATTGCAGTGGAGGTAGGCGGCCAACCCACCTGAATTGTTTTGTAGCTGGAAAGTTTTCGTGGGACGGGGGAGCACTACAGCCACTTACCAGAACAAAACAATTCCATCTGAAAGCTTAAACCAAATGAGTTTATCCAATGTCTCACGCATAAAGTTTAATATAGATTCCAATATTTAATTATTCAGGCTCCTGGTCGAAATAAGTTATTCGGTTGCATTTTCATTGGAAAGACCTTCATTCTACTCTGAGAAAATGATGTCAATAATTTTTTTATCTCTGCTGCTTGTCTACCGGAATATAATATTGATTTAATAAGTAAAACAGGCAATTTGACGGAAAACAATTTTAATTCGTACTTATTTACTTAAAACTCACTGCTGATTAATTGTCTGTATTTATTTATTAATACTTTTCAGATTATTGATTTATAAGATTTCTTTATTTATAGCAAATAAAGAGGAGTTACTTGAGGGAACGAAAAATTTTGATGATTTTTATTATAGTTGTCCGTCAGACTATTTATTGCCCATATTCATTCCCTATAACAGGCAATTGTCCGTCACAAATTCGGAATATTGAGAAAATTTGTACATGAAAGTCAGTTAGAGAAGAGAACACAGGTTACTGTGCCAAGTATATAGGTTGAGATCTTCTAAATTAATCACGGACAGTTATAATAAAGCTGTCAATAATTCAGGATTGTGAAGGGATGTATCCTATCATTATTTCTACCAGTCTATTAAATTATTGTATTATACTAAATTTTATTTGAATTGAACATGCTTTATTATGGAATAACTTTTTATTTGCTAATGAAGTTAAATAAAAACTTAAATTAATAATTAGAATCCAATAATTAACAAATTAAAGAAGTGAAAAACAAATCCCGATTTTTTCTAAACCGCAAAAAAGTGATAATTAATCAATCTGTATTTTACAGATTTACAGATACTTCAAATTTAGCATTTCATTGAAAAGTATATAAAATTTATCACAGGATTAAAAAAAGTGTAATTTATCCAATAAATTCTTGATGTTATAATGGAGATTAATCGATTGACATTTAACATTGTAAATGAAAGAGGGTGTTTTAATTATTTTACAAAATTTATAAAATTTAAAATAATTAATTAGGCACCAATTCCTTGTTGAGTCCTGCACTGTGTATTACCAACAAAAGTGGGTTTTAAGGGGATATTAAGTTTAGAATTAGGAACGATGTAGCTCAGCATATTCTTTAATTAGTGAGGAACAACAAAGGGCAAAGGTCTCGGTTATTATGACAAATTTATTTTTATTCAGTTTTGGCTATTTTTAATATTGTGCAGGTACAAAGCAATTCCTTCTTTTCTGTAATTTCTTGTGGACGCAGGTAGGCAGCAGGCTGTGACGATCCTTCCTCCCACAGGATGTTATTCGGCAGGCGACGAAGACAAAACAATCTTTCGTCTGCGCGACACCGTTCACGTCTCAGCAGAGTTTTAGCTGGGATATCGTAAATCGTTATGAAGCTTTTGTGTTTGCTTTCTAATTATTATGGAAAGCGTCTTCTATCTTCTTAAGTACATCTGCCTTACTACTTTCGGCCAAGACTTATTGTTGTCTCCTCTTTCTAATTCTTCTTCCACTCCAAACGTACACTGATTTTCATCTCCCTAATCATTTTCCTCTCAACTTCCAAGAAGCACTGCTCCTTCACTCCTCTGCTACCTCTTCCTTCTAACTTGAGAAGCACACTGAATAATTCCTCGCCTAGCCACCTCCCAGCCAATCTTTCCTTTCCCGTTCTCTATGGACAACAACACCCCACATGACGTGTCTTCGCCAATCGTTATTAACTTTTATTTGTTAACTTCCATTGGTCAATGTCCCATGGTATACAAATATCTTTAATCCCCTGAACCAAGTTAGCAAGCACGTTTCTTCTTGACAGAATAGCGCCTTTCTAATCCTGAATTTTCCGCATCTTCTTTGCCTTGCCTGCCTCCGAATATTCTAGTGTAATTTTCTGAATTTAATTCGTTCTACAATCCTAATTAATTTGGAAGGGGTCAGGTGCGACAATAATATAATAAAATTATTTATTTATTGGGAATCAAACGGATAAATTTTTAACGCCCTTAACATAAAAACAACGCGGCCGAATTATTTTCAATGTATTCCGATTATTTTAAATACTAGGTTAAAATTGCAAAAATATAAGCGTTTTCCTAATTGCTTTCGTCTATCTTACTGCCTTTCTAGTAAACTTCATTTGTAAGCATGGATATTTATATAAAATAGGTTTCTCATATTTGATTCAGACCAATTTTAACGACTTTAAGTATTTTTTTCTACTCATCTATCTTACAGCGTTCTGTATAAATAACATGACGTATGTATAAAGCTTTTTCTCTATTTTCCCTAATTCATGCATATGGTGTTACCGTTATTAGTACGGGTGGTGAAGTGCACATACGAAATAAGACCCTCGATAATAAAAACCATATAATCTAAATGTACACTGCATTATATTTCTCCTGCACATCTGATTTATTTAGTGCAAGCCGTATTCTAGTTTTGTTCCGCTTCGACCGAAAATTAAACAAAAACTATTTTGATTTTGCTTTGAAACAGGGTAATTGGAAATGGTTTTAAATTCCCAGTAGTGTCGGTTAGCAACGAGTTTTATTAATTACAAGTTTTGCTTGTCTTGAACACAAGTGCCTTAGTGGAAATAAATGGATGTCAAAAACGAGATAGCCCGCCCAGTCAAAGTTGTATTGTGTTACAACTCTATTCCACCGGGGGCTGGACCGCTACACGAATTGTTGCCAACTTTGTGAGTAGACTCGGGGGAACCCCGTAACTTTGCCTTGATCTCAGTCAGGTATTAGTCTGCACCCCACTATTCCACGTCTGAATCCCGATTACAGTTTACGACTGAGTGATATTAAAGCAATAACTATATTTCTTTGATTCATTCGGCTGTAAAAAAATCCTCTCGTGATTATAAAAGTACTCCACATATGAGTTAAACAAATTATTATTATTATAGACTAGAAGTGTATATATCGTATGTGTGATGATGTGTGTGTTTGCATGAGAATATGAAGAATACATAAAATAACATAATTATGATTAGAAGTAATACAATATAACAAAAAGTAGTCCATGCTTATAAATATTTTACTGAAATTTAAGGGAAGAAAACTATACCCTTTCAAACCCAAAAAACATCCTAAATTTAATTTATTTTATTATTAATAAGTAGCCTTTGAGTTTTTAAGTCATATTTATTTTTACTTTTCAGAAACAAAAATATTGGATATTATTAACTTTATAACAGATTGTAGGTATCCCTCTTCTGTCATGGATTTTATAATTTATAAATATAATTAAAAATTAGAGTTATAATTAAATGGGTGGGCGCCAATAAATCTCAACTGTGTAATTTAAAACATTTTTATAGTTAGCAAAACTGAAAGATTAACCAATATTACAACATTTAAATTTAATGAATTTTATTTGCTCTGCTGAGTCCAAACCAAATAAATAATATTGCAAGAGACAAGTAAATTTAATTTACTTTTACTCAGGGTTGTATTACGTGTTTATACACATAGCAGAGCCAGAGATTATTGCTTTTTGTTCCTTTCTTTACGTTCATCCTCCCCTAGTTTCCTTGTTGACCGGAAGTCCTGAATTTAACGAAAAGGCAGTTTTCGGGTCAGTATAGAAGTGGCAGGTGGTGTCGTTTCCTTGTGATGCTCCCAGCCAGATCGCCTCTCCTCTCAAACTCGAAGCCGACTATCCGTTACCTCGTACTGAACTCTCACCTCCAACTCTCTTTTCCGAATGACCTTTCTCAAGGTCCTCTCCACCTCTAACTCACCTCTCTTAAAACGTGATTGGTCTCCCCGATTTTTCTATCTTCCCCAGGTCATCCAATGGTGTCTACACTTCCTCTCCAAAAATTCAAAATTTGGGAGGAGCCACCCTAGCAATCATTTGGGTCAACCACATTGTTAACCTGGGGGGAACTGGTTTTTTTTCGGCGAGCCGCAAATTCCTTTCAAACAATGACTGTGATTGTAAGGTTACAAGTTATGGCTGTGTTTGTTTGGCCGTGATTTTCTCCGGAAGGGTGCCTTGTGAATACCTCAGGACTGTTCTCTATGGAATTTTGTACAAAAATGCTTAATATTGTAAAATTAATTTATATGAATAAAAAAATATACGCGTCACAATCTGAATAATAGAATAAATGGTTATTAGATTTACTTGATAAACATGAATGATATATTTATCGAAACGTGTTTCAATTCTAATATGGCCCCGGTTGAAAACCTATAAATATTTATTCTACTTTAAAACAAGTGCGTTCCTTTTCGCATACATCTGGGCTACATTATTTATAGCACGATAATACTGTCTGTAATCAGAAATACGCATGTGCAATGTTTTCTATTAACTCCCCTCCTCGTCCAAGATTTAATAATTACATGAGCTACAAAAACCTAACGGTTTGGGCTATTGTTAAAATGATTTTGACAAATTAATTAAAAACTTGACTGTTTATGGATTTTTTTATGGTGTATTTGAATTAATCAAAGTTTATTTAAAATAAAAAAGTTTAATGGACGAAGACTTTCATAATTCTGAGAAAATTACTGCACGATACTGCATAAAATATTGCCATAATAAGTGACTTCTCCCTTTTCTAAAAAAATGTAATAATTTTGTGCTTGGAATTTGTGCCATTTTGAATTTATATTTTTTTAATTTTATGAATTAGTTTCTATTACACGTCATGCACACTAAATTAGAAATGAAGCAAATTAAGGTAAGTGGAGTATTATCAACACGGTAGCTTACGTAATTATCCTCGTAAAAATTGTCCCTTGGCGTCATGTAGGATATAACTTCAAATATTCACAAGCCACCACTAAGTTTAAGGATGAAATTATTTTTAATAATTTATCACTTCAGACAATATAACCATTACAGATTACACACGGTATGTGCTGAAACTGTCATTGGGGCAAAAGTTTTATCAATGTAACTATTACTTTTGATTGTTATTTTAGTCTCGTTTGTTATATTTTCTAAAAATATTTTAATAATTTTATTAGAGAAATTATTAGTATAAGTTGAATTCATACAGGGAAGTAAATTTTAACCAATTGTGAAACAGAAGTAAATCTGGTTAAAAGACCTTTGTTGACGTTGATGATGCGCTCTTTCCCTTTGTTCTCTTCCTGCTTTCAATTTTTCTATACTTCATTAACTTTTAAAACTGTTAATGAAGTGCCTTCAGATGTCACAGTTCAAATATTATAATTTAATATTCTACAGCCCATTTATATTTAAAAATTATTACGACTGATATTTATTATTTGTTTATAGTCTTTCATCAATACTTTAAGCAGTCAGAAATGTATAAAATAATGCACATATTTTGAGCTTGTCTGAGCTTTTGGTCACAGTAATTATAAGGCGTATACTGGTGTGTTAGAGATATTATAAAGTATACGATTATTTTAGAAAAATTAAAAATATTGTATTCTACTTTTGATATTGACTAATTTATAGTTATAAACGCGCCATAAAATTCTACCAAACACTTGTTAGACCATCTGTTATTTCAAGTAAAATTCATATCTCTTTTTCGTTAACCAGTTAAGACGTTGTATTTATGTACAAAACCGGATGAATATTTTCCAATATTTTGTTGGAGTATTATAATTTTTTTGTCAATTGTTGTGGAATTATTAGATTACATAATGAAAAAATGTGTTTATATTCTTTTATTACAATAGATGAGTATTAAAATTTTCCGAAAACTTCGTTCAGATTGAAAATCAATTAATAAACATAGAGAAATTTAATTATTTTTGTAAATTGGCGACTTATAAAAAGGTTTGGGTTAAGGCTACTTTATCGTTAAAGAAATAAAATTATTTAATAATACCTTTATTCATTTGTTAAACAATAAACGTGTTTGATAAAATATTCTGTACAACTACAACAAACTTTTCAGACTTTACAATTAACAATAAATAAAAAGATGGCCAAAAAGTCAGCATTTAATATATTACTATTTATATACAAAAGCGAAGTTTCATCTCCATTTTGAGACTTCATAAGGTTTACTACAAACATAATATTGTTAATTGTAAAAGTATCAAAATGTATTGTGATATTATGTTTGTAGTAAAGCTTGAAGAAGTCTCAAAATGGATATGAAGCGTCGCTTTTGTAAATAAATAGTGATATATTTAATGCAGAGTTTTTGGCCATCTTTTTATTTATTCTGTACAACTGTTGTAAAGAGTTGTTTGAATGAATGATCATTGTGTAGTGTTAAAATATAGTTTCATATACTAATGTATGCAGTTATTTACAGACATACGTTTATCGTACCTAACATTCTTTGGACAAGTTAGAATTGAAAGAACTCTTGTTTGCGTGTTTTCCAAATTTATTGACGAACACACTAATTAAAGTTCAGATTCCTTTTTTTATTAACTTCCATTCGTTTTCCTTTCATCTGTTAAAGTCAGGTCGTGGGAACATTCTGCAAATGTCACATACTGTGTCCCGCAGATATTTACGTTAAAGTGAACTTTCCCACCTACTGAACAAATTGCGCAGGGAATTTAGTTGCGGTGTTCGTAAAACAACACTGGAGATATAAAAAAGACTGAGGTATTTCTCTTCGGAGTCGAGGTTTGCGTACTGCATATGGCAGAGACTGAGTTGCTGCAATCCATCAGCTCCGATGTGCGTTCGTCGGTGACGCGAACATCGCCGTTTTCTGCGGAGGCTAGTAATCACCAGCAATACAAAGATAGAGAACGGTGGATTATCAGCTTCACAATCGTTCCACGAAATAAAACAATTATTTATATTTACCATAAATTAAGTTTAATAAAAATAGATTAACTAGCATTCAAAGTCATAAAATTATATATTGAATATAATGTTCATTTAGAAAATAACACCTAAATTGAAATTAAGAATACAAGAATATATATATAACATAGTCTAAACTTTTGGAGCTCATCAGAGACATAAATTAATATAAATATATGCAATACAAATAATTCTACTTTAAGTTATTGAGGATAAATATGGATTCAAAGAAGAGTCAAAAGTTCATCATACATGTTTCAAAAAGATCACATTTACATTTATCGGTCTGTTGACGACATTTTCTGTATCATTCCCGATTCTGAATTAGATAACCTGCTCCGTAGATATAATAGTTGCAACCCTAGTCGAAACTGAGATCCAAAAATCTATTAATGTTTAAACGTTACCATCTGAATACAATTTAAACTTGACTAGTTGGTACGGAAAACTAACATTTTACGTATGAATTCTGCATTATTTATTTAATCATCCCAATATTAAAAAATGGTGGTAATAATTTTTGTCGATATATAACCCCATTATTTATTCTAAAAACCTAACAAAACCTAATGGCAATCTACAATATTTTATTCCACCCAGTATTCCATTCATCTCAAAGCAAACCTCGTTATAACAATTCCTCTAAAAACAAGTTATTACTACTTTACTTCAAAGGTTTACATATTAAATTCGACAATTTACGTCGCAAATAAAATATTGATATTAACTATAATTCTTGTGTCATGAAATATCTTGGAGCCCAACATTACTTGGGAATTCATTTATAGTAGCCCTCTACGGTATTAAATTTGACAATATCTCTTTGACGACACGAGGGCATCACATTCTTTAAAAATTTACCTTTTCTCGCCCTCAACTTTATCAGATCGTAATTTCATCATAACCACCGCGAAGGCTCAGTATCTTAATTAAGTCAAGGAATCTACTGGTCAGCACAGTAAGCAACAAAAAAATTTGAAAAATTGTTCAATACCAAGAGAGACATTATCATCCGCGAAAAATATTTATTCTCTTGCAGTTTAGGTACGTTTTAAGTTTCGGTACCCTCCAAACCCGCTCCCAGGGGTAGTAGTAGTAGTATCTTTCCCCTACGCTCCTTACTTGCTTGAGAGTAGAAAGGAGCACGTGTACAAAACTTGGGCCAAATTGTTCCACGCATTTAGATTTGTAAGCGGCACATACAAACACAAAAATACACTGCAATAGTTAATTATATTTATAAAGAAAAGATAAATGATCCGTCTCTTCAGTCTGACTAAAGTGAAGTAATGTTTATAGATACATATCTACGAAAAATAAGAATCACTGCAACATAATAAATATATTACAGATTTACAAAGGAATTAAAAGTATCATTAATTATTATTATACAGCTACTAAACCTAAGTAACACTTTATTAAGTATTGATAATTTTTATTTGATTTTGCCTTATGAAACCTTTTGCATTATCATTAACCAATGGAAAAGTATAATTAATTAAATCAAATATCAGTTAAACTTATGCATTATTTCACGCTTTACAGCTATTTAATTATTTGGTTTGATAGGTCATAATTTATCCATTTGCAATCGCATGAACGTTATAGGAAGTCATAACGGAAAAGCAGAGCAGCTGATTGACGTGGGAACATTTTTGGCCTGAACAGTGTGAAAGGAGGAAATTAAATCATCAAAAGATCGACAGAAAACTTTTTTGTGAGGACCAGCGCTAATTATAAAAAATTTACAGCAATCGATTGAATGGTATAGGAGCGTCTAAGGGCAAACATTATAACTTGCAGTGTATTCGAACAGGTTCTGCATATGAAGACTTGAGCATGCCACATAAAATTCCTTTTATTTACATAGATGATGAGGACCATATAGATTGATAAATTAGATTGTAACACTTTTAATTTAACTTCACTTTCAGTAGTTACTAAGCAAATGCATTCTTTCAACCATAATATTTACTGGACTTAAATCTCCAGAATGATTAATATTAGATTAATTACAATTGTACTCTAAATGTTAAAAGTGACACAGAGCCTCTAATTAAAAATATTATAATCTTCTTGGCATTTGAAAACTTTGTTTTTTAAGTGTTTGGAAATTATAGTATAGATATTGTCTTGTTTTCGCCTTCCCGATACGTTTTCATGTAGTATTTTATAGGTTCGACAATTGCTGGAGGAAACGTTGTAAGCTTAAGTCACCATACGATGTTTTTGTCATATTGACCAGTTCCATCAAGAATTTGTAATGGTCAAGCACATCTGCTCGGAATTTTAGCGGTGCGTAGTCAAAAGAAAGGAGACACCATTCGATCCAGGGGCAATAAAACTCAGACTACGCGTCGTGGTTTGTGTATTTCCCCCTTATTGGTCAATATCCATCCCTGCCATTTTGCTGATATAAACTAAAGAAGTGGGGAGGAGATTTTAAAAGGGTGTGCAGAGAGATTTCCAGAGAATTTCTGAGAGGAGAAAATTATCGGCATCCTTGGTCAGGCAATTCAAGGACAGGAGGATAAAAGGAAATTCTTCCTGAACCAGGAATAATAGCAGCAGTGGGTGTGACCTGGAGAGATGACGACACAATTAGGAATAAGGAGCTGGAATATGCACTAAGCTGATACGGTAAATTACACCTGTAACCCTTTTTGAAGATTTTCTGTACTGCCAGGTCCGAGTAGATCTTGTGTTTAACATTCTGATCTATGAGGAGGCCAATATATACGACCCTGAGTTTAGAGTTATAAAATTGTTAGTTTTAACAATTAATTACTTTAATTTTTTGTAAATGTATTTGTAGTTTTAATTGAAAAAGAACTGCCGGCATAAATATAGAAATATCAAAATTGTAAAGATTAATGTAAAATGTTTTTTGTTAAAGTAAATTGTTTTCTTATTTTTATTACAAAATCTTATTATTAATATATTCATGTCGCCAATATTCATTACAAATTATATTGAAAAGAGTCGTCAACTTAAAACATATATATTTCAACACAGCTGATATGTTGGAATGAGGATGTTTCTTTTACCTTAAAGGGCCTAAATTGTAAATTTTCTCTTCGTCATTATAACATTATTATTCGCAACAACCATGTTTTTTCTCCTGTAAGAACAACGTAACTGTGATAAAATATATTAATGAAAACCATTCGAAAAAAATGGTTACTTAAAATGTCATATTTATACCTCTCTATTGATTTAGTAAGAAGGGACTACGTAGTGGCGTACCTGGGGCCAAACGACGATGCTTAGTTTCTGTCAAAGGTAATGAGAACAAGATATTTTCCGGATTATTAAGCTTCTGCTTTACTTTACAGTTCGAGAAATGTTATTTACGCTGTCTGTAATATTTCTAGTTGCAGTCAGGGAAGGACACTGAATTTTTCTGGCAACAGGGATACGTTTATATTAAATATCGTTTCATTAGACATTTGCTGTTAGCATAGGATTTAGTTGAGGTACATTAAGAATATTTAAACCATAACTGTGCTGTAATGATACTAGACTCAGTATTTATCATTTAATATATCTATTCGTAGAATAAAATGTTCAGTTGCTTCCATTATTATTCGGAAAAAGCAAATTAGTTGGTCACTTACACCATTAAAATTAACGCACGGTGTAAAATAAAACTAATGAGAAATTGAGGACAAGTTGTAAAGGAAACAGACATAGTAATTCGCAGAGAGTAAACAAAATGAAAGGAAATGTTCAATTTTTTGAGTACGGACTTCAGTAACGCTTGTACTTTTCAACTCATTCATTAAACCTTTACTGATTATTTCAGTTATATCCTGTAAATACATGTAAGCATTTTACAACTAAACAAAGTTTCTATTAATACTTAACTTTCAGAAACTTGGAATATAACATTCTGCGATCCAATTAATTTTCAATTTCACCTACGCCCGTTCAAAGCCTTGTATAACCGATTCTAAGCATGTCAAATGAGTCATCTAGTGTGGGACGCAAAAGTGCTAATAATAACTTCGTTCTAAATCCCTCTGCATGCATACAGCATGTAAACAAAACGTAAAAAGCATTCCCGTCGGGAGAAAAATGAACACTACAAACTTTTATGCTTTAGACAATGAGCGTGTTCAAAGAAAAATTATGGCACATCAAACACGGGAAATATTAAGGTAATCTGCGTAAACTAGGTAATTATCCCATAAATCATTATATGAGTCCTCAATTTACCATCGGCCAGACGATTATAGTAAAATGAAAAATTACATGCAGGACATATTTGCACCGCCACAAAATTTTCGATTATACAAGGGTTCTTTTGCAAGTCCAGGTAAAAATGTTACAAAAACGAATTTATTTCTTAGAAACTTACTTTATTGAATAACGTAGACTTGATCCAGTGAGTTTCCAATTTTTTCTACCCATCACAAAAACAGGCTTTGTCAAACTGCAAAATCATGGGATCGTTTAATGAAAATTTCTTCCTATCAAGCCATATTTTCAATTTCGTAACAAAAAAAGTCAATTATTGCTAGGTTTGGTGAATCTACGTTTAAATATTTTTCCGAATCCGTTTTTGCTCCAATGCCAAAAGTCGCGGCACCCATCGCGCACAAATCTTTTTCATGGAGGATGAAATGATCAGGTGGTGACCTTAATTCGGCGGCCGGAGGGAGTTTCACTTTCACTGCTTTCGCGACCACATTTAATCTCATAAATGTAAAAGTATATGGTCTTCAATGCTGATGTCGAGTCCGCGTGAACTTCATCCAATTGGGTTTTGATTTACGAAGCTGTCCATCCATTCAAATGAAAGTGTTTAATGACAGCGCGAAATTCGTTTTCTCCACCTGACCTCATCTAACACTACAGAAGGCTGCCAACAATAAACTAATTCGGGCATATGTTGAAAGCCTTTAGTAATTTATCTTTTAAAGCTTTATGTTAACCAACAATGACCGATGTTTCATAAAAAATTACCCGAGTTATAGAACAACACTCGAATTACTGGATTTTCAATCCAAAAGAGGGAAACAGTCAAATCTATTTATAGATTTTAACACGTTGAAAGTTTTACCCCAGGAAAAAAGTCCTATCTTATTTACACATTTATATGTATGGATATATATTTATATTTATTGTGTCGTTACACCTATGTCACGCGTTCGCCCAGCCTTCATTATCCGCCGTTTCATTCCTCCGTACGAATCTTGGATCATCTAGTCCGCCGTAGCCGGAAGCCGAGATACCCCGTGACGTAGGAGGATAAGTGGAAGGGAGTAAGCGTGTGGCGTGAGAACTATCACGAGCAGAGCTTCCTTCTGGAATTGGACGTCGGCCTGGACGTCTAGGGTTGCCCTGGGAAGGGAACAGCGATGCGAGTCTAACATTGTGTACCAGCTTTGTTCTAGTTTATATGTACTTTTAAAATATCATTTTCTTTCTTCTATTCACCGGAATAAACCTTAGCTAACTTTTGTATTATGGGTTTCGCTTAACCCTGCCTGCCAAGTGGCAACACGAGAGGTCTGAACTATATTACGACGACTAAAAGGATAGCTTCATTAGTATATATAGTATATATCTTTAAGAGAATTTCGATTTTAAATTGTTACTATTTCTATCATATGAAATCTAGCAAAGGATAGCGTGAAAAATGTAAAAGTAGAGATATTCCGAGTAGTGTTTCTGTAAGATACGGAATATTTTTAGGAAATGATTATCTCATGTCGAATTGAAGACCTCAATACTAGTAAATCAGCGGGTTTTATGAGAGGCCGACGTTTGGCAACAAAAACAACAAATTATTTAAAGCTGTTTTATAGGCGATAAGACAAAGGAGCCAAAATATACGTTATTTTCACCGGTCACAAAAAGCCTTTGAGACTGTTAGCCACAAAATATTGAAGGAAAAATATAATACACGTCGTATTTCCAAAAGCTCATTAACGTAAACAGTTGTATGTATTCCTTGAAACTCTTCCACAATTACTTTACTAGTTCAAACGTATCGCAAGGATCCACTCTTTCAGTAATACTCATGGCACATTTAATGTAGTATGCCTACATAGTTTAACATTTTAAATATGAAACTTAGTGTTAGATATATACATATGTTTTTCAATTATTCCAATTAATACAGATAAAAAGTAATGGCGTGCCAATACGCTTAATCGCAATGAAAGTAAGCGTAATTTTCATCTAATAGTCGTTCAAAATTAATTTGAAATGGAATAAAATAGGGTTCTAACGTGTAACTGTGCTTTGAGGAATTGTTTCAGTGCAGTATTTTTCAAACCTAGAGAAACAGTTGTTTCTTCATGGATGACTTGAACAAACATCTACTTGTCAATTGAAATTTTTAACACCGTCACGTTCTTCTTTTTGAGGAAACGAATATATGGAATATGTAGTAGGCATTGATCCCAAAATATCTCACTTTATACAGCGTCGTTCAGCTCCGTTATCTCGAAATTTCCTCTTCTAAGCGAGTCAGAAATCAAATTACGGAAAGTCCAAAAACATGCGTTGTTTGCTTGCTTGCTTGGTGGATTCCGTCCGTTAGCTTCAGGGCTTTTGTTTGTTTCCCCTTGCCATCGCAACTGAAGCTGCTGCTGCTGTTGTTTAATCCGTTTGTTGACATTCCTCTTTGCGTGTACAATCGGACATTGAGTCTGCTGTTTGGAGCTTTGGCTCTGGTCCCTCTTGCTCAGGCCGTTCCTCCCATTTTCCGGCTACATTCGTGATGCGGAAATGAAGGGTTTGTTGTTTTTCGCTACTTTACACAATTGCAAAATCAAATTGTAATGTAAATTTTCGCTCAACTTTCGTTGTTTCAGTGACCTCAAACTTAAGTTGTGTATCTTCCACGCCTGTTACACGAACAAACTTAAGTTTTATGAATAATTCCGCACCAACTTTAACATTAGGCTTAAGCTATATACATCCTCGTACTCAACACTAAGATGTATTGTTGCTGAAAAGAACAAACTCATTCGAAATACTCTCTTAGTCGGTCATCAGTAATATAATTAAGGTAATCTTAAGTTGAGTTACGTTGAGTTTCTTTTTTCTGTCAAAAAGTTGTAATAATACCTCAGATTTGGACTATTTTGCATAGTAACATTTATATATAGATGAATTTCTTTCGTAAATGATACAATTTAAAAAAATAAGTAATGATTACAGAATAATACACCATTTCTTAATAGCACATCATATAAAAAATATTATAAAACTTAGTAGTTTTTAGTTAAATTAAAACCATTTTACATATTATTTACCTTTTCATGCCTCCTTATTTTATGAACTTCATAACAACCACCATGACTCAGCATCTTAATCGAGTCAAAAAAATCTACTGATACTTCATATAAGCACATAAATATAAATACACAAAAACAGTTCATTATATTTATAACTAGCAGGAACTTGAACCAGTTGCCTGTCACTTTAATGATTAACGATTGTACACCGAACAAAATAAATTTTTATTCATGTTTTGACACTTTTAATTAAAGCTATTCGCTTTATAGTTACATTGAAATACATGCCAGGCACCAGAGTCGCAATTCTGAATCTTTGCGTTAGGACTGATAAAGGACTTTTTTGGCCGGAAAGGGGGAAAAGGACGGAAATGAAAAGTTATGTATAGATACGAATACGTATCTACAAAAAATAAAATTGAGTTTATGCAGCCCATCATTTTATATAAAAATGCTGCAATGCGACTTATTAAACTTTTTCTTATTTATAAACTAATTAAAAAGTACAATTTATTATGATTATATAGTTCTTAAGCGTAAACTAACATCTTATTTTGGTAATAATACTTTTATTATTATTTTTCGCATATAAACTGAAGGTAACTTTTAGTTACACAAATTTTCATTCTATGCACCAGAATAGTAATTCAGAATTATGAGCATTCCTACTTACTAAACATTTTCATTATTATTAACAATTTTAAAAGTATCTACTTAAGTGAAATGTTTAGCATTATTTCACGCTAAACAGCAATTTAATTATTTCTTCTGACAGGCTACGTGACGGTATAATACTTAGGGTATGACCTCTCAAGGGGAAAGGAAGGAACCTAAATATTCAGAAGTTGTTGAACAGAAGCCTTTTCTGGGTAGAATTTTTTTCTGGGAAGAATTTCATGACATTTTGCTGAATGGTATAGGGAATCATAAAGGACAAACGGGAAGTCGCAGAGAAGATTATTGACGTGGGACGCCATTGGGGTTGAGAAGGGGTGGAAGGAAGGATTTTAAAACTTCAAAAGATCGACAATATACTTTTTTTGGTGAACAGCGCTAAACACACAAAAAATATCATGGTAATCGGTTGAATTCTTTAGGAGTACCTAAAGAGAATCCTTAGAACACCATTCCCATAGATAATTATTGAACTAACACTACATTTATGCTGTAGACGCTCAGATGTGTGTTATTATTGACATGTCTCATACTGTAAACAGTATTCAATACACTAACATATTTAATTAAAAATGTAAATTTGGTTAATTTTTAAATGACTTGAGTTGTTTTCCTTATAAACAGGGTAATTCAAACAAAATAATGCAAAACTAAAGGTACTTTATTATTTACTGAAACAGCATACAGGAACGAAGGTGACACTAAGGATCTCCCCACTCTCCCCCTCCTCCCCCGGCCCACCTTCTACAGAAATTCCATCAAGAAAGGGGCCACATATTTGGATGAATAAATCAGTTCTTTAAATTTATAAATTTATATAGTGAAGTCTAATGTAAAAGTTTATAATGAACTGCCCAAATAACCAGTTGATGATGATAAGGCCTTTAAAAAGTGTGTATAAATTACCTCCCAAACGCAATTAACTTAAACGAACGTCTGTTCCCTTCAATTACCCATAAAAAAAATAATAAAATGAATTCAATTCTACCTATTATTCTGTTGAGAGCCTAAGAAGTTAGGACCTTGTGTAAAAAGGTAATTCCTACTATTTTTGAACATTTCAATATTAATGCAATTTTAACACTAATATTTAGTTTTTATTTCAATTCTAGACTATTTATAGTGCTAGATAAATATTAATCAAACTCGACATAAACTATTCAACGTTGAAATCATTTTAACATATCATTGTTGAACGTTACTGAAACCTTGATATCAGAAATTTTAAGGTATAATAGTCTTTGGAAGTTTTTTTAAGCGAAACATAAATTATAAATGAACTTGCTAATTTCCAGTTATTTTAAAACCGTGGTGGTTAGAGAATGTGAGGCGTCACCGCGTAGCAGAGCTAGGTTTATGTCCCTGCGCCATCGGGGGCTTACGATGTGTCCCCACGTTTGTGCCGATGGACGACAGTAATGTAATTGTCCGCTCTCGATTGAACCTGACAGCTCTCTCACCCAGCTGATGTTTAGTCACAGGCTCAGGGAGTCGGGGAATCTATGATCGATCACATTCAATACGTAATGGTCATTGTGACCATAGTGTGAACTGTTCGAAATCACCGAAGCGTGAGGGAGCGCGAATATTTCCTAAAACAAGCAAGTAATTAACAAACCACGAGTTACGTGTAGTCAACCAGATTTAATAGGTGGTTATAATGAACTTGCTGCTGACGTATAACACGTTTACCATTACCTATCTTGACTCCTGACACATCTGTCTCATCAAGAATTCTCTCCTCAAAATTTTCAAAATACGTTCGTCACTATTAAAATGTAATAAATGAATACTACATATTTTCCTGTATCCTAAGAGCGCTAAAATGTATTTATTTTGTAATCCATAATCAACTTGTTTTACAGATTAATTAAAAAAAATATTTACTGTATAGCACCCTGGTTACTCAAATTAATGGACTCCTGAAAACATTCCCTATTTTAAATTATACTCTCTTAACATAAATTATTTAATATTGTAGAAACAGTTCTCGGGTTTCTAACCCAGTAGAATTGACGTAGAGCGACGTTTCGATGACTGGCTCTGTCATCTACTTCTGGTGAAATGACTGTTCGGGATGTGGGTGCCTATTTATAAGGTAGCTGTAGGTTTCTTCCCTCACCTTATTTGTCAGGTTGGGTGATTTTTACCTTATTATTATTTCTTATATTCATACTTATATTACTCGTAAGAAAATTCCTCTTTTTCGCGAAAGTTATCTACTATACTTCCACTATCCCTATAAACTTCCATCAAAATATCCCTTCACAATGTAACACCCTATGTTATTCCACTGTTTCCCATTTTACACTTCATTACTCTATTAATCCTCATATTGAACTCTTTCTCCAGGACCTCGTTCATACCATTTATTATGGTTTCCAAGTATTATTCTGACTCCCCTAACACTACAATACCATCAATAAAGCTTAGGGTTTTTATTTCTTCTCCTTGCAGTATGATTCCTTTTCCATATTTCGTTTTAACATTCTTCAATCCCTCTTCTATATATAAGGGAATCAGCATGTTTTCTGTTTTCTTTTCTTGATATTCACTTCTAATTACTGCTGACTTCCATGCGTATAGATTATATATAAGCCTTATTTCTAGAAATTTTATTCCTGATTAAGGCAATTATTACTGTAAAAATATTGGGGAAATAATGCAGTGTTTTTTATTGAAGTATATATCGGTACCTACTTTCAAAACAGATCTTGTAGATGATCACAGGAATCTATAATCTACGAACAAATCTTTTAGCAATATATTTGGACGATTTCATCTTTATACATAAAATTCCGGTGGGGCGTATTTTCATAATTTTCCTCATAAACGGTCTGACCGACTTCGTTGAATTTTTTATTTTTATTTATGGGGTCACCTTGGGTATAGTAGGGCCCGATAGGTGGGCCTGTCGTCGAGATCCAGAATTCTTTTTAATTTTCCCACATATAAAAACATATAATCCTTAGTTTTCAGCCTGACCGTTTGAAGAATCTATGTCATTATTCTTAACCATCATTACAAGCGCTAGTTCATTGCATTTTAGCTTGATATACGGTATAATATTCTGGGCTTCATCTGGGAAACACAAAGCTTTTGATCTACAGGAAAAAGTTATCAGAATATTATTTCAGGTTCCACCAAAAACAGAGGTCTCTTGAAGAAAATTGGAATATTTACTCTTACTTGCCAGTTTATTCAATCACTGATGTATTTGTAATTAATAACAGTCACCTACTCACAAGAAACTCAGATGTGCAAAGCTTTGACACCAGAAATAAAAATTATTTACACAAGAAAGGGAATCCTCTAACTATAATAAAATAGGGTATTTATTATAATGCTATTAGCATGTTTACTAAATTTCCAGCCTCCATTAAACTGTAAAAAATAAATACAAACAAGCTCAAACACGAACAAAGTTTTTACTTAGCCTTTCCTTCTTCTCTACTGAAGAATTCATGGTGTTTAGTGTATCGTAGTATGGACTTTACCAAAGAAATAGTACATTGTTAAGATACTAGTATAAGGCACTTAATGTAAGATATTAGCAACATTCGTTAATATTATATATCGGGTACAAATTATATATCTTGTCTTTTATGTTGTACTTCAGTATGTCTTTTTCAAGTTAAACAGTCATATGAATGCAAATAGTGACATAAAGTTATTAGTAACCGAGCAATAATAACAATTTATGTGTCATTTCTGACTTGTCCCACATCACTGAAGTTCTACTTCTCAAAGGAATATGATTTAATACTAATACTAATTGTTTTGACATTTCGATTTGTAATTTCCTAGTTGTGTTACATTCCATTTTATGACGGGAAATTTCATGCAAGAGACAATATTGAATGGAAATATCAGAGGAGAGAATTTATTGCTGCCATGAATTCCAGTGTTTCCTTCAGACTCACTAATTCAGTTAAAGAGCTTACAGTTTGATATTTGCTATGACCCTCATACCTGTATATTTATAGAGCAGAAAAAGGAATAGGTAAAAACATTCTAAACACATTTCCATTAAAATAAATTCATTTCAACAACAAAATTTTATTATTTACATTTAACAGATCCTCTTGTCTTAAATATTTAATTTCATTAATGTATTTGAGGTATTTCAATTAAGGTGAATAAATATTTTATTTCAAGAAATATATAAGGTCTGTAGCAGGACAATGACTGCATACGAACTCAGGTAATTATCAGGTAAATGTGCTCCACAATTAAGATACTTTCACGGTATATATTTTTTAGAAATTATTTTATAGCGTCGCATATGACGACTATCGCATATATGTAATTATTCGTATAGATTTACAACTATTCTCCACAAATGAATGCGTGAAGGCTTATTTTCAGTCCTGTAGAGTTACATTATATTATGGTACTGTCTAAATTTAATTGAATCGAAGACTTGTTGCTATTAATGCGGTAAAATAAATTCCCTGTTTATTGTAAAAGAATTTATACGTTTTTATTTCCGTATTCATTCAGGTTTCAATGGTCATAAATATTTACAGAATATACATAGGAAATCATCTACAACGCCAATTGTACACCCTCAGTTCCATTTAAAGTATAATATGAAACACACATAACAACCCTGTTTTAATAATTAACAATTGCTAGGCAACAGTTGTCCGCTATATTTACTGAACACTAATTTTTCAAGCAATTTCCGTTGCGTGTGGAAACCCGTCGATTTAACTTCTGCTAGCAACACCGCAGTAAAACAAATAGTTTGTGGACTGTATACAATTAGTAGAATAAATTTAGTTTGTATCTTGGTTTTTATGGACGCGGCAATGGACGGCATCCGCTTCTCTGATTACAAGATAAACTCTTCAACGTCGCCTGTAATGAAATTGTGACGCCATCGCGGCAGACATTGTAAGCTGTGTCCCCTGGTAAGTCTACAGCTGTGCAAGAACTTGGATTACGTGGTTTCTGACAGTACCTCCTTAGTCTGTAATAAATTGTGCCTACGAAAATTAGTAATACAAGTGTGAACTGATATATTTATCTCGCATAAAACAGTGGCATGTCCCAGTATTTCCAGACAGTCCAAAATACTCCCGGTAAAATAGCGGGACTAAAAGTATTTTCAGTACTCTAATAGAATAAAAATTGTCTGCCTCTTAAGGCATGAATGATTACTTTAATCCAATATTAAAGAGGTCATAATGTAACAAAGCGAATCACATTTCACAGGTTGACACACCAAAGCTCCATAGTTTCCTTGTTATTAACTCCAACCCCTCATATGCTGGAAGGGGTTGAAATTATATAAAAATATTGTCGGGAAATCACAATAAAAGAAATTGATCTGAAAAATTCTTTTTGACTCAAAAAATGAGCCTTTATTACATTAAAATATTCGCTAATTCCACCCCCTCCCCCAAGGTCGTCTCTTGTCTCCAAACTGTTTGGTTTTTGGTTGCGACGTGTATTGAATCAAAATTTTATCAGAATTGCTCTGTCCTTTAAATGTATTGCGTATAAGTGTGTTTTACCCCGTGCCAATGCAATTTAATTAGCATTCTAAATGTCATAATCAAACTCAAAGACTCCCATAACACCGATTTCGATACCAAACTTGCCTGTATTGTGTTATTTTCATATGACGTGCCCTACACAGCCACCCTCCTCTTAGGCGACGAATGAGGTTTAAATTATAAATTATACGACAAAATTCAGTTATCAATTTAATTGACCCCAAAAACACATATTAGGATGAAATAACGGCATTTTATGGATTTTTAAAAATAACCGCACCTCGACCCCCGCCCCATGTGGTGGTAGCCGTGTATTACACTATTTGTGTTGAGATCTGTTCTCCAAGAACACCCGTTCAAAATTTAGCCGGAATTGTTTCATGCGTTAAAGATAGTATGCGGGACTGTTTAACCCCCTTTGCAAACCCTCTTAGGAGATGAACTCTAACTTAGATTGAATTTTTATATCATAAATAAATTCAGTGGCTTACAGTAACAACGTCCGGTTTCGAGTTTTTCTGGTTATTTTTGTTATGTCGCTTCACCAACACCTGTGAGATGGATGGAGTTAAAATTATACGATAGCAGTATTAGAGGACACTATAAAATTTATTGACACAAGAATGCATTTACATGATAAAATATTGGTCGTTTTTTGCTTATTTTAAAATTTCAACTGCCGCCCCTATGGAAGGTTTAGGCGACTTCCATCCCAACAGTGCTGATTTTCGGATCGGAAATAACACGTATACAAAATATGGTTGAAATTGGTCAACTAGTTTATATTTGTATGCGGAAAATACAAACAAGCCGACAGACACACAGCCAGTTTTATTGTAGTGATGACAAACTAAAAACATCCTGCCGTTTGTCTGAATAGTGAACAATATAACATTCAAGTTGTTGAAATACGATTTTTTAAATTTCTACGTTTAGTCTTAATATGGTGGATGACAGTTTGATATTATTAAATTTCTTCTCACGTCTAACGTGTTCAACCGTCTTCTTATGTGAAAGGGAACAAAGTAAACGACACAGCTTTTAAATTCAAATGAAAATATTTTCGTAAACCCTGCATAAAACGCTAGGAGACGCAAAGAACCAATCTATGCCGAATTCACGTTTAAATTCGGAAAATATTAAATAGAAAAACTTTCCTTATATGAGTAAAGTTTTGAGCTTTTAATGTTATTTTCTACATTGTTGTTGTATTCAGTCTTTAAACATGTCTGATGTAACCCTCCATGCTAACCTATCCTGAGCAAGTCTTTCATTTCTACATAACTACCACATCCCACATCCTCCCTGCTTAGTATATTACTTCCTGTCTTCCTCTTCTGTTCACTCAATTCCCTCTGATGCTTATTTTACAGGCCCTCAAGTCTCAAAACGTGGCCTTTTAATCTACTCCTTCTCTTTGTCCAAGTCCTACATATTATCATCTCTTGTCTCATTTTAAAATTTGTTAAATTAGGAATATTAGTGGAAATTTGAGTGCCTTGGTAGTTTGTTGACTCATTATCAATTAAAATCTGTTTTAAATGTATTTAGTCACGTAGTTGGTGTAATTCATACATAAATATCCAACTGTCTACATTTTCATTTGATGGTATATATCACCAATTAGACTATGAATAATTGAACTTAATTAGACCTTTTAAATTATTTTACTAGTTCTTACAGATTTACATTCCATAACATCTAAGTTTCGTATCTTAAGAAGTGACGCTTCGTATTAATACACCTGAACAGCTCCTTCACAAAATTTTGAATGTAGTTTTAACTTGTTTTCTTTTTATGATAACATTAATTTTAAAAATATAAAAGTTTAATCCAGTCTCTTAGCAGTATCGATGTTTCTTTAAATTACATGTTCATTAAACGGCAATATAATGTATATGTATAATAACACTAACACGCTCTCAATGGACTTGCATTGAGTAATAATATGTGCACATATAGGTAGGTATATTATGGTAAAATGTTACACTAGGACTTCAGTGATTTAGAGTTAAATTTAGAGGATTAAGGGATTCTCGTGAAACAAATCATCAGCAACACGTGTAAAACATTATAATTTGGATGCGGACTTCATATTTGCATCAATTACTGTGGATTTATATAATGTTGTACATTTATCTACAATAAAAAAATTAAAATAATAAAATTAAAAAATCATATAGTTGAATGAATTGAGAAAATTATATAATGTAAGGGGCTGCTAGTTGAAAAACAATAAGGACTCAATGATTATTAATAAATTGCAAAAATATAACCGGTTTCTGTCTAATGCATCGAAAACTATATTTGCAGAGTTTATCGTCGTAGTGGTGATTGGGTTGTACGAAATATTGGTCTTTTTTACCATTTTTTCACGAAATATTATACCCTACCATTAATAAATAACATATTTTGCCAGGTTCATTAATATTATTGAAGAGTAATTATTTTCAAATAAATTTACTTCGGTCATTTTATTAATAGAATGTAAGAAGACGTATAGAATAAAATTAGTTAGTTGTATTTAGAGTTGTAATAACAGTAAATTAACCGTTTAATGTTTTCTGCCCGATTAGTGATGGTAATAAATAGTGGAAAGTCTGTATTAAATAAAATAACTAATGAAAACTGAAGATATTATTTGAAACATTAATCTCACATTATTTTCTCTTTGTATTTGTTAATGTAACCTCTGTTATCGACAATAATATCACAGCTGACGCGACCTAGAATTAAATGAATAAATAATAATAATAATAATAATAATATATTAGACCCCTTCTACGTAACGTTTTTTTGGGTTGTTATTTTCTAACTACACATTCGTTCATTCTACTACAACACTTCCCGTTTCAACACATTAATAAGTACAATACTTTTCCACGCAGCTCCTCTGTTCTAATACTCCCTAGTTAATATTTTAGACTTACGCATCATAAAGACCAGGATAATGCAAAATTAATTATTTATTAAAATTTAACTGACAATAAAATGGCGAATTGCGAGTTTCTAACTACACAATTTATGAAGTAATAAAAATTTCAGTTTTACTAGGGTGAAGTTTTCAGTTAATTAACCCCCCCTACTTTATGAACACTGCTCATATAAACTTGAATATTAATGACAGTGGAGCAATTTTGATGTTATTGAGAGCCACTACAGATAACATTATTTAGACTGAAGTTAAATGCTAATCAATTGCATATATAATAATAGTTTTAGAAAAAATTAAATGTATTGGGCAGTTTTTATATAGTTGTGATAGTATAGTGTTTTTCTTACTTGAGGTCTACTTTTTATTCACTGCAAAGTATTCATTCACTGGACTTTTTACCGAAAATCTGCTCAGTTCAAGGCAGCTAGTAAACTGCTTCATGTACGCTGGTTCAAGTCGAGACGAGTAATTAGTTTTATCATAATTTGAAGTATTTAATAAAAATAATTGTGTAATGAAATATTCTTGATTAATCTTCGGGATCAGTTCTGCGTTCAAATAGAACGTTTCGGTGAAATATACACCGTCGTCAACTGCATAGTGCACACAGCCGAGATCATTTTCCCCCTGTATAGATCCCAGGTAGTGTACTATAGGTATCGACAGGATGACCGCGAATACGAATTTCGCCGAAACATTGTATTCAAACGTTTAATCGATTTGTTTTATTAATCGAGAAACTTTTAATAAGACATTACACCACAAACGTAATTGTTCTCTAAAGTCAACTACGTTGTAACATTAACGTACATCATTACGAAAGAATATTTTGAAAAATATTCGTTTATAGGGATATAGTGTACTTAAGTCCACACAAGTAGTTTTATTAATCAGCTTCATTTTCTTTCCTAAACTAAAAAATTTCACCACCTTTCAATTATTTTATGAACATCAGAACTTATTTTAGTAATTTGTCGCATATTTTGACACGAGAGAAAGTTCTTAATCACACCTTAAGCTCGCATATCAGTTAAAAGTATAATTTCAAACAGATAATTTATTTTTCCTCGTAGAAAGATGCCAAAATACATTTTTTTACTAGGTTTTACGTCGCATGAACCAAAGGACCAAATATATTAATTACTAAGAAACGTTTACTTGGCTACAGCAGTTATATTTTTTGTAACCATTAAAATTAAGTAATAAAAGTAACGGAATAACGTAGGAAATATTCGTTTCATTAAATAACAAATCTATGTAAAAATCTTAATAGAATAATTACGTGCAAAGTAACATGATAGGAAATTAAAATCACGATAATATGCAGACTTTTTCCGCGTAATTATAGTCTGGTAATGTTGACGCGTTCTACCTGATGACGGCGAAGATGATAATCGTGAAAATGTGTTCTCACATAAATTTAAACCACATGTAATGAATTAAGGTGGTGATTTAATCAATGAACTCACTCTGGTTGACAAAATCCTTATTGGCACCAATCAGACTGCGATAACATGTCATCCATACGCCGATCAGGCGGGGGTGAGCGACCCAAACGTGCGCAATCATATGTCCCGCGGATTAGCAAACGTTACCTGCCCAGGGCGTTAAACCCCTTTAGAAATTTTGAAGGTCGTTTCATATGACCACCGAGGGCCAAGTTGGATATTTTATTGGAGCAGGCATGTGATCTGGCATCTATCCTCATGGTGGGGGTGTGAGAATAGTTGGCCTGAGACGAAACGAAGTAGAGGGAAAGACAGTCGGGAATAAATCATGGAACAAGTATTATGGCAGGAGAGTGTCTGGTAGTTGGGCCACGGCAGGAGAGAAGGTAGAGTCTCGAATGGAATTTTGGAGAATAAAGGTGGAGTGGAGACGAGGTAGAGAAGATGCAGTCTGACAAGAATCTTTAATCAGAGAAAGGAGAGAGTGTGAGAGTTGGACCACGAGACGCAACATGTCAGTCTAGACCGTAGCACCAGAGTGAGAATAGTTGGTCTCAATTAAACCTGCAGTGAGAGAAGTTTGTCTATAAATCTCTTGAGACAAACTGTCACTGGCCATATACAAACAATGAGAAGGAGAGAAAAGAGGGCAGTGAGACGGACTTCAAGTGTTGCACAACCACGTAATCACCCGAGACAAGGAAGGAAGAAAGACCGCAGGACAGGTGCAGACGAAGGAGGAGGCTACCTCACTAACACGGAAAATCAGGTGTATCAATGCCAATGTATCAAAATTGAGTATGACTACTTCTTTGCAGCACAAAAATGCCCACATATATACCACTATAAATAGAACGAGTTTCATGTTAAATGTTAATTTCAACTAGCCATGGAATTTAATAAACCCTCAATTTTGTATTTATCCTAATTTGAATTAAAAATTAATTTTTTGATGTTAAATTAATAAATTTGTTATAATTTAAATTAAAAAGTAATTTCCTCCGATTTCCATTAATAGAGCACTATTTATTAAAATTTCTCTCCTCGAGAAATAAATTAGCAAGTATAATAATTTATTTTACATTGGTTTTATTTCACATTGAATTTTGGGTCGTGAAAAAAATTAATAACATTGAAGTTAAAATAATTAACGAATGGAATTTATAGTAAGCAAAGAAATAGCCATTAAATATTCTAAAACCATTTATAGCAATATTGTATTAACTTAAAATTTTTAATTTTTTATGCCTCTCAGTATACCGTATTAAGTGTATCGAATTCGTCATTCCAGTGTCTATAAAATAATACGAAAATTAAGCGTATAACTATTACTACAATTAGTTGTTCTAGTCTACAGATTAAATATAGGGCAAGATTTTGAATATATAATAAATGATTATTAACTAATTAAGAATTCCCTATGTAAAAAATTGCAGCAAGAAAGAAAGAGACGCCAGAATTCAGACTACCGTGTTAGCATTCAAAGTATCGTTTCTTCATTAGATAACCAACACGTTTAATCATTTCGGACGGTCTTCTTAACCAACGTAGTATGAAAAGTTAAAGAGACATAATTATAGACGAAGAAAAAAGTTCGTTAAACTTCTGGGATTGGTTTTCTATGCAAATACTGTCTTAACTACGAGTGCAGCATGAGGGGCAGACACATTTTTAATCAAGAAAAACTCGCTCCTTTATTACTTCTGTAAATGTTCTCACCTTATTTAAGTACCTTCACTTTTATTTTCAGTCAATTAAAGCTCATAAGACTAACTTTTACCTTAATGCGTAATTCATTTAAAAACCTCGTTCAAACATTATTAATAATAAATTCAAGAACTAACCCAGTCAACGTTCTAGTGATGTAAAAATTCTTCTATATTACACTGCAACGCTTTATTTATTTTTCAAAAATATTTTTAAAGGCAAACCTAATATTTTCACATCATAATATACTGTACGAGTCTCTAATTAAACTTGAACTAACCAAGAGAAAAGAATGTAAATATGAAATACAATTTTACGCTTTGACCTGATTTTACATTCTGTAATGAATTATATTTGGCAGCGATTAAAATGAATCCTCTCAGACTCCATGAATATAAATTTTACATAGATTTTTTAAAAATGTTGTTGATAAATAAAACCCAGATTAAATTTTCTTTGTAGTTAATAAGTTTTGACTTCATTTACTATTATGATTTTTTAAATCTCGAATTACATAATTTTCATTATGTTTAAGAGTCTATAATTATAAATTATTAATAGAATTTCTTTTTTAATTTGTCATTTCTTGGATTTCTCAAGTTAATTGTATAGTATATTCTGAGTTAACATAGTTCTTGTCTCTTGGTGCCAAGTTAAACGAAGAAATATTTTGTGACTATTCTTTGTTCTTATTCCTACGAATTAGATAATATTTTGTCTTACGAATTTGATAATATTTTGTCAAAATGTGGCTCTATTTAGACAGAGTTTATTCGTAGTATATAATTGTAGAATTTCCCTCTCCAAACAGATTAATATAGACGGTTGCCTTTAATAATTGTTCATATGGAAATATTATACATGCTCATATTTCAGAGTATCTTTCAAGTTCATAAATTATAATTACTATAAGAGTTACAATTATTCGTAATATATGATTTCTCTATTAATTGTTTGTATTGGCATTTAGCGAAACGCTTTAGAGAAATTAAAATTTTTTGTGTCTTCATTTATAAAGTTATTTTTCTCTATAAATGCTGAAAAACGAGCCGGAGGAATAATGTAATTAGAGAATGTAGAAAAAAGTGAGAATCTTAGCGAAAATTTTGTAATATCATCAGCTGTTGGCTTGAAATTTTTTTTTCCCGAGAATAATACACTCAAAGTACTGAAAAAGTGCAATAGTTAATTCTTTAGTATTACACGAACCAAAGATAATAAATGTTGGATACTTAAAGAAAAGTGATTATTGAAACCTGATCGGCAGCGCGTCACGATATTACATTTACTTCAATTACGTGAATTGCCATCTTAATCACACACTCGATTTGATAGGTTTGTCCAGTATCACATATAATCACTATTAATATAGCGAAAACAGTTGCGGTTTTAGTAAAATCATGTTTGTTCAATATTCTCTGCCTATTTTTAGAGAACCTCTATAAACGGTATTCATGCTCTCGTGTATTTCTATTCGCTACTTTCCTCCTTAATACGTTTTCAAGCTACGAAATTACATAATTCATATAATATAGTAAAATCAAACGAAAATTACAGCCATAGCATATGTATACTATTTTTGCTGAGTGAAATATAATTCTGCGTTCAGTACCATATTAATTGAGTGGGAATTTTTAATTCTACATCATAAATTGACTTTGTACAGTAATTAAAGTCCAAACACACAATGTTGCCATACGGACTAGTTTACACATGTTTTTTAATTATATTTGTAGTTAAAGTACACATTTGTTATCCCCCTTCATCATTTCAATTGGCGGATCATGTAGACCATACGCGTTTAGCTTTGCTCCAATGGAAATTCTATTGGCATTAACTGTTTCTTTTCCACGAGATGACTTAATGATTTTGTATTGCTCGGCAATTTAATTTTATCTACTGTACAAAGTTGATATATTTTGCTACCTTGACAAATATACTTGTATGAGCTTAGTGCCATCAAGCTGCATTAAATTTCGCGAACTGCAATATGCGCGAATGCGTTCCAGTTCGTTACCGCGAGTGGAGAATATATTTTAATGGAATTCCGATTGGAGTAAATTCCGAATTACTATTTGCAAACTGTTAACTACTTTTTGATCTGCTATTCAATACCATTTCAAATGCCTTTCTTTTAATGTTTCTTTCATATCCCATTTACAACTATTGGATGAATTTTTATTTGCCATGGACACATACATCTTTCTACTATTAATACGTCCTGAAGGACACAAACGGTAAATTTAGTTGAATGTTTACAGCAATGCGCCGTAAAAAAATTACAGGTTTGAGAACACGACAGCTATTTAGGTTTTCTCGCTATAAATGTAAATCTTTCCATCAGCTTAAAGAACTGTACACGATTTCATGATTTTTAAGCATTTATTTGTAAGGGTTAAATTAAGACGTATATTTTAAATACGTTGAATCTAGGAATATTTTATTATTAGTTTACAGTTGTAATTAATTTCAATAACGTTTAAGTCAATTATTTCTCCCTAAATCACCTCCTTTAATACTGTTATCAAATAAATATGTTGTTCTGAAAGTATCAATACTTGCGGAAGCAATTAGCAAGTAGAACGTATCTCACTCTTTTGGAGGGGGAATGGCTAACAGGCTACATGAGGGTAATCCTGAAACAGGCCACTCTCCTTTAATATCATCGGAAGGGAATTGAAAATGGGGGATGCGGAAGAGTTAAGGGTTGACTAGGGCTCCCGGGAAGTTTATAGATCCTACCCGGTGTTTCACTTAAAATAGATGCAGGGAAAACCCTAGAAAATCTGCATTAGGTAGGTCGGGCTTTTGGACAGTCTTCTCACACCCTTCCGTATGACGGGAAACGAGTTTACTGTGGGGTCGCAGCATATACTTCTCCGTGTTTCCGCCAGTTTTTTGAGGCAGCTGGCCGACTGATCCAATGGGATCAGCGGACATGTCTTACCTTATGCCCAAGGTCTTTGACCCCAATACATACACCTACCAAAATAGATTAAGTTGCCTCACCACGTGAGAACCTTAAAATAAACAATGTACGAGACAATTCCAAAGGTGAGTCCCGCAATCAATCTGTGATACATGTGATAGAAAGCTCCCACAGGGGTTCCTTTGAAGTAATTATCACCACAACAGCTTAATTATTAAATAATATTTAAAGTTATAAACTTAAAGTAATTTTCAATCAAATTTCACATTAACTACAGTATAATTTCTTGTATATAAAGGTTTTTACTATCAAAACTTTTAGATACGCAGAAATTTAAATTTTATACGTTTGCACCTGAGAATATTAATTTTTACTATATTATAATTTTATTAATTAATTAATATGTATTAATCAATGTATAAAGGTTATTTCAAATTTGTACCTTCATTATGTAGCAACAAAAAAAATATTACGAAAATAATGATGAATTGTTTATCATTTCTTTACATATATTTTCAACATACGGACAATTTTTTCCGGATGTTAAAACTTACAACATGTGAAACGCCTTCATAAGCAAGAACGTAATAAAGGATTCACGCAAAACAATATTGGTATTACTTATCAACTTTTTGAAACAAGAAAAAAACAGTAAAATATTTACGTTAGTTCAATAGTATTATTTATTCAATACAGAAAAGTGAGCTGAAAATTATATTTACAAAGAGAAAACAGGGTGGTTACAGTAATAAACGATATAAAAATAAAATGTTCAACATACTGCTGTGTTTGCTAAATGAAATTAAAATCTAGAACTGAAACGTAAGTAACCAAACATATGTAACTGCATTTACGGGAAATAAATTGGAAAATTGGCTTACATATTTACGCGATTTGTGAGGCAAACTCAGTTTACGCTCGAATTGTCTCGGATTACATTCAATTGCTGAAAAATCGTGTATTCGTTGTTGGACTAACTGATAAACTTGGAAGTAAACTTGTTCATGTTCACAGAAAAGTTAGAGCGACTAATACCTAGAAATAATTACGTTTTAATGCAGCCGAGCCACGAATAAATTAATTATTTGTCCGATTATTGATATACAATTATTCATATCGAATAAATTCAAAACTTGTTTATTTTTATATTTGTAAATGTTCCACCTTGGAACATATTTCCGGCTTGACGTAGTCAAAGGAATACAAATAACTCTTTAAAAACCTACGGAAAGGTTTTTGTTTGAAACAAGAGTTTTCGGTTAAAATAATTTCACTCATCTTAAAATTGAACTGCCTTTTATGAAAGGGGAAAACAAAGCTAACAATATTTATTTCTTAATAAATGAAAAGGGCGAAACATTAAATGAACCTAATATGATAGCCAATTCCTTAGCAAAGAGGTTTGCTACAACGTCTGCCACCTCATCATACCGGCCAGAATTTCAAGCTACGAAAATTAAGATAGAAGCACAAGATGCAACCCTGCAGGCAAACCCTAGCATAATAGGTGTAAAAGTGTTTATCGTTGAAGTGGATGTGCATGAGTTGAAGGAAGTACTGCATACCAAATTCCAAATTCTATTTTGAAAACCTTCCGATGGAAGCACTGCACCTACTTCAAATAATTAATGATATTTGGCTAAGTCAGATAAAACCATAAAACTGGAAAAGATATACTATAATTCCAGTCCTTAAAGTAGGGGACCGAAAAGCGATTATCAATTGCTCTGAACTCCAATTACGCAAATATCATTGAAAAATAGTAGCAATTCGTTTAAACTGGGATCGAAACATCAAAACTATTTTCTACTCTAAACAATTTCCTTTTATAAAGGACCAGAAATTATTGCACTAACTGATAAGATAAAAGGTTTTTATATGAGTAAAAGAAAGAAAGGACAATTAACCGAAGACTTTGTGCAATTATCTAGAAAGTTACTTCAATGAGACTTTCAATTTGAAACAAAGCGCACTATTGGTGAATCTTGATTTCACCAAGGCATATGAAAAAACCTGAACAATAACTAAGCTGAAGGACATAGGAGTCGAAGTGAATATATTGGACGTGATTATAAATTTAATAGAAGAGAGATATATTTAAGTCAGGATTGGAGGAATTCGTCATGGAGAACGGTATAACTCAGGGATCCTGTCAGAGTGTAACGCTATTTTTGATTGCTCTGGACCGATTCTCCCCCCAATAGAGACGCTAATCTTCGCGGATGATGTCATTCTTATGAAAAGAGGGCATAATATGGAAACCATCGTAGGAATTATGCAGAATGCCAATAACAAAGCTAAGAAATGGGCTCAGTCTAAAGGCTTTTCTTTTAACCCTGACAAATCAAAACCCGGACGTTAGGAGCTTGGAAGAAAAATCACAGTGGACAGCCAGAAGATCCACCAAAAAACACAACCCCACTTCATACAGCTCTGGATCGATTAATAGTTGCCGAGAATATAAGATTACCAAAA
This sequence comes from Eucriotettix oculatus, assembly GCA_034510155.1. Taxonomy (NCBI): domain Eukaryota; kingdom Metazoa; phylum Arthropoda; class Insecta; order Orthoptera; family Tetrigidae; genus Eucriotettix; species Eucriotettix oculatus. The sequence continues at coordinate 52,228,275 of CM067376.1, read as the reverse complement.
ATCCTTCACGAAAGGCCCCCAAAATACCCACCATGGAAGTTGAAATGATTGAACATTAATGAAGAGTTTCAAAAACTAATCAGGGAAACCCGCAGAGAAATCGACTGGAACGATAAAATAAACATTTTTTTTATTTCTTTCTCCATGGCTCTACAGCCCATTGAGGGCCTGGACCTACCTGGTCGACTGCGGACTGTCATCTTGCATGACACATTCCGAGTTTGGAGTTACACGTGGTCAGCGTAGCGATCCTCCAACAGTCTTAATCCCAGTCTCAACCATGACGACACAAACATCCAAGCCCATTCGAACCCGGGACCACTGGGTTGTGAGGCAGCAACGGTAGCCACTACACCACAGGAGGTCGGCTAAAATAAACATACTTGTGATAAATCTAGGACATCCTAAAATTATTTTCACTGATGCATCAAAAATTCAGGCGGACGTCACTAGCGCAGCGATTTTACAGGAGATGGAAATGGCTAAGACATTGGACCCGGAAACTAATATTCACATGGCTGGATTCTATGCGCTTCATCTTGACACAGAACTATGTAGGAAGGCAGCGCAGTATAATCATCTAATTTTCACTGATTTCAGGGAGAAAACAAAGAATCTCGATCAACCATCACCAATGTTATAAGATATAATATCCTATTTTGCAAGGAGAAGAACTGTAACGTTGCCGTTGCTTGGATCCTGGCACATGTTGATATCAGGGATCGTGACTGGGCAGACTACACATCAAAGATGACGGAGGAATAATCCCTGTTATGATCCAAAAATTACACGTAGGGACCTAAGAACGAGATATAAACGTAAGCTAATACGTAACTGGAGGCAATCCAATCATGTAAACCTGTACCCCAAGGAACTAGCCAGAAAAAAAGGTTGTGATATCAAGGGTAAGAACCCTACTATGTCTTATCTTTCTTACAGACCTATGCAACCAAACTGTGGGACACGCAGTATAACACTTACTTTATAGCACATTCTTTGTGAATGCCCAATCCATGCAAACGAAAAGAAGTACATTAAGGCCTTCGAGAAAAAAATATTCTACGGGTCAACTGAAGCGCTGAAAAATACTATTATTTCTGGAAAAAAACTTTAATGATGGATGAAATTTAATGTATAAATAATTTTATATTTTTAAAGTTTCTATTTTTGTTTTTGTGGCCAGTCTAGTGGGTGAGATTTTATGTAAAACAATTGTGTTTACTTAGTATCTGGTATAATTTTATAGCTGTGTATAGTCGCCAATGACCCTAGGGTTGACGCGACTCTAACCTTTCAACAATAATAATATTCTGTATTTTATTCAGGTAGTTTAAATTCCGGATTAAGTTATGTACGCGATGTACGATTTATTGTTGTAAATAACGTCATTAAAACAAAATTTCTGCCCCATAGGTTGCCATTTGCAATGTTTTTCTTACTGTAAATTAATTTATTAAAGCTAATTAACACCACCATTTGTCTCCTTATAGTAACCATTATCATTTACTCATTTTATTCATAAAATAACCAATAAATCTAGTATTGCTTTATTTTTTGAGATAATAGAATTTTCAAATAATAGTAAAATAATAGATAGCACCCCAATTGATATCTCAAGTGAATCATTTAGCGCCACGTAAGACACTTTCGAGATCTGTGTTCTTGATCCCCCTCTTCTAATTGACCTCAAGGCGTGCAATGGGCCGAAAATTTAATTTCCTGTCTCGAACACCGAGGTGAGTGAGATTCGACTGATTGCAAATTAGCTAAATAAATTGAATGTTTAATACAAAGCGTGTACCTGGTAGCTTAAATTTATTTAACTGAAACCTCAAACCAAGCGCTGATTTTACAAGTAATGAATTATAAATATCTGAACTTATTTAATGATTTTTATTAAGTATATAGTTGAAAATGCTTCGTTTTGTCTTATTCGTAAAACATGTTATAAGTAATTATGAAAGGATTTAGATTCGTAATTTAAAAGATCACGAATATTTGGAGGGCTTCTGTTCACGATTTCCTTTACTAATTAAGAACGTAAGAAGTTACATGAAGTGTTCATGTTACGAACTTCGATGTGTGCGTTCAAGTTATAACAGATTTCCAAGAGACTAATATGTTTTTCTTTGTATTTCAAACTATGATAACGTTCTGTTTCATTCAGAAAGGTGTATTATTTAATAAAAATACGAGTAATACGCGGAATTCTCAAAATTTTATTGATACTTTAAGGAAAATCAACATATGTATCATAAATACGCATAAAATACATTGCCATATCAGAGATCCTGCAGTCATAGCTCAGGGATTGCGGCCTGGGCTTCAGAAATGTTGACTCCGGTTCAACGCAACCATTTTCTATTTGTTTACTTTATTTAACTTTTGTTCCTAGAATTTTCTTTTTCAAGAATGTTCTGTTTCCGAAATATTCCACGAATGTATAAATTGTACTGGACCTCCCAGCGGAGGCAGTCTTTCGTAGTACGAGCCTTTGTACAGCACTTCCTGTTAAATGAACGTCTATAACCTGTAATAGTGTGTGTTACTGTATCCCATGATACTTGATAGCGATAATAAATTATTAATTTTTTCCCAACGTTAAATAACTTGGAATATTGATAATATAAAATTTACCAATTGTACATGGAAGTAGCAAACCTGCAGACAAGAAAAGTGATAAAATATATATACAACACAACGTTGCTGCAATCCTTGTTGCTTTCGTCAGGTGATAGAAGTTAATAATGCTTCTATAATTGAGACATTTCTTGGACCAACATAAAATAATGTTAGTTTTTCAGCCGCAAAGCACGATCCTCAATAAACAGTAGTAGAGTTGAATTTTGTTTTGCCTCATGAAAAGAACTGTTTAAATATCAATGCGCAATTTAAAAGCATCAAACTTTGCATGTACAGTTTCCCTTTGTTGCCGTTCTACAAAGTATACAAAGAGCACCGTGTTGCTATATAATTATAGCGGCTTTTATTTAATTTTATGCAACATTTAATAGAGGCTTCTCGTGATCTATTTTCAAATACACCTGACTGACGGTTCGTTATTGAAATTATGTCCGGTTTGCTTTTGAAATTTCGGAGAAGAGACTTGGTGCAATTATCACTAAAACACATCAAATATATATTTTCTTGATCTATTGTTATGTAAAATGTGGATGTACCAAACATGCAATTTGTTAAATAAAGTGATCGTTCCGTTAATCTTTCTTGGAAAATATTTAGAAATAACAAAGACTAATTAGTTAGTAAAATTATCCCTTTAGTATTGTTTTTTCTTTAATTTCCCTAAAATCTTTTATCATCTGGCAGTCAGTCTAAGTTTTAAAAATTTTCAAGCGTTTTTCTAAATTTATTTATTTAAGGATCTTTCGACTAAAGTCATAATAATCCTCTTTGCCAAATTTGAAAAACTGGTCATAGATGTAATTTAAAACGGATGTGCACAATACGTATTAATTATTAAATGATGAGAATAGTCGTAATTTGAAATCAGCAGTTTCATAATTATTTGGCCCCTCGATCTCGATACTTTATCAAGTCAGGTTTCTCCTCATATCGGCGTAAGTAAATACCTCGACGTGAATAAACATGGGTTTCCTGTTTAGCATAAAATTTATTTTTGGACAATGCTCCTACAAATATAAGAACGTGATGTTCGCTACCAATTTATTCACGTTTTCAGAATCAGCATAAAATCAGTATAATACCCGGAATTGTGGTAAAACTAAACAAAGGAAAACAACAACAATGAAAGCAAAAACGAATCTATTGGTTGGAGACAAGAAAATAACTTTTAAATGTGTTTTCGTATTGTTGTACGGGGGAAAAACGATGAAAATCGAAAATTGTGAACATAAAGTAATAGAAACCATCTAAAATAAGATGCAAATGCCGTACAAGCAGATTTAATGTCAATATTATTTATATTATTATAAAATACATTATTGTCATTATTATTTTATTACGTTATGGAGAACATTGACTAAAATAATAGACCACGTGTTGAGGCAGGAAGGACTCCTAAATTAATATTAAATGGAAGTGTGTGGGGGTTGGAATAGATGACGAAGACAAAGGCTATAACATTTTAGGCAAATCAGACTGGCGATGGACTGCAATAATTAGGGGAATATGAAAAGATTGGTGCGAGTTAGAATACTATGCAGACCGACTACTACAACATTTTTAATTTAAATTTGATGGTCTCCCCTAAAATTTGTTTCAAATTTGCTGAAAATATTTCTGTAGCTGAAAACTCCTTGATTTACTTAATTTTAAAAGAATATTTTGTGACAAACTTGGTACAAGTGTTTAATTTTCAACTGATAATCCAGTTATACTAAGTTAAATAAAAAATTAATAATCTGTAGACTATTTTAAGCAATGGATGGAAAAAGGACTCAACCAAGTTCGAAGAGGTTTCAGTTATAAACGAATAAAACAAAAATCTAGATTCAATAAAATTATTCATATGTATATAAATATGTAAAACATTTATTTATGCAATAATTAAGTATTTCAATAATTAAATAGTTATTAATCATTTTAATAAGATTCTTTTAGTATTAATGTTAAGGACTATATGGAGAAGATAAAAGAAAAATTATTATTTTTACACAAATTAATCTGCAAACGGGATAGCCGGGTAGAACGGTATGCCCTTCTTTTTACAGGATAGTGCTGGAGTTTATTAAACAGGAGTGGAACATTGGAACGGGTCAAGGAAGAACTCCTGGCAGCCTAATTGACCACGATCTGACAGCATCCTGTGAATGAACACTTATTTAGGCTTCTTAAATCAGCCAATTTATAATTTTTGCAGCATTTAGACAGAAGGTAATTCACAAAACTCCTCGATTTAATTCTTTAATCTTATATATTCGTAGACTAGGTTTCTTTACCTGTATATAAGTTACGTATAAGGTATAAATCTAATCGTATTAAGGTTTGGTGAAAATGTTAAACTGAAACAAGCGTCTAGGTGGAACAGGATACTACTATATAAGACAAAATGTTGTGTGTTTATAAAGAAAAAAGAATTAGTTACAGGATGCTGTGCCCAAGAAGAATAGATTTCTTAAAAAAATGGAACTAGGAACATGGAAAAAGGCTGTGCAGTGGCAAAAAAATCTCTTTTTGAAAGAAAAATTGATTAAGCGAACACCACACGAAAAATAAACTCAAAAGGTGTTAAGATTTTTTAAATTAAATTTTGTTGTATTAATCACAATTGAAAAAGCATCCTGTCCCGTTGTGCCCCGGGTGTTGGGACAGAACGGGAAATTTTTAAGCTTCTTTTTAAAAATTCATAAATATTGACATTGTTTTAATTTATATTAGTTTAAGTAAATGATTGAATAAACTGATATTTTATACTTTTATGTAGTCATTTTCCTTTTTCCATAATTTTAGAAAACTTGTTAAACAATAAGTGTCCCGTTCCGCCCCGACTTCCACAGTTTCTGCCATAATAGTGTAATATGAGACTTTCTTTTCGTAGGTGTTACTATTTTTCTATTTATTTAGATTGAGGAATTCAGTTAAGCGTAATAAACCGGAAATGGGTCTTTTAGTCCACTCTTTTATCCTTGAATTTACCTTGCAACTCAGGTCATCTAAAACTTTCTAAGGAGTTGTTGGAAAAACGTGCGATTTTAAGGGAGTTAGTCAACGTGATAATTGGCATAATAAGCTCTGATTTTGTGAAGTTAAGGCAATTTTCCAGAAGCTGCCCAAAATGGGCGCATGGATTGTGGCATTGGGCCAGCAGGTAATAAATCATCGGCCATACCGCAAAGCCTCAAATTCTCCAAGAATGATGCGGTCTTGTCAGACGTCATACCCTAACACCCTCTTCCTCTCACAAGAGCCTTCTAACATCTCGGAAAACTTGAGTGCCAAACCTATGTAACATGGGATAATGTGGCTCCCCTTTTCAATGAACTTCTTTTCCGTGTGTGAGCCACAATACAGGAATGACGCTGGCACAAATAGTAAGACTGTATCAACATATGTACTATTTTAACAGAAAACCTTATGTGAGTAGAAATGTGAATTACCCAATTTATTAAACATAAAAACAATAGAAAAAATAAGTGCATCTCTTTATTTATGCCTATTCAGAGACGTAGCAGTTACTATTATAAATTCAGCCTCAACTCACTATTGGTACAGAAAGCATTTATTATCCGCTAGATTGCTTAGCTTTTGTGCAATCATTCAATAAGAATATTACGAGGTTATTTAATCTGTTGTATAGAGTCATCCTTTTCTCCAAACCTTATTTCTAGTCTCCTAAATTAACTGGCCACAAAAGAGTTTACTCCTGATTGCATTAACCATATAAATAATTTCCACTTTTTTTACTAAACATTTCCAAATATAATTAATATTATCATTTTGTAGACATATAATATTAAGGTCATATACGTTTTTTTCAAAAAGGGTGGGTCGATATTGAAATGAAATAAAGCGAGCTGTGTGATGTATTAACAAAATAATTTTGTTTAAAAGGCACATTTACGTCCGTTTAAATAAAATTAATTTTGTTAATACCTCACTCATAGTTCGTTTTTCTCCATTTAAACATTGATACGCCCTTATTGAAAAATCTTCTATTTAATTTAATAAAACCACTGTCTCTTCTTATCAATAATTATAAAGACTCCGTTAATCCAAATGACAAACATAACACAGTCTATAAAATTTCTTGTAATGGATTTTCAGCTGTTTACATCGGACAAATTAACGAGCCCTTAAAACCAATATGAAGGAAGACAAATCTAAATGGAAACTGTCAACAGAGAAGTTGTCAGTGATAACTAAACATTGTACATTTAACTTCTATCCCGTACATTTTGAAAACATAATTTCTTTATAATGATGTAATGCCATAATAATTTATGAAATTATTAAAATTAAATTGTGTAACATACGATTAATGTCCAAAGAGATACTATAATCTATAGACAACACGGACTTCCTAAATATTTGTATTTTTTTCTTATATACTGGCATCTGTGCAATCGAGACATTCAAATGTCACAGTCTTCGAATGAGGTCCACAAAATATTGGAAAAAACATTCGAAAGTATAACTTTAGCTATTAACTATTTTACTGTCTATCTTAATCATCAATTCATATCTGAGTGACATTTATCTTTACTAGAAACAATGATAAATGTTTCTACAATATCAATCTGTACAGATGATGATGTTTTTAAATTGTATCTTCATTTCGAAGGAACAAAATTTGTAGTACAAGATTCTAAATAGCTAATTTGTTTCTAAAAATCGAAAATGAAGCTCATATTTATTTTGCTTCGCAGCCAACTATTTTCTTATTTTGAAGGATGAAATTACGACGAAACAAAGGAATGAACTAGAAAATATTTTTTAATTTATTCGCCTTTAGATCCATCTTTGGGTTCATTTATTGTGAAGTAATTCGTTACAGCTAGTTTATTTATAAAAATTTGTTTATAACAGAAATTCAACTGTTTAAATATACGAACCTAAATTTCACTTATGGAGAACAATATTTAATTATATACTACTTAAATATTCACACTTATGATATTTAAAAATATTTGAAATCGAAACATAAATTATATTTCCTGGACACACGTCTAACAAAAGAGCAACATTGAAATTCTCTCCGAATAGAACGTGGATTATTATAAAATGTAACACAAACTGTAAAAGAAAAAATATTGTTTCCCGCTCGACGAGTTTTAACGAATTTATTTTTCACGTTCACTTAACCATAAATATTTAAAGGCCAACCAATCGTTAGCGTACAATTTGTAACGAATCACTTTAAATATTTTAATATGAAGAAGTGTAAATGCTCACAAATATGGTTCTCAATAATTAAAATATGGATTCGTATATTTTATCTGCCTTCATTATTTTTATTTTTATTGTAAAGCTTGTCACAAGACAAAAATAGCCGTAAAAGAATTATTCACAGGACACAATAAAGGATCTAAAGACGAATATATATTTAAAAATTTCCGTATTCAACTTCTTCATATACTAAGATTTATAATTCAGTCCATTAGTCTTCGGTCGAGGAAATAGGATATGTTAAATAAAAGATTACAAGAAATGAATAAAATTTTACAGTTAGAAAGTTTAAAGACCCAACATTTCAGTTTATAAAAAAATTAGTGCAAATGTCGTAATACAAACTATAACAAGTAATTATTATAATAGCCATTTGAGAGATCGGCTTCGTGAAGTTAGAAAAATAGTTATTAATTGGAAATATCGTTAAAGGTGCTAACATAGCAGTAATTAGAGAATGATAACAATTTTAATCTTCAATTTTCGTCTTCCAAAATAACAAAACTGTGAGTTTGGATACAAAATTAGTATAACCTTAATTTTTCCTTTTAATAAAATTGATGTCTAGGCTGAAACGTAAGGAGTATTAAATAATATATTCCTATATTAGCACTTGAAATAAATATTTAAATGTAGTGTAAATGACAAAAAATGCGTTTAGTTTTAGTAAATAGTGGTTTTGTTCCAATCTATATACATAATTAATTTTCTCGTGGGATTGAATAATATATAAACAGTTATTTAGGTATACATTTTAATAACAGGAAAAGTATCCTGTACGTGATACCCAAATACTCTATTTCATTATCTTATCTCAAAGTTTATCGCTGAAGTACAGCTTCCAGGCACATATGTTTTTGCACGTTTCCTGTGCCTGTACGTTTCCTGAGGTGACCCTATAAATGAAAATGTACGATTCACGCGTCTGATGCTCTTCTTTGGTACCCCAAAACTTTTTGACAGTACGTCACAACAAAACAGAGAGACTAAAGAAGAAGAAAAAAACTAACCTTCACTTTCCGACATTTCTTTGCGGCGATGGATCTTGACTTTCTCCTAAGTGACTCCAGAGGAAATGTTTACGGTGACCTGTCGTGGTGACGAAGCTCTCGCTGTTATCCTTTGACACTCGCGCACTCTCTTCTCGTCTCGCCTCGTCTCGCCTCGCCTCGTATCACTGGGCCACTGACACTCGCGGACGCGTTCGCCAACTCCGGGACGGCAATGCCGCGCCGAGCAGCGCCGCGTCGGGCGTCCCCTCCCCCACCCCCACCCCCACCCCCATCCCCGCGACGCCGCTACTACGCACTCGCAGATACCCATAGTAAACAGTCGGTCACAGCCAGGGCTTACGCACCATTATCAAACTTTCCGTATAACCAGGTGACCAATATTCGAGTGACTGAGTGGTCTGTGTGTCCATAGCTCATATAGCACAGCTTTTGATGAGTAAGAACGATGTAAAGTCGGCGGTACTATGCGCTTACTAAAAGTTTCAAATATACCGCGGTTTGTATAACAAAATAAACAAATCTACACTACACATCGTCGGTATTTACGTCGAAACGCCGGATGTATCGCAATATTTGAGATGGCTATAATATTCACGATTCAGACCGTAGCCACGGTAGCGAGTGAACGCGTGACCTGAAGCGACCATTCGAATATCAACAGTGGAACAGGTACAAAGTGTAGCAACTTGGGGTTACGTTTCTAGGCGTTTAATCGTCTAGGACATATTTAGTACTTATAATTAGTAATACCATTTTCCTTGATTATTAATCTACATACTAATTAGGTTTCAGTAGTTCCTTATTTACGACTTGGGCGAATTTATCGTCACAAGTCGTACTTTTGGTTCAGATTTAGATTTATTGTTGTTTCCATTAGTCCTCGATTGAGGAAATAGGACACGTCATACATTACAAATAACAAATAACTTTTAAGAATAAAATAAGGTACATAATTAATTACAAGTAATCGTAAAAAGGAAATAGGACACGTCATACATTACAAATAACAAATAACTTTTAAGAATAAAATAAGGTACATAATTAATTACAAGCAATCGTAAAATAAATTAATAAAATGAAAAGTATATAGTCTAAATTCATTAAAAACACTACAGGCACACAAGAGATCACAAGCACACACTGAGAAACACAAACACACGGTGTGGAGTTTTGACTACTTGGAGCTGCGCGACCAGGAAACTGCCCTTCCGTCGTTGCTCCTGGCAATACATGAAACAAACAAAAGAGCAGAAAAAACTGATATGTTGTGTGTTATTTTACAAGGCAACACATTCCTTGATTTTAAATATTGGAGGGACGATTAAGAAAATCCCGTACAGTGTGAAACGCGCCATTTAATAGAATTATTTTACTTTGCTTCACAAAACTTTTGTAGTTATTGCTTTTAACCTCCGGAGGAAGGCTGTTGTATAAATTTTGTGATTTAAAAGATCATGTTAAAAGTAAACCTTAATTTACATTACATTTTAACAACTTAAGATATGAAATGAATTAGGAAGATGTAACTATATTGCAAACACAAATTCAAGAGAGAAATGTTGGAAGGTTTGTACATGATGATGAATAAAGATAAAATTATTTTTATTTGTATTTATTGTTAGTCTACAATTGGACTTAACCCTTGTGGCAGAAACAAAATGAAATTTCTTAACTATAATTACTCTTAATCTAAAGAAACTATGTAAAAATAATCACAGTCCTTTAAAATTTCTAAAGCCCTGAAAGAAAAAAGAGAAATATTACAAGAAGTATTAACAGTTCACTATGACATTTAAATTCCAATATGCATTTGTATTATTCAAAATACCCGCTTCACTTCACACGTGTTTTGAGATTTTTCCTGAATTTATTTTCCTGAAGAGGATTTCCTCCAAAAACTCCCACAGTCGTTGAAGGTCCTATTTAGGAATGAGAATTTGCCAACATCTGTTTGTTGCTTTCTACATTTCACTTTGAATCGATGATCCCATCTACCTATATAACTGCGCTTTTGCATTTTGGAGCTAATTCCAATCCATGGTTTTTGCCCCGTATAAGCTTTGAATAGGAAATGCAGTCTTGCTTTCTCCCTCCTTTGTGACAATTTTTCGCAACCTAGTTTTTCTACTTTTTCATTCCTATGATCCGGCCCTACTCGCACAAAATTAGCAGCCCTTTTCTGAACTTTCTCTAATGATTCTATTTGATTTTTTTCTATAGGGATCCCAACATTCCAAAATTGGCTAAGGCTGCTAATGAGTGCACCTCCTTTGATTTAGAACTTCGCTTTTTTAAGTTCCTCATAATGAAATGTAAGGAATTCTAAGCTTTTCAGGCCGTGCGCTTCACCTGTTCCTTCCACCCAAGTCTGTTATTGAAATATATCCCCAGATATTTGCAGCTTGTTACCCTTGGAATTAGTTCCCCCACCTATTCTATATTCTGTCTCATTTAACAAAATGCGTTTTGTAAACGAGATTGAGCTGCTTTTCTTTCCATTAATTTTCATTTTATTGTTCGATATATTTTCTTCTCTGGCACAAAAGCCCAATACAGGCAAAGACCGTGTTCACTATTCTCTTCCATAGCTATCCATAGCTACCATCTTTCAATTTTTGACACCCATCTCTTGAAGGTTCTTTTGTACACCATCTATTCATCTTAAAGCGGGCCTTACTCTCTTTCTCTTACTAATTATCTTGTAGAAAGTTATTCGTTTACATATATTTCCCTCCTCAATTCTGTAGATGTGGCCCAGCCATCTCATCATTTCAGCTTTAATTATTTTTATTACCTCACGTTCTTTATACATTCTAAGTTATATTTAACTCTCCAAATTCCTCCATCCTGAGTCGATCCCTATATTTTTCTTACGACCTTCCTTTCAAAATCTGTAGTTTGTTTTCCGTTGCCTTAGATAATGTCCAGCTTTCGGCTCCATATAACAGAACAGGTCTGATTAGGGTTTCATTTTGGTCTTAGTGCTTAGGAGGTGGGATTTCAGTTGCAATTTCAGCTCATGATAACACTTATTTGCCATTTTCATTTGACTACTAATTTCTGCTGATATATCATTATTTTGTGTTAACCGGCTTCCCAGATATTTACATTTAGTTACCCTTTCAAATATGTGATCATTAATTTCAAAGTATCTGTCCTTTGTCGGTCCGTTACTTCCATGTATTTAGTTTTTTCCTCATTAACATTTAATCCAATTTCTTTGGCAGCCGCTTCCAAATTTTGGAATGCCTTTATTAGTTATCTAGTATTTCTACCGATGATAATTATATCATCGGCATTAGCAATTATTTGTATAGAATTATTAAAAATGGTGGATTTTCTTATGGTCCATTCTAGGGCCATATTAAAGAGTAGGCATGCTAACGCATCACCTTGTCTTAGTCCTTTCCCACTATTCAGCTCTACTGTAAGTTGATTTCCAACTTTGAGTTTACTATTAACTTTTCTTAGTGTAGGTTTTACCAACCAGTCTTACCAATTTATCTGGGATCTGCATTTCATTCATGGCCATGTACAGTTTTTGTCTTAGCTGTCATAGGCAGATTTATAATCAATAAATAAATGGTACGTGCTAATATTATATTCCATTGTTTTATTCAATATTTGGAAGAGTGTGTGTATATGGACCGTGGTTGAATATCCTTTTTTAAATCTGCAATGATATGTCCCCAGTACCTTTTCAGCATAGGGGCTAAGTCTCTCAAACAAAATGTTTGATAACACTTTATATACTATGTTAAACAGAGTAATTCCTCTGTAATTTTGGCATTCTATTTGATGTTTTATATAAAATAGTTTTATTTTTAATGTTTAAATAAAATAAAATAAAATTTGAGACACAAACATTGCTTTGGAATATCTGTTGAGCATAAATTGCTTTGACTTTGAATGTAGCATACAACAGACGTGTTCAGACACTTCAGTATGTAAGAGTGAAATGAACTAATAAAGTATACAAAGACTGATGTACAGGTATTTATTTCGTTAAATTAACGAGGTTGTAATTTTGTGATTTGTTGATTATCGTTGATTCAGAATTGTTATGTAATTTACAGATGATTAATACCTGGAAATTTAAGGTCGAAACCTGCTGTTACTTATTTTGACTAGAGTATGAGCTCAATAAAGTTGTTTATGGACTGAATACTAAATACTGGTTGATTAAAATTATTATAATATACATTTGAGCATAAAACAGTCTTGTTTTAAATCGCCACTTTTGAATTTATTAAATCAGACAATATACTGTGATTTACCAAGGACTTCGACAAGCATGGTAACAGAAAACAAATGCTGTACGGAAACCGTAATTTATGGTCACAAAAATCGACATTTTCAACGCCATTAGAAACGCCGTTAAATGAAAATTAGTATTTTTGTTGGTGGAAACTCTTTGTCAGCTGTCAATTACAATGACGCCAAAGAGGCGGATTGAAGGTCTGCATTGATAGCCACGGCAATAAATGTGAAAATTTAAGTTATATATTTATACATCTATTACATCATAACTATTCTACTCGTAAATGGGCTTGCGGTAGATTAAATCGCTCCCATTTAAATCGAATAAATAAAATATAATGATTTGCCGTTTAAATTAATGTATGTAATCAAGTTTGAAACGCGAACTTGCATCAGTTATATATTTTTCACTATAATGCACCTTGTCTCCAGGAAACGTCTAACTCTGCAGTTTATCTAGTCGATAACCACTTGATTCCTCCACAAAGTCTCCCGCTGAATATCAACAAGTTGACGTCCCTATATTGGGAGAAAGTCTTCAGTCCTCGAGAGTCTGCTGGCATCTGACCTTAAATTATCTCTATGAATCGGTATAACGACGCTTATTCGTTATCCGGCAATTAGAATGACTTAAATGCATATATCGATTTACACGGTATCTTTCTTTCACCAGTTGTTGTGTCTTTATGTATTTATTTACTGGTAAGTTTTGACCATCTTGTATACCTTCGGTCAGCGGGTTTATACGAAATTCGTAGTCATTTGTTAATCGAAGAGCTTGAGACGTTCGTTAATTGAATTATTAATAAATGTTAAATGCCTCACCACAAGCTGCATTTTCCAGAGTCAAGATTCACTCATTCATTTCCCACAAATACATTCTTCTTCTTCCAATGGCTCAACAGTCCTCTTGAGGGCCTAGGCCTACTGAGGCGGCTGCGGACTGTCATCTGGCGTTCAAATACATTCTAATACACGCAAATAATATTTCCCAAATATTATTACATTATTTTTAACTATTTGATCACAAAATAGTGTACCCATTCTGTCATAAATTACTCCTCAGAATCGAAAAACTTATGTGTATTGTTAACACCGAACGAATCCAGCGTGATTTTATTGCTTTCACAGCTATACAGATGGGTTGCGGCCTGGCTTCTTAATCGTACGAAAATATTTTCGTATTATCTCTCTTATATTTCACGAGAAAAATTGTCTTAACGCGATAATCGCCTTTTAGGCGTAGCCTAAAACCACGATTAATACAACTTCTTTGCCACTGCGATTGAATCGATCAATTGAGTTGTGACTTCTCTAAGCGTAAGAATTCAGGGAACAGAGTAACTGCGTGACACAACGTGGAATATAATAAGATATAGTGTGAGTTTTCTTAATATATCTGGTCTCATCTAAAGTATGTGATTAATAAGATTCGTTATAACTAGTAATGGTAATATTAAAGACCTAAAGCGCATAACAAGTTTTGTATCTGGTTTCAATTTTTCTTCCAGAAAGCTCAATTACGATAACTTAAATTTATAATACAGTAAGTCCACATAATGCCATCGTAAATTCGCTAAATTTTCTATATCTGTCACGGAGATTGGGAAAATGAACCACAAAGATCAACATAGAGTATAAGAACAATTAACGGATGTATAAAATTTACAGTAACACAAATAATAACGATCCGTATGAGAGACAATTACAGACAATTTTAAATAATGCATTAAATACTGAAGAGACAAAGCTCCTTTGTCCTGTTGATTATAATGTCAAATTCAGCGATATTAGAGTTAATTACATTTGTAATAATACAAAAACTATTATCAATAGAAATATAATTCAAATAATTCCATTGTAATACGTTCATTTATTTACCCACTTTATATGTTATTAAAAAACTTTATTTCTCTTTAATTAACAAAGCTGTCGTATTTTGTTAAAAACGTAAAGATGTTATCAATGGTTTTATCATAATGTTATTTGCAAAATTTGTCTTGATAACTGTTCATATTGGTCAGACTAAATAATCTTTGTCTACCAGGGCTGAAGAACAAAGAAAATTTAAAAATTCCGTTTTATAACCAGTCTCCAATTATTAAGCACTTCACGTAGCTTAATAACTCTCTCTTAATTTATATTATAATAGATAAGGATGTAAGTCATGGAAAAAGGTTAATCTCTGAAATTTTATATTTTAAAGCTAATACATCTTGTTTACACGAAAAGAAAGTTACTGATGATTTTCATTTATGATGGTTTATTGAATAATCTTCATTAGGCACACCTTTGTGTGTAACATTATTATGTTACTATCTTTGTTCACAATATTTCAGTTTGGCCTCAGTATTGACAAGAATCACAAGCGATGATCGAAACGTTATTCCCTTTACAATTTTATGTATTATTCAAAAATGTTTGTAATTGTCTGCTGCACGAGTCGTTAGTATTTATGCTACAAAAGTTCAAAGTTTAAAAATAGCATCCGCCATTATTCTGTGCGGGAAAATCTGTAGGTTACGTTGTAAACGTCATTAAAAAACTTTATAACAGCTCATTTCACTGCATTATATATCTATAGTGAGACAAGGACATTTTTAAGTTACAGTGATCATCGTAAAATAGATTAATCTGTTTAAGTTTCGAGAATATCTGCAGTCTGTTCAAGAAAAACTATAAAACTCTGTTGCTGCTTAGCAAATATTATTCGCGCGTAACGTAATAAGGACATATTTTGTTGTAACATATTTTAATAGTCATTTTATTTATCATACAATTTATATAACTACATATTTGTAGTTTATTTAGACTCATCAATAATAATTCTATAATTTTACAGGAAAAAATAGCAATAATTTATTCTCAAATTATTTATTGAAATTTCTTCTGCAAGTTTAGATCACGTAAGAAATGTTCGTCTATTAAATTCTTCTTGATGATTTAGTCACATAAATTTTAAAAGCACACTTTGATAAAACTCATAGAAACGTTTAAAAAATATTATACTGAGTTTTGAAATATTTATACTAATTTTATAAATGACTGCTAAAAAAACTAATTAAATACAAGGAATAATATTTATATTATCACTGCGGAGGTAATTAATATTACTGAAGTATTAAATGAGTTTTAAATTATTTATTGTATGTAACAATGAATTGGTATAGTTTAGTCTTATTAGGTGACTGTGTGGCGCAATGGTAATATGCAGTACAACTAATGAGATTCGAAATCCATTCATTAATTTGAAGTTTCCATGATTCACAAATTATTCATGAATAGGATGAGATGAAGACCGGTTATCAGATTTAGCTTAGTTTCAAATTTGTAATTAAAACGTCACAGATGAAAGATTCCCCCGGTAATACTTGTCAAAATAAATAACTTTTCGTGTTAATTGGCGTGACAATGAAATCTACCCGAGCGGTCACGCCAAACAAAACAAAAAGAAATTACGGAGCGCATAAATTTGGAATCGACGCCGAGTCTCTCCAGCATTCTGTGATGAATAGCACGTGTTATTGCCACCGCGATCGCTGCGCCACTTCCCAAGCATTCGCAAATAATCTGCCGCGTTGTTTACGATTCGTGCGAATCGATGCGATCTGTCCTACATGTTGCAGAACCAATTTTGCGCGGTGTTTATTGTAATCACACTATTTTTCGAAAATACTGCTAATTGGTTTACAGTGCTTCATCCTAACAAAAACCATTAATTTACTGGATCACAAAAATGTCAACATTTTGTAATTTATTGGCACTTGACAATGGCAACAGGGATTATTTAAAAATAAATCCAGTAATATGAAAAACGTGAAGCTGTAGAGTTTAACCTCCAGAATATTCTTCCACCTACTATCGTATTTGGGTCACATTCCTGAAAAATAACTTAAGTAATTATTTTATTTTAATATTAGAAATGTACACGACAAATTTAGTGTACAATTTAAACATACTGGGTTCACAAATTATTCCAACGATATCGGAAAATATCCCATGATTCATTTAGACACTGAAACATTTTCTCGCTAACACAGTTACAAACATAAGCCTGAAAACATTATTAAATACGTGAAAGTAAGTTACCACAGCGACGGTAAAATCATTATTTTGCAGAATAGTATGAATACTGCGATTGGGTAATTTCTTGTTAATTATCTTATACACCCAAACATATTATACACGAAGATAGTCTAGAACCATGACAAAAATAAATTATTATATAATTAAATAAGCATTAGGTAAAATTACATATAAATAATTATCAAACCTTATATTATAGAATAAATTTCAAATTTCTTGTCTTCTCAATGGTTACTCACTATCTCAGTTTTTGCTGAAATAGTCATTAGACTTAAATAAGTCATATATTGAAAACTTAATTTCAAACCTTTGGTTATTATAGGTATTTTGATGGTATTTTTTGTATAATTCCTTCTGACCAAATGCATGATTTACTCAGTGTATGTAACTCCATCACTGATGGATATTTTTCAACAAATATAACAAAAAAATATCATATTATTTTATTATTCTTTTTACTACCCATAGGAGGATATAAAAATATATATTGATTTAAGTGTTTTACAAAGTTATTTATTTTAAAATATTTTCTATTAATACCTATTTTAAATTTTTTTCGCGTATTTTTGCATAAATATAGTAACAAAAATTATTCAAACTAAAAAACGTGTTAATGTTTGAATAATAATATTAACTCTAAATTTAAAACACAGTAACATATTATACAAGCTGAAAGTCTATTTTCGTGTGTAATGGGTTTCGAACGCGCGACCTTCGGAATAGCCTGCTGAAACGTAAATCAGGAGATCCAATCGCCTACTCCGAAGAGTAAGGAATTTTATAAAATATTTCAAACCAATTTCTTCACTGAATACAGACATTGCAACATCCTTTCCGATAGTAAGATTCGAACGCGCGATCCTCAGAATTACAACATGGCATGTAACTCGTCTACCAGCTCCGTTCGGCTGCACCAAACATCCAGAAGAACAATGTAAAACGTCATAGCAGTTACTTATAAATTGATTCAAATATTTGTTCATTGCAAAGAATATCTCGAAAATAGCATAGGTTGAAGCACAAATATTACGAAAATTTTGGGACATTTCCCGCATTCAGACATTGAAAAAAAAAGAAGTTTGCTGTAAATCATGACAATTACGACAAAAGTACGAAATTCTATGAAGGGGACGAGATATGTCGTCCAGATCAAGGAAGAAAAAATAAAAGTGACATAGGACGAGATAACTCGTCCGAGTCAGTTAATGACTATTTATCTCAAATTAAATTTGCGTTTAAGTAGAAAAAAATTGTTCACTTAATTTAATTGAAGTTTCTGTTGGCCGTTTTAATAACAAATTACGATTTCATTGGTATCATAAATCTACTTGTTCTGGTAGAGTGCTAACCTTTTATCTAATCATCTAATAAATCAGAGAAAAGCTATGGTTTTTAATCTTGTTGACAAAGCTTTATCCTTATCTTATTCTCATTATCATTCAAAGAATCTTAAATATGTACTCCAAATTTTGTCTGCAAACTATTATCCTCCAGATTTTACTTCCAAATTAAGTAAACTCAGAATAAATTATATTCTTATTGATTCTAATAATTTTATTCCAAAGTCCATCTCTAATAATTATATGGTTTTACCCTTTTTTTCATAATTTGTCTTCCAGATTCAAAATGTTAATTAAGAAGTATAATTTTTCGGTATGCTACAAATACGTCAATTTTTTATCTTTCTTTGTTGAAAAAGAAAGAAATATTTATGTAGTACTTTTGATTGTAATAATGTATCTTTTTTGTAATAACTGAACGTTTTGTTACATTGGTCAAAGAAAGAGAAATATGTCAATTAGAATTAAGGAACATAAAACCAATTTAAAGATTCCTTTATATGAACTCTCTCCGATTACTTTACACTATTTAGAACAAAACAATACTTTTAATTTAGATAGTACTATTGTTTTAGATAAGAAAGTGAATTTAAAAATTATTAATTTCAGAAATGTTGTATATAATAAACAACAAATTTACTGTAAATATTAATCATGACGCTTTATAAGTCTGTATTATAACTTTAGTTGATTTAGTTTGTTGACAAGAACCACAATGGATGGTCGAAACATGTACTTTATGTTCAAAGATTTTTAAAAATTTATTGTATAAGTATTTATTTTCTCTTACAGATCTACTTCTGTTTCGTGGGCAGGTGAATTATCTTCAGAAAGACGCCTTTTTAACTACTGAAAAGCACCAACCTAACTAAAACTGGCCTATAGAGACCAACCATTAGTTTTACTTTGTTAATTCTTATATCTAGTTACTTATTAGCTAAATTAGTCCAATGACATCCTTTAGTTTTCGTTGTTGCCTCAGATCTGCTTGAAGTGAATACTTGTTTACCTTCGGTTTGACGTTCCCCGGGATGTCGACGTTTAATCGCACCTGTACCCGAGTGGAAACCCTAGAACTATTTCTGCATCAACTACACCGGGAAAGCCTTAGTTCACCTATAACCCTTTGTGTCAGTGGCGTCTGTAGTATACACTGTAAATTATGCATTTAATTAGATAAAGCACCGCGATCGCAGTACCACCGCCCTCCACTTGGCGCAAACTATGTAAATAAAATGCGGAGAATCACAGTTGAACTTGGCTTCTTATTGGCCCTGCCTCCTACTTATTTTTCTCCAAATAAATACGCCTTGTAAACGAAATGCTAAAGAATTTTTATACTCTTCAAAATTAGATGTTAACGACGATTCTGTGACATTCGCGATTATACAATTACTGGGGATTTTATTGAAACAACCAAATTCTTCACGAGTAGAAATTTCATATGAATGTTAATATATTTCATATTCATCGCCCTTATGTATGTCGTACAAAAATAAATTAAAATACTAAATAAAAACATGTCTAAACTTCATTCTGTTTATAAGTATAATTAATACAGATCTGAATCCAACAGAACAATTACAAATGGTTGTACAGAATTCCCGACATATTTTTTGATTTCTCTAGTTTCCAATCGTATAATTTGAAAGGACTGTAGTCATTAATAACTAAAAATAATAATTGACAACAATTTTAAACTATAAACATACGAAATTACTAATAACTTAATGTTCGACAAAATATTAACGCCATTTTTATACGCCTTTGATTTTATTATTTTCAGAAAATCATTTATTAAATGTTCTTGTTGAAAGGTGGGCGAAAACAATGAAAATGAATCAGCCTATATTGAACAGTGAAAATTGATTCAATAAATAACTATTAATGTATTATTTTGACTAAATTTTACTTAATGGTCAGCACAAATAAATGAGAAAAATAAAGTGGCATTACTTATTGAACAACCCTCTTATAATATTACTTAATAACTTCTGGGAGAAATATTAATTCTGCTTGTAATATTTTGTAATTTAGTTCTAAGAGACATATCCTAAACAGTAAGTACTTGAAAACGTCCTTCCTATACTTATCTGTCAGTACTTTATTTGTATATTGAATGTTTATATTAGTATAATTTTTTTTCTTTAACTTATATTCCTTTATTTGAATATTAAATTATGTTGCCTCCGGGCTCAGCCCATTGAAACGTAATAAATCTATCTAAATTATGTGACATTGTTTGATTTGGCGTGCTAAAATAATACACGTTTGTAGTAAATGTGCAACTTATCCTTTAAAATCGTAAAATTTTACAATTTAATTGCAATTAATTGAGTAATATAAATGTGTACATTTATGAAACAAGTGCTGTACCAGAGACTATCATATATTTTATCCTATATTTTTAAATTCAAGATATGACAGTAAACGGCCAACGTTACCGATAAATTAACTACTTAATGACACTTTAGTAGCATACTATATACGATTTCTGAGTTTACTGCCTAATATGTCTTCCTCGCAAGAAATTGTCTGGTTTCGCGGACCAAAAACTCTCTGCATTGTTCAGTGGCATTAAAAGCCGAGAGAAATTTATTGCTGGGCCCCCTACAGTAGTAGGGGCTTTAAATAAGTATCGCTACCAACATTCGGCACACAGGGAATTAGAACTTTAAGAGGTTTGTTCGGATTAACGCGTGTTTTAAATCAAGACAACACATTTCATATGTCAAACAAGGGAAGTATCAAACATTTCACACTATTCCTGTATAAACGCTAAATTCCTTGCCCTATCAATGAAACAATCAACAGAATACCTTATGTTCAATTAATTTATCATATGTTTTATTATATATAAACCTAAGGAAATAAATACCGTTCACATACACTTTTAAAATAAAAATTAAGGTTAGAAATATAAATTTCTATACACATCGAAACTTTTGATGAAAGGTAAAGCAGCAAGATTGAACTTGTTCTCATTTTAACTATAATATTTGTAAAAGTTAAGAAAGTCTTTGGGATGATAGTCGATTTATAACTCTTTTCGTTATCCACTGTAATGTCTAATCTTAATTTTATCTTTAAAATTATGGTTGCATATTATTTTTCACTGTGCTAAATACACCAGTAATGTTTGGGAGGTTGTAAAATTTCTGTCTGTGTTCACCTGCGTGCCTTAAAATCAACGTAATAAACTCAGTACAAGGTTGTATTTCACGTCCCCTCCAGTAATAAGAGTACTAAAACGATTTCAAGGCTGGAGTTATAAATCATGTCTCAAACCTATGAATACTGAGAATAAATAACTCACTCGTGGCATTTAATGTTCCTGCCCAACAGACCCATATGAAGAAATTGTATATAATTTCTGTTGACTTCAATTAAAAATTCTACACAGTAATAAAGAAACTTTTTAAATCTCATAACGGTTTGCATTGAGTTATGTTAAAAAATTTAAAATTTAAAATTTAAAAAAATTTCGATATGTCTCGCTGAACTATTTGTCTGAACTGAAGTTCCGTAAATATGAATTAGTATAGAAATTTGTATATAATTGCTTGACTTAAATATAAATATGCTTACAACATGACTGTTTCATCTACGTTTTACTTCTCCTTTGTGCTAATGAAACGAAAATTATGTTTCAAATGCATTTTCTTGTGCTCTTGATTAAATCCAGAGAAATCTGAATTTTGATCATAAGAAAAAAAACTGTAAATATACTTTAAGTATTCTTTCAAGATAATAATCTTCTATGCAAAAGAGTGAGCTTCCCCGGTAATTGGAATTTATTACGAAAGAAACCAGATATTTTTCTATTCAAAAACAAAGGTAATCATTTTTAGAGTGGAAAATGTAAGCTTTGTGTATGTATTTGATTATTGAATTTGTGATGCCAAGGTTTACTAAATTATTATCATTAATTATGAGATGTTTCTATAAATTTATTTGAATACTACGTATTTAATAACTTTTTTGAAATTACAACAACAAATCATTTAACAAAGAAAGAAAACTTTCTCAATTGGAATACAATTTACCTTACAGCTTACAGCCTTTCGGCGCCCCACGTTGTGCGCCAAAATATGACTTTTAGGGTTTTAAAATTATTATTTTCATTAATTAATAATTAGATGCTTCTTTAAATTTACTTGAATTCTATGATTTATATTCACTATTTTATTGCATTTTTTAAAAATTTAAATAAATCCATAGAATTCAAGTAATGTTTAAGTTTAATTAAAAATTATAGTATTTTAAGAACCCTACCCCTCACAAATTTTATTTTAAATTTTTTCTATGATACCTTCATTTCTAGCATTGAGATCAATACGATTAAATTATTTTATAAGGTAGAAACGGTAAAGTATGAACTATTTTTATAATATTAAGTAATTGGTCGAGTTACGAAAATATTAACTGATACCAAGGATCATGCCAGGTTTCTTCCACATTATCTGAAATTTAAAACTTAGAATTATTGAAATCGTATTGAAGTTCAAGGATTTTAAATGAATTATTTTTAAGTTGTCGTTTGGTAGTAATTATCGTACATTTCTTCATGTTTTCCTGAATAATGTTGTGTTATTAGTGAAAGCAATTGGTTAACACTCATAGGAAAAAGCAAAGTAGGTGAACGAAAATACGAAATAAAAATTATTTTTCACAGTTGATGCCCTAGTAACGCTTTAATGGGTGTTTTCACTATGTGCAATTAATATTACTTTAACGGTTGTACTTATTCTGTGCTTTGTATTCTCGGAGCCTCTACATTTGTAATTTTCTCTGACGTTAATCACAGATGTTGGGAGTGAGTGTGGATAATCGGTTATTCCTCGTAGAGCTGGCACCTAATTTTTTTGGATATGCTGTAGTAAAGTATTCAGGATTGCCGTTTATACTGTAATATATGTTTACGGCATTTTCTGAGACGTCCAAGTGTGAGTGAGAGGCACTTAAGGCTGGGAGTAACAGAACGCCTTGTGCACCCGCCGTGTTAGTTGAAAATTTCATTATCTCTCCTCCGCGTCGTGCTTTCGTTTGTAATCTGTTAATCTCCATTTACCAACCTACTTATCTCGGCCTGACAGTAAATATAATAATTCTGTTGAGTTTATAGAATGTATACAATATATATATATATATATATATTTCTTTTTAAAATGCATTCCGTTCTCATAAAGTAGTAATTTTAATGAAGAAGATAATTATAAAATGCATAAACAAATCATAGTTTGAAACGAGATATAATACCAAAATATTTTCTAGTTTCTAATTAATATATAAGTTCAGTTTAATTAATTTGACAAAATTTCAATATCAAAATATTTTTACGTAATTTACACACATATTTTAATTTTAATCCAAAAGCCAGAACCTTAGTCTACAAGTGTGAACTAAAACGTTTTGGGAAGTTACTACCCGGAAAAAGATCTTACATAATTTTTAGATGCAAACTTTTAATTTTTATTCATTGATAAAGAAAGGAGCTATCTTTATTAAAATGACAGTTGTCAGACTGTATGTTTTATAAACGTTTTCATACGATTTATTGTTTGGTATCGATACCAAAATATTAATTAACGATATGAAAACTCTCTTGTTACCATATTATTACCATATATTACTACTCGCGTATGATCGCGACACATCCTGAAAATAATTAGATTTTATTATGAAACTTGGGAACCTGATCGTGGAGGTATGTGATAATACTGACCAGCTTCTACATTTTGGTGATTCTGTCTAGAAAGAACGACTGTGACACGAATCTTTTATTGGAACAAATATAATGGGAAAGGTTGGTTGGCTTAAAGTAAAGTACAGATCGTGAGATTCTATAATGCATGTTTACATGCAAATTAGAAAAAGAGAAAGGGAAATACTGTCACTTAAGGGGGAACTTCCCCTTCAACGGACTGTCGGAACGCTACAAGAAAGTTATTAATTGTATTCATTCAAACGGTGTACGGAGACTACGAAAACGACATTTTAACAGACACTATACTTATTATCTATTACATTTTATGAATTAGTTTCTAACATATCTTGAAATCCGCAGTAATATATTTCCTAGCGCCATTCTTTTCAGAATTTCTTTTACCCAACAACTTGTCTCAACAAAATATTGCGGTATACTGAGCTCCGAACTAACCTTACCACAATATCGGACCAGTTGGCTACTCGGCATCATGTTGACGCACGACTAGCTAAATCTCCCGAATAATACTCAAGTGAATAAGTCAATAACGTTGGGATTGGCGGATTGAACCTGAAAGAGTATGTGAATCTAAATGATAAAAAGGTTGCTAAATATTTTCCATTTCAGTAAAAAAAAGTAGTAGACTATGTGAGTGTAAATGTATACTACTTCCAGAGTCTTTTCTTGTGCATCATCAGACCCAAACGAAAAAGAAAAGAAAAAGTATAAATTTATTAATAAATCACGTTGTGTAAAATTAACAATGAAATAGGTTATTGAATTTCATCTTACGATTTATACATAATTTATATCGCCGGAAAGCTGAAAGTATTTACAATGTTTCCAAAATTTAGAAGCGAATTTCACGTGCATCTCACAACACCTGGTTTTTGAAATTATTTAAACATCTTTCCTGAAATATATAGGAGATAGCCATCGAAAAAAAGTGAAACATTAATGATTTAGGAACTTTTTTGTTCTTGTAATCAGTCTTAAGACTGGTCTAATGCAACCCTCTATGCTAACCTTTCTTGCGCAATCAATTTCATTTTCACCTAGCACATCCTCCCTACTCTGCTGAGCATATTCCATCCTTCCCCTCCCTCTTCTGTTCTTATCCCACACACTTCCTTCTGATGCTAATTTTACAAGACCCTCAACGTGGCGAGATAATCTATCACTTCTGTTGGCCAACGCCCCCCATACTGTACGCTCTTCCCCTATTCTGTTTAGAGCTACCTCGTTAGTGATTCTATCCACCCATATGATTTTCAGCATTTGCCTATAGCACCACATTTCAAAGGCTTCTATTATTTTCCTTTCCACAACACATATCGTCCACGTTTGCACCCTTATAACGCCACGCTTCAAGCAAACAATTTTAGCAAAAATTTCCTAATATTCACACTTATATTACCCGTAAGTAAAGTCCTCTTTTTCGCGAAAGCCTTCCTTTCCTGTGATATCCTACGCTTTATGTCTACTATACTTCTACCATCCGTAGTTTTTACGCTTCCCTTGTAGCAGAATTCCTTAACTTCCGTCAAAATATTCCTTACCAATTTAACACACTTTGTTATTCCGCTCTTTCCCAAACCACACTCCTTTACCTTGGTTTTCCCTCTATTATTCCGCAAATTAAACTCTTTCTCTAGGACCCCGTTCATGCCATTTATTATCGCTTCCTAGTCTTTATCTGATTCCCCTAATACTACAATAAAATCGGCAAAGCGTAGGGATTTTCCTTCTTCTCCTTGCAGTGTGATTCCATATTCCGTTTTAAGTTTCTTCATCGCCTGTTCAATATACAAGTTAAACATCATTGGCGACAGACTCTATCCTTGTCTTACTCCTTTCTTGATTACAGCTTCCTTTTCTTGATCTTATATTTTAATTACTGCAGCCTCCCGTCTGTAGACGTTATGTATAAGGCTCCTTTCTGGATATTTTATTCCAGCGCTCTTCAAAATCCTTAATAATGTGTTCCAATTCACATTATCAAAGGGTTTTTCTAAAGCCGCAAATGCCATGAACGTAGGCCTGTTTTTTTCTGAAATTTCTAAAATTAGACGGAAAATCAATATTGCTTCTCTTGTCCCAACATTCTTTCTAAAACCAAATTGATCTTCTCCTAACTCGCATTCTATATGACGTTCCATTCTCCTATATATTATATTCGATAATATTTTGCATTCTTGGGATACAAAATTAATAGTCCTGTGCTGTTTGCATTTATCAGCCTCAGTCTACTTCAGTATGGGTATAATTATGTTTTCACTAAAAATAATATTATTTTATAAAACCCTTCCTATAAATATGAGAAACTAAGAAACAACGAAACGTTTTGGGATATATATAAGTAGGATAAACGGCGTTATTATTCATTTCGGTTTTATTAGAATTACTCCATGATATATTAAATTATCTTGCCTGCCAAATAACCAGCTTATTCGGTATCAGTATTTATATTTTAACTAGCTGGACGCACGCCATTACTCATCATGATTCCAAAACCAGTATTTTTTTCCAATTCCTCTCGTAATTACGGAGATATTGGACTGTGACTTCAGCACTCACTCCGCTACAATCTCAGGCCGTTTACATGATGTGCACTCAAGTCGAAAGATAACCTCTAACCTCGGTACAGGGAGTACACCTGAGGTCAATGTAGTTAGGCAGTGTTACTTCTATTTTTTTAAATTATATACTTCTAAAAATTAACCTTTTTATGTACGGGAAGCTAACATTTCAAACCGAAATGGGAACGCATTGAAGGAAGATGATAATAGATACGAAAGATTTTCTTAAATCCTTAAATTTTTCCACACTTCAAGTAATTGGGAGAGTTCGTGTAGGAAAATAAATAAAATCTAGTTTAAAGCAGTATATGAACGACTAGTTCTGTACGTTAGGCCTGCAGTTTCGGAATCTTATTGGTGACATTTACTGCTTGGCTCACTGAGCAGTGATTATTCTTGTAACACACCCTTCGGTGCTGAATGAAAGACAAGCGAAGGTATATCAACGTTCAGTATATGTCTGTAGTAGTTCGAGGGAAAAGGAACGCTAATTTCTCGTTCGCAGCTTTTGACGTAACTGCACAGCTGAACTCAAGCCATGGTTTTAACAGAAAACAGAAATATAAAATGCCATGGTTCTCTTTATGGTTGACAGCAAACACAACAAACAAACCCAACAGATTATTCCCAAACGTAGCCTGTAGCTTTGCAGTAATCCTGCGTGACGGCAATTTTGTTTTATATCAGTCCCACAGGTTTGCATTCGGCGTCACATCAGTCTTCTGGCTGTCAATACTTTTTTTCTGTTTGTAAATCTATAATCTCTCCACAAATCGATCAATCAAGAAAAATTAAAAAGTTTAAAAATCGTATCTTATTTATATGACCAGACTTTTGCACAGTCATTCATTATTCCAAACATCTTATCAGATCTATAAATTCACATGTCGAGATCTACAACTGAATTTTAAGGACAATGACGAAATCATCTTCTATGAGTCTCTGCGTCTTCTCACTTTTGACGAATATTACTTTATGAAACGCATTCAACCATGATACTAAGCAGATACGGTATAGCTTATCTATTGGTGTAGTTGTCCGTCCTTAGACTGGTCTGATGCAACCCTACATGTTACCTTATTCTGCGCAAGCCTTTTACTTCTACTGAGCTACCACAACCCATATCCTTCCTAATATGCGTAGCGTATTCCATCCTTAAACTTCCTCTTCTCTTTTACCCCACACACTTCCCTCTAAAGCTAATTTTACAAGGTCCTCATGTTTCAAAACGTGGCTTATTAATCTATCCCTTATCTTGGTCAAAGTTTTTCTTCTCGTATTCTGCTTACAACTTCGTGGTTAGTTACTCTATCAGCCCAACTAATTTTCGCCATTCCTCTGTAACAGGACATTTCACGTAGCTATATTTATTGATTTCAACAATTCCGTATTCAGGTAAAATATCAAATTTAAATAAATAATTTTAATTAATTTTCAATATTAATATGAAAATTAGTAATCTTTTTATTTGAAAAAATGACTCATAAACTGGGAAAATTAATTTACAATGAGAAGTGTATTTTATTTGGCTACATTTATTTGTATTATCCCAGACCCTCTCCTCCCCTTTATTAGGCTGAAGTGCATATTGAACGCCTGAATTGAACTCAGCTAAGTCTGTAACCCCAAAAGCAGACACCAATCTTGGATGTTTTCACGTTATTTTTACGTAACGTCCCTGCACTTTCGCCCCTATGGGTGCTAACATTTCCGTGCTAAATAGTGTTGAAATTAAACACAAACAACATGGAAGAAACAGTATTAATCTTATTGGTTCTGAAAAATCTGATTTTAACGAAAATATCGACCGTTTTTCCAAGTTTTAAAATTTTAAACCCCTCACCTAGAGTGTTCGTTTTTCGCATCGCAAAGGACGAGTGCACAAAAGTTGGCACAAAACGCTCCTACCGTTTTAAGATTGTTATCGGAATTTTTCAACACTTCCATCCCCCTATTACTCATTGAACTACAGCTTAATACTCATGTTGAATGCCAGAATTAAACACGAATGTAGGGACGAATCGTGTTTCTTTCTTGATAATTTTGTGTAACAGTAGTCTACTCCACACCTATGAAAACTACACTGCCATGGTGAAAGGAGTTAAAATTAAGGACATTAAATATTGGAGAAATGCTATAATTTTTCATTTGACGCAAATAAAGGCTTCTTTATCTTATTTAAATATTTACGCCCCATCAGCCCCCTACACTCCACCTTTACAGGTGGTATTTGTATGAGGGATACAAATATACATAACCACATACAAAAAATACACAGTTACAGACAAGTATCGTTTTAAGTAAAATATGCTTTAAATAAATCATCGGCCTGTTTAAAGTGAAATAATTTTTAAATTTAACATTTTATTAAGTAATTATACTTTTAAATTAAATATTTTATTAAGTAATTATATTTTTAAATTCGTTAATAATCATGCCAAAAATTAATAAGTCACATTGCAGATGATTATTGCTTACTCTGAACGCAACATTACACCAGAAGTAACAAATTAAATTACCTTATTAAAATTAATATCCTACGAAAGTATTTATGATGAATTTAAAGTATAAGTAGTATATATTACAGAACTTTATCAAAAATTTTACACACTAAAAATAATATTATTTATTAATGGTTCTTAAAAGAGAATGAACACTATTGTAATGAATGTTTTACTCTGAAAAATCCAACATTAGAGTCATTATTTATAGTTTCATCTAATAGTCTCTGTTCACTTTGAAATTATATCATGTTTAAAGAATTTAAATATTCGTAACACTTGAAAGCTTCATTCCGAGATATTTGACAAGAATTGTGCTTTTAGATCTACCATATTTCTTAGGGGCTGTGACGTTTCTTGTTATAAATAATGTTGAATTATGTATATTTATTAATAATAAAAGCCTTAAATTATAATTTGTTAACAAATTAATTGTTTTATGTAAAGTATGAAATTTTCATCTCATTTTCTTTCTAGACAGCCGTGGTTTGAGGGCAACTAACAATTCAAAGAAAATAAAGGAACGATCATTTGCGAGTTTTTTTATTTATCTTTCCGAATCTAGAGAAATATTGCCTAGTGGTCAAAGTCTTCCGGATAGAGGTGACCTTTTCTGCTTCCTTGCATTCATTCCCTTGAAGCCCTGGAACGCATCCCTGACAATGCAGCAACTCCTGTCTCTTAACAACTTGGATATTCAATAAAGCAGTCTCTGTATTTCGTACTCCAACTGCTTCATCGTCTTGAGAATAGCCGGCGAGTTACAGGCCTGGAAATTAGTCACTGTTGCAGCACTATGTGAAGCAGAACTTGGCCGGAGTCTGGACGATCGTACCACACCATCATTAGAACAGCGCACTTTTGGAGCAAATCCATAACAAATATTTGTATGAATGTAAGGAGCATAAGTAGGTCTAATTACTGCTGTTTTTGTCTACTTGTTGCGTTCAAGATAAAATAATGAAAAATACTATGATGTTTATGAGTCGTTTTACATCAGTTATAAATATAATTGTTTTGAATAACAAACCCCGTCATAGAAACTAGTTCCGTTCTGATATAACGGTTACTAGCGTCTGTAAGTTTAAAATAATGTTTAATTCTGTTTATTGTTAACTTTAGTTCAACCTGAAGAGGGTCCATATCAAAACCGAAACATGTAGTTTTATTAAATTATTTTTGGGTTTGTTTTATGAATTTTTGCCTATTTCAACCTCAATTATCATTAGTTTCATTGGCTTAATATAACGTTAAAATTAACATAAATATTCATATTAAGTACTCCGATAAGAAAATTATGAACTTAATTCAACTAATGTACAGATTCACGACTATTGTAAACGAGGTATGCCTTCATAGTCCACCAAATATTACTAAAAAATTATACTAC
The DNA here is from genome assembly GCA_034510155.1 of Eucriotettix oculatus. Lineage (NCBI taxonomy): Eukaryota > Metazoa > Arthropoda > Insecta > Orthoptera > Tetrigidae > Eucriotettix > Eucriotettix oculatus. The sequence continues at coordinate 52,197,533 of CM067376.1, read as the reverse complement.
ATATGTTCCAATGATTTGACCTTTAAAAAATTTCCCGGAAGCCCAACCCAGGCCTGGTGCAATATTAGATCGCCTGTGGTCTTTGTGCACGCTGCATAATGGCTAGGCTCTATTTTATTGGAAGATTATCTTGGAGATACGGGCTGCATAGACCCCAAGAGATTCAAAGACGCCCTTCTTTATTAGCTCCTCGGTACCGCAGATTAGCTTAAACCCTTTATCGATATTGAATTCGGCCTTTTGCTTTATTATAAACGCTTTAACAACACAGTCACAGTATTATTACGAACTGTCTTCAGGGATAGGCTTAAAGTTGTACTCTGTTCTTCTCCAACTTTCCAAAATAAGACAATTTCATAACAAATTTCTTGGGACGTTCATCAAGTCTAATTTATTCATGTTCAGTACACAATACAGATTTAATACTGTAAATTGATACATTATTTATCAGGAATCAATATTTCATGTTTAAAGTTTTGCAGCCCTATGTATTTTACGAAAGTTGTGTTTTTCACAACATAAAAAATATTAACTTCGATCCAAGGTAATTTTAAAAACTCTTAAAAGAGGTCGTTATGGAACAACATAGATGATATTAATCAATAAATATTGTAAACAAACCAAGAAATTCATTATCGAGCAAAATTGTAAAATAAATTATTTTCGATAAAAATGTGAATAAACCATAGTTCTTAATTCAATAATTTGAAGAAGATACATGGAAAAAATTTTCACATTTTATAGATCTATATTTCAATGTAGCCAAAAATATATATGTTCATAATAATATTCAAATAAATGTAGCTTATTGTAGATGAATATATTTTATCTGAAAATATTGAGTTTATTAAAAAAGTAAAGCTATAGTTAAAAGCAATTCTCAAAGTGAATTAAAGGATCCTGTTAAAATTGAACCTAACAGGGCAAAGTATTTTGCTTAAAAATTTACTTGATTTGAAGTATATGTTAAAAACTTTGTATGGTATTTTTATTTATGCAAAATATTTTTAATATATAAATCTTTAAAGTTACACGTTATTCCTGTTATATTCATTAATCTCTTAGATCTTAAATATTGTAAAATGAAAACTTTTGTCGTTGGTTGAGAAATATGCATTATCGTAATGCTCCGTAGCATCTTGTAAAGAAATTGAAAAAATATAATAGGCATTAAATTAATATCAGATCAATTGGGATTATTGTCAAAATTAACTGCCACTTGAAATCTTTCCTTTGCGAAACAAAGCACGAAACAGCCAAGCCATATTATTGTTAAATACGCCATGCATGAAATATAAGTATCAGAAAGTTTCAAGTTGGCCATTTATCATTTAAATTTTAATATTCGTGGAATATGGGAATATTTAATTAATATGTTTGTATTTGATCGTTCTAACATAATCCTGAAGTTCGTAGAACTCTCTTTACATTGGTCTCTTTATTCTGTTGTTTCAAAATGCCATAACTATATAGAAATGTACTTTTATTGTGAAAGTTGGAATGTTTGAAATATTTGTGTACGAAACTAATCGATCAGTTCTCTGCGTCTGTCTCAGTAAGAAGGCAGCTCCACGACTACGTTTTATTCGCCGTTCTTCTACTTTTACGTACCCCCTTGGTCTAGTTCTTCAGATTTATATTCTACAGTCGAAGACATCGAGTCGATCCCACGGGGTCAATCTATTCTGGAATTCTTCCTCCTTCTCCACATCTGTCCCCGGGGCCAACTTCGGCCCATGCATCCCGAAGTGTGGTCGATTTTGAGGATCTACCTCATACAGAGTTACCAGCAACTAATGTCGATTGACGGAAAGGCTGGTTCCGCACAACACTTAGCGATGATTTCATGTTGCTTTATTCCTAGCCGACAGTTCCGTCAGTCAGATAAATAAACTTATATTTATTATTATTATTATTAATTAGCTGTTATTGGGCATTTGCCCGGTGGTAGCTATGTAGAAAGAAAACACAAGTACAAATAAAACACAAATACAATTACAAAAAGTTTACTCTAAAGAAGAATTTTGAAGTGTACTTTTTTATCTGAAAAAGAAAAGAAAGGAGTCACACAAAAATCACTTCACTGCACTTCACTATTATCACTTCACTGATTCCAAAAAAAATACTACTCACGATTTCTTAGCCTATTCCTAAACTGATTTACGCTGTAGGCAAGAAATTCCAATCGCGTATTGACCTATTTACAAACGAAAATTTTCCTACGTCTGTGCGTTGCCCTTTCTCTTTAATTTTGAACGAGTGGTCATTTTTAGAAATATAAGTCGGCGCCGTAAGATGGTTTGTTATTTCTTTTCAGGCCGGTTCACCCTTATAACTTTAATACTGCGTACAACCTCATATGTTTCCTTCTATTACTCAGACCTTCTAAATTTTCGTGAGGATTGTTCGCAAATCGACCCCCAAACATTTTTTAAGCCCGTTTTTGTATTTTTTCTAACGCTAGAGTGTGTTCATTTCGATATGGATCCCAGAACGTTACCCCATATTCTAAAATTGGCCTGACCAGAGTTTTTTAAGCAGAAACCTTGGATTTTCTCGTGCTTTTACTCAAGACCCTGTTTACAAAATGAAGCAGCAGCGCCCTCCACCCTTTACCTGCCAGGGACCTCGCTCACCTGATTTATCTGTTATGATACTCAGTCCTAAGACTGGTCAGATGTAACCTCCATGCTAACCATTCCTGCGCAAACCTTTTCATTAACACATAACAAGTAAAACCAAAATACTCCCTAATCAGCTTAGCGTATTCTATCCTTGGCCTCCCTGTTTTGTTATTACCCCAGACACTTCCCTCTAATGCTAATTTTACAAGACCCTCCTGCCTTAAAACGTGGCCTATTAATCTATACCTTCTCTTGGTCAACGTCCTCCATATTGTTCGCTTTTTCCCTGTTCTGTTTAGAACTTCCTCGTTACTTACTTAAACCACCCATCTACTTTTCAGCATTCGCCTATAGCACCACATTTCAAAGACTTCGATTCTTTTCCTTTCCGAAGATCCTATCGTCCACGTTTAGCACCCTAATAACGTCACGCTCCATACAAACATTTTTAGCAACGATTTCCTAATATTCACACTTATGTTACCCGTAAGTAAATTCCTATTTTTCCCAAAAACCTTCTTTGCCTGTGCTATCCTACTCTTTATGTCTACTATACTTCTGCCATCCGTAGTTTTTACGCTTCCCAAGTAGCAGAATTCCTTAACTTCCGTCAAAATATCCTTTCCCAATCTAACACCCTTTCTTATTCCAATTTTTTCCGCACTACACTCCATTACCTTGGTTTTCCCTCTATTAATCCTCATATTGAACTCTTTCTCCACATCTTCTTCTGATTCCCTTATACTACAATAAACGTCGGCAAAGCGTAAGGTTTTTATTTCTTCTCCTTGCAGTATGATACCTTTTCCATATTCCGTTTTAACATTCGTCACCGCCTGTTCTATTATATAGATTAAACATCATGGGCGACTGCATCCTTGTCTTACTCCTTTCTTGATTACAGCTTTCTTTTCTTGATTTTTTATTCTAATTACTGCTGCCTGTCATCTGTAGAGGTTATGTATAAGCCTCCTTTCTCGATATTTTATTCCAGTGCTCTTCAAAATCTTTAATAGGTTGTTCCAGTTCACATTATCAAACGCTTTTTCTATGTCTACAAATACTATGAACGTGGGCCGGTTTTTTTAACCTGTCTTCTAAAATTAGTCGCAAAGTTAATATTGCTTCTCTTGTCCCTACTTTTTCCAAACTCGCATTCTATTTGACGTTCCATTCTCCTATATACTGTTTTAGTTAATATTTATCTACTTCAAATAACAGCTGTAATTACTTTTACAGGTTTACTGCTCTATCCTGCTTAGACAGAAAAAAACAGAAACTAGCGTCTCAACAAATTTATGAAATGAACTATTTAAATGTTTATTAAATTACTGTTTTGCATAGAGTGGCATCTGACATATTACCAAGAGTGTGTTGAATCTCTGGAAATAAAAAGCTGGAGTAAAATTGTTGTTTAAAATGAATTTGCATTACGCTTAAAATACACCACGCATACATTTATTAAAAAGTATTTTCGTCTTGCTTTACTTCTTTTTATACCAATGAATGCGCACAGATTTGTTCTTGGTAATTTTTGCGTTGTGTGAAGTGGTTATTTTTATTTAAAACTAAAATAATAAGAGACATATAAATATAATAAATAGAAAGGAACTAGAAATGCTTCAATTGAAGCTCGAGTTAAGTGCGGATTTTAAAAAAAATAGAAAAATATCGACTGAACCCACGACTAATTAGCTCCAACGAACACCTGTTGATGTAAAAGAACTATTTCATGAATACATACCCGCTGAATGTAGTCATTGGCTGGCATAAACATAAGCTATATCTATATGGTCGGAATAAATACCTCGTAAATAAGATCATTCAAAAACAGAGGCTTTTAACTAGCAATTAAGATAGTAAATAGAGTGAGGTACGTGTTTCACGTTAATGCAGATTCGTTGCAATGGGGTAATTTCTGGTTAAGCCTGGGTCTATGTGACGCAGGAAGCGGTTTCCGTTTGAAGCGGTGGCCATATCCGACCTATTTGTCCCTAATGGACTGTCCGTACAGTCTAACTGCAGTAGCCAGAAATCTATAACCAATCACGCACAACCATTAGTCGGGCTCTCTCCTCCGGGACGAATAAATATTTCACGGCGGTCGGCTGCTCCAGTATCTCCAAATACAGCGCTTAAAACAACGTACGTCGTGTCCTTCAGCTTCACTTCATCGACTGACCGCAACCAAAACGCACGGACTGGTTTTCAAACTATGGATCTTCATTCATTACGAAAATAATAATGCAAGAAGAACGTCATCATCGACTGAAAATATCAGATTCACGTAATTGATATTATTCTGTGCCACAGACACAATATCTATTGCCAATTCTGATCGTGAAGTCGCAAAATAAGTCAGACCAAAATATTTAATAAAATATGCAAATTAAATTAAACATAACGTTTAATTCTGGCAGTAGGACCACGTTAGGTATTAATTAAAACACGCGTGTTATAGAGAGCGGCGTCGTGGTTCACATTAATTGGGAGTCAAAAATCTCTATCTTTCCAGTGTTAAAATAGTGATTTTTAGTTACCTTCTTCTCATAATCCGTTATAGACATATCACTGAAACTTCTTAACCTTATGCTATATTTTTGTAGGCAGAAAGAATATTTATTATTATGCGAATTGCTATTATTATGATAATTTATTAAAATCAGTTTTTATAGAAAATTTTAGAATGTTTTTATCAATAACTATTAATTTAAATAATTTATTATGCTTTAGAGATAATAGTACTTATTTTACCATTAGAAATATATAAAGCAATCGGCTCGTGTTCGTCTGACATTGGGAGCCCTTAACAAGAAATGAAGGGATCCTCTGCAGATTCTCGATTATGTAGGATTTGGCTTTGACTCTTGCCACCGTTGCTGGTTGGGAACGTCTAGGGGTTGTAAGGATGCAATAAATGCCAGGAAAGTTCGGTAAGAATTGAGAAAGGAAAGGAAGAATGTCAGGGTGAAACATGGCAGGTAAGTGACCGATAGCCTGAGACCTAGCCGTACGTTATTCTTCAATGAATTCGTGATATGGAAGGTCTTTTAAAGAAACAAATAGAACACGCTGGCAAGACGGTCTATCTGTCAGCATTAAGTCGATAGGCAGCCTGCGTGCCAGGTTACTAACCCTGTTGTTAGCACACCTTCAGAAAGTATTGCATTTATTTCATCAAGGCAATGACCCACGTTTGAATTGTAGCTAAGGAATGGAGAATTCGTCAATTTCCAACATGATTTGCTTCTCTTTGTCATCAATGAAATATTATTAAATAATCATACCGTCGCTTGAGGTGGATCCCCGTCGTGATTTTCTGTTGATACAGAGAGAATAAAATATATCCTGGCTGTCGTCATAAAAATATCAGTCACCGTACTCGGACAAAGAACATTCATAAATGTATTTCATCTGAAGCCTTCCAAGATATATTTTAATGCTTTTTTATAATTTTGTAATATTTGAACTACTTATGTACGTCTATGTAGTAATTAAGTATATTTTCTGCATGCTTACATTATTTATACAACACAAATCAGCAGTATGAATAAATACTAATTTTACCAATCGCCATTTAACAGCATGAACGTTTTATCGGAGAAATAATAAATGAATATGCTCAGTATTGCTTCCGATAAGAGATTACAAGACGAATGAATTGTACGCGGTCTTGTGTCACAGACTCACATTACAGAGGACCCAGGTTTGATTCCTGGCTAGGGTGCGGGTGTTTGTGTGTGTTTTCATGTACCCTTACTGAGTTTACCCAACAGGGAAAACGAACATTACATACCTAAAAGATCAAGCTGCTAACGACCTCATTGGTTGGTGCAACTATAAACTAAATTAAACAAAAAAATCGAACGGTGTGAAAACTATTGTTGTAAAATTACATTTATTCTACAGCATAGTTCCCTGACTTTAAAATTTACAATAAATAAAAAGACAGCCAAAATGTCAGCATTAAATTTATTTATTGAAAACATGGAACCCATATTTAATTTATTGTAATATTATGTTTGTAGTACGCCTGAGGAAGTCTCAACATGGAGACGAAACGTTGCTTTTGAATAAATAGTGATAATTTAACACTGACTTTTTGGCCGTATTTTTATTTGTTATTACAGATTAAATATTATGTACATTTATTCCTCCTGTTTGATAAAGTTAAACGTCCAATCTTCAATGGACTACAATATTTTACAATTTATATATGATGAGAAATATATTTCACCTAAGATTATATAATTATATTTCGAGCAGTTTTGACACTGATTAGAATCCAATAACTTCAGTGAGATCAAGAAGAAATTATTACATTATTTATATTTACTAAAATACCTTATCTTTTGTTGTCAGTGCATATATATCAATTGATGACGGTCTTTTATACATTTTTAATTTTTTTTTGAGTGCTCCTATGACCTGGAGAGTGATGCAGGCGGGAGCTTAAGCTACTTCTTGGTAGGGCCGCCCAAGCCAGACAGGTCGAAGGGTAGGAGCCAGACCAAGAGTTGTCCACTGGTCCTCCAAGTTGGGGGTTGGGTGTTGGGCCAGCTCCTCATCACTCGTAAAAGTGAAAACTGCTAAACGCTCCACAAATAAGCCTCAGATAAGGACGGATACCGGACGAAGACAAGAGAACTCTGGTATTAATTTAGTTGCAGTTCTTTTATTTTTTAAATTTAAATTTACATATATAATATCGGGGTCTGATTTACTGATCTCAGTATTTGGTAATATGAGAAACAAATATTGTACCGTACATTTGTGATGTGTTCATTTTTATTTGTATTTCTTTTATTATTAGGTACTGTTAAATGTTTTGTTACCAAATACAATGCGTGGGAGCATATACATTCACTTATGTAACATTATTGTATCTACCCATAATACGTAGAGTGCATAGTCTTTCTGTTATAGCTGTAAACCAATAATTAATTTGACAAATAGGTTAATTACAAAGAAGCCTGTGCCTGCTTGTCCCGTTCTTGTGTTGGGGCCACTATAATAAAAGGTAAATTTACTTTTTTTTATACATTCTACTCCCGGACATCTTGTTTCTTGAACTGCACCTAAATTAATACGAGAGTTCTCTACTTGTTCAGCCAGTTATTGTAATTTCCCGGCATGTAACAGCGTCTTCACATTCCAAGAAGTCCTTTGCTTTTGTCTTCGTCCAGTATTCGTCCTTATCGGAGGCTTATTTGTGGAGCTTTAGCAGTTTTCACTTTTACGAGTGATGAGGAGCTGGCCCAACACCCAACCCCTAACTTGGAGGACCAGTGGACAACTCTTGGTCTTGCTCCTACCCTTGGGTGGCCCTACCAGGAAGGGGCTTAAGCTGCCGGGTTATGGGAACACTCAAACCTCCCCCCACGATAAGGCGGTAGTACTTGGGGAGAAAGTACTACCATTTAAATTCTTATTTCCTTTATGATAAGTAATATTCTAATGCATATAGTTCTCTACTTAGAATGTATGCATTATAAAATATTAAATATTTATGAATCATATTCCCGTCTTTCCGTCCAGATTTACATACAGCTATATTTCGTTTCTAAGGTAATCCAGCTTTTTTTAATATTGCGAGGAAAAACAGAGGCCTCTTAAATTGCGCTTCAATAATTCAACGTATAAAGATACTCAGCACTGTCTCGAAATAGCCAAGGCGGAAAACCTGAAAGCCGTTATACACACTCTACAGCGTAATTCTTTATATAGAATCTCTTGTTCGACTTTCTGCTGTATTGATTGCATGAAATATAGTTTTCTAAATCGAATTATATCGAAATAAATTATTTCCTAATAATTGGTGAAGTGATCATAAGGATTCGAATGTGACTAATACATTTGATTCTATTACAGTGTTTGTATGCTTATGAGTTCCACTGCTGTAAGTATAATGCGAGTACTGTACGAACATTTTGTAGTGATGGGAGATACTGTGCTTATTGGACCGTATTTGACATTGTTAAACGTGTGCGCGACAAAGACCTGTATACAGTAATTAATTTAGCGCGGATTACAGATTGTGTGACGCAAGAATTAACAGTGTGTATTTGATACACGGTGAAGCCATCACGATGAAATCTGTTCAGAAACATCCTTGCTCTTGATCCGTCCATCCAAAATCAGGCATCAAAATTAATATCCTGAAATGATATCTCAATTATAGTTTCTATGAAATTACGGTTTCCGGTCCTTGACAAGAATTTAAAAAATTTAATTAGCAGTTACTACTGAAATTAGGACGTTTTGTCTATTTCGAGACTGGGAATTGAAATTTTACAACTTTCATAAATCTCCATCACCGTCAATTTAGAAACAAGTCAAAAATATTATTATATTTTATGAAGTTCGTTTCATATACAGATGACAGAGTTAATAATAACAATCGATCATCGAATTTACCAGAACATATTTAATGTGATGGATGAATAATGTTACTTTACTTCATTTTCACTTTGAGTAGCTTTAATTAAATAAAATACAGATACCTATTGGGATGCACTGATATTTAATGGATAGGAGTATAATTAAAACGGCGTTTTTTATAACATATAAGCCTTACATTTCAATGTCCATAAATATTTCCCCAAATTTCTATCGGGGAAGTTGGGGCGGAACGTGGCACTTATAGTTAAACAATTTCGTAAATTTTATAAATAGACTAATTGTTTCATAAAGGTATAAAGCGTTAGCTTATTATTAATTTAATACCAATATAACTTAAAACAACGAATTTAGATTTTCAATGAAATTTTGAAAAGAAAACTTAAAAATTATAACTTAAAAATAGTGAGGCAGAACGGGACACGATGTTTCGTAACTACAATTTATACAATAAAATTAAATTAAGAAACATCTTATCACCTTTTGCAGTGCATTTCTTATATTTATTTAGCGTACGGTTTTGTCTTTTTGCAAAAAGATTTTATTCAGTGCAGTCTTTTCTAGCATTTTCTCGTTTCCCGATAGTTTTCTTTCTTTATCTATTCTTTTCGGACACAGCATCCTGTAACTCATTCTTATAACGCGAGTCGCTCAGTTTTTCTTTTTTTTCTTGAGAAATACATTACATTTCCCTTTTACATTAGTATTCCGTTCCACCCTGCACGCCAGTCTAAGTTTAAGGTTTTTCATCGAGCCTTAATACAAGAAGATTTAAACTTTATATGTAACTTATATGCAGCTAAATACATCGACTTAATGAGTATATAGCATTTAAGAGTTAAAAGCAAGGAGTTTTGTAAAAATACCATATGCGTAACTGCTGCAAAAATTATAAATACACAGATGGAAAGGACAAACACGAGTTCATTCACAAGGAGCAGTCAAAAGTTGGTCAAGACGGCTGCCTGGATTTCTTGGCCAGTTCCACCCTTATTTATTAAACGTCAGCACTATCCAGTCAAAAAAAGGGTATCCCATTTTACCCCACTATCCTATTCCACAGTGAGTTCCCCTATATAATACATAGCCCTTAGTATTGTTCTTTGTGAAAGGCTCTGTTAACCACGGAAATGCTCGGCTTTGGCTTAGTCAAAGAAACAACGTTGCAGAGAGAACATTTCAAACCAATTATCCATGGTAACAATTATGTTAGCGTTACTTTATATTTATATTACTGTAACATATTTGAAGAAGGCGCAAGGTTTCTACATAAAGTATTTTAGGCTCATCGTAATAAATATCAACTGTTCACTCCATGAAATCTAGCAGTTTTAATTCAATAGATTCTAAACATATTTTAAATCGAGAATCAGGTAGAAAGAAGAAGACGCATAGCTAAAGAGCGACTGGATAGACAATCTCTGAATAGGATTAGGAATAATCAAGGGGATTTATTGGAGGATGCGGTATAAAGAAGACGACGCATGGTTAAATCTTCTTTTTTGAGGAGAGGAGGGGACAGGCTACTACATGAGGGTGATTTAGAAACAAGCAACTCTCCTTTAATAGCATAGGAAGGCAATTAGATATGGGGAATTCCCCCGGGGAATAGTTTATGGGTCCTATCCGGTGTTTCACCTAAAGGCGATGCAGGGAAAACCCTAGAAGACCTGCATCTGGTAGGTCGGGCTATTGGTTACTATTCTCACGCCCTTCCGAATGGCGGGAGACGAGTGTGCTGTGGGATTGCATCGTTCCCTTCTCAGCGCCTCCACTAGTTTTAAGACGTCGCTTGCTGACTGATCCAATAAGATCAACTCTTGCCATCTTCGACCCCAGTACATACACGTCGTAAAATAGACGAAGGAACCTCGGCACCAGAGAAAGTACGAGGCACCTTCAAAGCTAAACACCTCAACCAATATGGGGAGAAATACCTGCGAGAGGAAGCTTACACAAGTACCTTGTTCGTTCTTCGATGTTTAAGGCAGCCGGTTTCTGAGTAATATACCCAGAATTGCACAAACACTCTGCGAATTACAAGGTGTTCTAATGTTTCCTTTAGGCGTTCCTAAACCATTCATCAATAAATTACTGTCTAATGGAATAGTGGACCTAATGTAATAGAATTCCCGGTCGACGCCGGGCAGCCAGCTAGGTTCCATTATTAACAAAAAGTTTAGTTCTGCAAGTAATGATGCTCTTTACTATTAAATAAATTCGTATAATTCGTTGGATATTTGCTTTATTTTAGTTTAAACGACACGTAAATTGCAGAAACGAGTTTAAAATATCAGTTCATCAACACACTTATATTTTCATAACCATGTTTTATTTATAGTGATTTGTACAAAAACTAAATTCTTCAGTCAATTATTTAAATTATACAATTTGCATATACATTACGAAACGCTACATGCCCTTTAAATGAGATACCTCTTTTGTAAAATTTGAATGAAATGGAGAACTAATAGTTGTTAATATAAATAAAGTATTAAATTATAATTTGTAGTTTCCTGTAATTATTGATTAGATAGGATTATTTTTCACAACTTCTCGCGTGATTAAAATCCAGGAAACATTACGTCTGCCGTAGCACTGCTACAAAATAATATTTTACTTGTATGCAAGATAATATTTAAAATCGGAAAAGTTCATGGAGAAAAATTATTGCAAGGAGTTATAATTAATGTATGAAATTATGTAGATCATAAAAATCTTACTTGAGCAATAGTTAAATTTTATTACAACATATTAGACTAATTTTAACACAATTTATATAATATTTGACTACAGTAAACTGTCTGAATAACCACTGTAAACCGTAAAATATAGGTTCGGTACAAAATCAAAACAGGCAAAACTACCGTTTCCCGATTTCTGTATTTCAGGCTAACATACTTATCCACGAAGTGTTAAATTCTGATATTATTATAGCGGGAAATTGTTTTTACAGGATATTACCTCTTTCAAAATACCATCATGGGGAGTAGAATCCAATAATTAACGATACTTCGATGCATAATATATAAAAATGCTGGTTTTTACTTTATTAAAGTTTTATTTATCATAATTTTCATTAAAAATAAATGAAAAATTTGTTGAATTTACTCCAATTTGATGAAAAAACATTTTAATGTTATTATATGCTTCATTAATAACACGATTTCTTCCATTTTAAAGTACTTCTCATAGTATTCGTTACTATACGTTTACTTTCATTATTTATTTTTCAGTTGATTGGTTAAAAATACATTTAGAGAAAATCTTCTTCAGTAAAATTTAAATTTCATTCCGTGAAACAAATTTGGTATTACTAAGGCGTATTAGATGATTTGTAACCCCCACAAATCCGTCTGCACTTTAGAGGAGTACCTTTCCTCAGCACAGAGTGCTGAACGTTGGATTGTTTGTCATGGTTTACAACGCGCTTCGTGAATCTGTTATGGTTCCCAGAGCTCGTTTATCGTCGGAATGAGACTACTTTTTCACTCCAACTTGAAAAATATATAAGAATGGGGGGTCATTTAAACAAGTGAAAAGAAATGAAAATTTGAATACATTTAGGAAGTAGAAATCAGTACAAGTTCCCACTCTTCTATATAGCCTAATAATGAACAAAAATGGCATTAATCGATATAAAAACAATATCTAGAAAATAAACATTAGTGATACAGATAAATAAAACTTTTAAACCTATTTATTGCTGTGTGAAGCGGCGTATTTTATTAATTTAGGAATTCTCTCTTCATTTAACGTTACATATAAATTAAATAATACATCCCCTCTTATCAGCTAAACTAATTTGTTTCACTCTTTTGCGTTCTGCTGTAAGTAGCGTATTTGTTCTACTCTGTGGGTATCACGTACACAGCCTTTAAGGAACATACTCCGATTGAACACACCTGATTACTACTATATACTCAAATAAACACAGGGAAATTTTTATAAATTTTAGAGACAGAAATAATGTGTCTCATTTCACAAGAAAAGGCTTCTTAGTCTTTTATTTTATGAATTATTACAAACCCTTAAATCCCTAAATAGTTTTAAAGCATTATGCTACTTCATAGAGATATAATTATTATTATTATAATTTATTAATAGTTTCACTACCTTACTGTTTCTAAAATAGCAAAGAAAATAAACCTATTGTATTCTTGTCATCTTTAAGTCTTGTAACAATTTAATTTTTTTTTAAATAATTAAATAAGTCTGACTTAATATTACAAATAAAATACAAAGAACAGCCAAAAGTAAGTGATTTATAACTTTTAGTCATTCTTTGTATTTTATTTTTAATTTAAACTTCTCTAAAATTATTAAAGATAGAATTAATTATATCAACAAACATAATGTAAACTGTTTCAAAAGGAAAACAATAGAAGCCTTTGAAATTTGATACTTTAGTAGAATGCTGAAAATCATGTGTGTGGATAGAGATAGTAACCAGCAAGTTCTAAGCAGAATAGGGGAAGAGAGAACCACTGGAAAACTTTGAATAAGAAAAGGGTCATATAGTAGGCCACGTTTTAAGAAATGACGATCTTGTAAAATTAGCATTAGAGGGAAGTATGTGGGGTAGGAACAGAAGAGGAGGAAGGAGGATGGATTACGCTAAGCAAATTTGGGAGGATGTTAGATGTTGTAGTTATGCGGAAATGAAAAGACTTGCGAAGGTAGGTTAGCATGGAGGGTTGCATCAGACCAGTCTTAGGAATGAATACCACAACATGAACTGTTTAGACTTGGCCAAACCGAACGTTCATTAGAAACACGTATCAATGAACACAGATATCTTGAAATTTAGTGTATAAAATTATTCAGTTTTGTCGAAGCATATATATTTAAATAAAATAGTTGAATTGAGTGGGACAACGTTAAAGTTTCGGATTTTGAATTTTATCTTTATTGCAGAATGATGAGTAATATCCTTCTCTGGTCATTAAAGTTAACAATAACACCAACAATAAACTTAACATATTCACACATTGCAGAAATGTTTCCTATTGTTAGTTTGAATGTTAACAACACCGTTAAGAGCTATTGGATGTGTTATTACGGCACCTTTGCTTTTGCGTTGTTCTTCTGTATTTTACATCTGCTTTAAACTCTTGATTTCGTAAGTAAAGTAAAGTTTATTTAATTATCTAACTGCATCGCAAATTTTCTTATCTTTTTTAGATTTAAAATTTAACACCCCAATTTTAATTTATTCAACGTACAACGTATTTATTCTACCCTTCCCAGCAGCACTTTTCAAAGCTTTCAGGGTATTTTTCCCCGTTCTAACCTTTTTTTATATCCTTTTCTGGCCATTCACCACATAAAGTATCATTCTCTTCACAGAAACTGAGCGCACCTTCAAAACTTCAAACGTATGCAGTATATTTGGAATATTATTTTCTCTAAACGTAAATAGCGCATTTAATTAGAAGTGTAACGTGTAATTTTAGTGAAGTTGGCCGTCAAATATTAAAAGCCAACCTTTATCGTTACGTTTATTTCTGATAGTGTGAAATATTAACACATATTGTTGCAAGTTCAAGTCATATCACGTAATTAATTCTTTATTACGTGAAATATGCTAATCATATTTTTATCTTCAAAAGACAACAATAGTAATATAATTTTAATGCACAAAAAGCTGCCCCTGAAATAAAAACCTCCAGAATTAATTTTATTATGCCCTTTATGACTAAGAAGACATTCATCACAAGAATTACTAAATTAGCTATGTTTCAACGTATTTGTGAACACAGGAATGCATTAATTTTTATAAATGAAATAATTAAATTAATCTTATGTAATATTTTAAATAAAATACAAAGAATGGCCAAAAGTCAGGAATAGCATAATTCAATTTGAATTTAAACGTTTCGTCCACAACTTAAAATTTTATTAAAATTTCGTGTTGCTCCCGAAACGTCCCAAAAGTTGAGGCATTATCTTTTAGAATGTGAGGGTTTCAAATATTTAATTCCACTTCTTTAATTTATGACATTTTTTAAACAATCTCCAACGTAAAGGAATGGTTTCTTGTTTTTCATTTCGCAGAAATATACTGTTGTTTTTCTTCATGGAGGCGACTTATTATTGGAACATACTAAGCAGAGATTATGTTTTCCTTGTCATCAGGCTTTCAAGACATGTAGTTTTCTATATAATCTCTCCTCATTTTACGCAATACGTTGTTTTACCTCCACGCATACTTCCAAATTTGTAACATAACTATTTCCGAATAATACTTATATCACACATTGATTTAATCGTGTTATATGCTTCAACTCCCTCTACAAATAACTTTTTTGTGATGTAAGTGGAGCAAATAAAAAGTAGAAGACAAAACGTTATACCTAAGAATCTTAGTGAAAAATATAATATGGCATTGTATCAGTTAAGAAGACTGCACCTACATATTCAAAATCACTCGTAAGAAATTCTCAAACATTTTTTTGCATTTTTATCATATTGATTTGGTGAATAATTCTTTCTTTGATATTTGCGTTATAATTTCCATTATTATTTCATCAGTAATTATTTTTAAAATAATCCATAGGCTGATGAAAATTTCGATAAATTGACTATTGGTATTTGCAAATGGAATCCAACTAGGGAGATAATCATCTTCATCACTCTCGATTTTAATCCAATCCTCTGAGCTATCACTTTTCTTTTTTGTCATTAATATCTCTTATTTTATTAATATGTAAAAAGATGTGATGGGTAGTCTGATCGCTAGAATTGAAATCACTTTGATAATAATTGATTTCAATCTAACACTATAGATATCTGTAAATATTCATTTATAATTTTTTTGGCTTAATATATTAAAAATTTACTACAGGAAGGAACTGATGTATCGCTAGAGATGTTAATTTCTCCTTATATGATAATTAACTGACGATTCAATCGTGCCCACATTTTTTTCACACAGCGAATTTCGGTAAGACCTATTTTGTCACCTTCCCTGTGTAATAGAACTGCTGAAAAGAGGAATTGTCAGGTGAGCAGAGTCTTACGACTGTAAAGTATGAATTTTTTTTTCTAGCCAGGGTTTTCCTTGCTCGGATTTATTTCATGTGATGAGCGTCGTTGGTGAGGAGGCTATAGCCTACTTTTTCTTTACTGATTCCATTGCTTCATTTATAAAATTTACATTAAATGTAGCTTAATCACGTTTAACGTTTGCTTGTTAAAAGCGACGAGAAGCCCAGTTGGATAATTTCCTGATTGAGCTTCCCGGCTAAACCTACGCGCAGGTAAAGGCAGATTTCTGAATTCTAGGAAGACCCCAGTCCTCTGACAGAGCGGAGCAGCATTTAAACAACCAATCAGTCACTTAATAACAGATTTGGCTGGCGGTGCAAAAACAATTTTTCATCAACGAGGTGATTGATCTATATTCAAAATACAGAAAGGCAGAGATAGCGAGTGAGTAACTTTTGGGATGAATTGATGAGGAACACTTTCTTGGAGAAACGGCGAGGAGAGGTTGCCTCAACCTGAAAAGATTGGTGAACACGTGGTCGGTTGAACCAGACATTACTTCGATCTCTGTGGGAGAGATCCTTTGACAAGACGTCCGGGTTTTTCTATTATGGAGATTTACGATGCCAATGTTTAAATCTTTGGGTATTTCAAGTTTCTATACTGTAACAAGGGCAATTTGGGATCTATCCTCATGATAGAGTAACGGGTAAAATTTATTACTTAATTTACTATCTTCATGTAAATATTTTGTTTTTTATTTTATTTCATTTGAATAAGTGTAATATTTTAGGTTTTAATGTAAATTGTTTTTAAATTCATGATAGTACTACCACGCTATGCGGAACTGGATTATAAAGATTCCTAACTACTTTGACTATCTTAAAGTTTCTAGTTCTTGGTTGTGGAGATTACTACACATACATTAATAGTACTTAATAATATTATTACAGTAAATACACATTGAGACCATACTTACAAACGACGATTAATAAATCATTTTAAATATTAGATGGATTAGTTAAAAAGTTACAATTATTTGTTAACTTTTGAAACAGACAAACGAAGGCTTGTGGCTGAAATTTAATAAGTTATCTGGCAGAGGTGACGGTCGGAACCACTTTCGGAAGGAATAGGCTGTAATTTCTGGTTTGTCTGTGGACCACTAGCACGCCGAGTGGAGCTGCGGTATGACGAAGGCGCGTCACTAATGGAACTGCTAATAGGTTCACGGCAGACAGACGTCGGCCTGCTCAAATAAGGTTACCATGCCACGCTCGTAAAAACACTCGGTGCTGCATAAAACAAACGCAACCTAAATTCAATTGCATAAATAGGGCGCATCCAGAGTTAAATGTTGAAAAAGCACATGCGCGCGCATTTCGTTGAATTTATTCGTTTTAAAAATATTACAATACTGTTTGAGGTTGAAAATTTTTATCACAGGAAGATTAAAACATTGGCTAATTTAATTATTAACAATACTAAATTCAGCGAGAGGAATTGAATTGCCTTGTAATCACGACAGACGAAACTTATTGCAAACAAGGGAGTTTTTTAGCAGAAAAATAGGTTCCATAAGTCCTGTTCGTTTTTTCAAAAAAGAAGTTAAACTAACATTTTCATCACAAAGAATACGAGTTTGTTTATCGAGTTAGGTAAATTGCTTGTGTGTGGTTCATGAGAACGAAAAATTGTGGCTCCATCAGTGGAACGAATATAAACGAAGGAAACATCCGTTTTCGAAAGGACTCATGACGCATGTAGCCGGAATGAATGTACTGTCTCGCTGGATATTAAATTTGCTTCATATTTTAGAGGAGAAGTAAAGAAGCGTTATTCTCTTGGAAAACAAGATTATGAAAGATGGAAGCTTCAAAGATGGGGGAAAAACGCAGAAACATGGAAACTGCTTTTCGGAGAAGAAAAAAACTATTTATTCTCAGAACCTAATTGCCTAAATATCTCTCAAATATTTGTCTAAAGAACACAGATAAATTTCGTGAAAATAAAACGTGGCTAGTCAAGTGAAAACTGGGTTCGCCGCTACGTACCGGAACAAAATAATATTGAACTTTTTTGAGAGGACGAAAGTCACAGGAGACCACGTATTGATCACTCGTTGCGATACCAATATTAAGTTTATTACATGGTTAATTGACATAGATACATGTGGAAAACGTTACCGAGGAAGATGAAAGGGTGATATTACAGCATTTTTTGTTTCCACTTTTAAACTAACGATCTTTTAGTAGAGCGTCGAAGGTATTCATAAATGGGTTTCAATTTTTGTTTAGGAGTGTTGAAAAGAGTCTGCAGAAAACTGTATTGAAAATATTATCAATATGTATTCAAACATCCCAATGACAAAGTAACGTCAAAAATAGTTCATCAATTTGATTGATAAAATGATAATATTTTCGATGTTGACAACAGTTACTATTCCAAAAGTTTGTTCGAAATGCTTTATATAAATCTAGCATTACTGTATTTAATTTACAAACAGACCTGATTGCTGTTATATTAAATTATTCTCTCTTTTTTACCTTTTTGTTGAAGCATAAATTCGTCACATGATTTGAGCAGTTTGTAGTATTTGTGGCTTTTACATTTCTGAATCACATTATGAAAGCAGCAAGGTTTGCAGAAAGTTGAGTTTTTTATTTATCACTGAATTTTGTCTCCTCGTTACAACCATCTTATTAATATACATTGTACAAATGGTTGGGAATAAAATAAAAGGGTAATTAAAAGACAATGGGAAAATCAGCGATTTCGACAGATACAATCGTCATTCACTGAATTGAAACCGAGAACGTTTTACATATCTCACGAAAGCCTTCGTTCTTATGGAAAATATTACAAAAGAACTAACTATAACATTAAAAGAACTATTTACAAAATTAGATGTCCGGCGAAGCAATCAGATGTAATACAATCTCAGAATAAAAGACCGTAGGCGATACCCTTCATAGACATCAAGGATCGGAAACCTGGCAACCTACCTCCTTTGTAGTGTGCGTCGCCTCTCCACCAGCTTCTCTGTAGGACACTTCCTCAACGTCGCAAGTTGACCTCCATATACGTCCAGGACCTTGCGTTGGTTCCTTTCCGTCTCCTTCAAGTTCTACGGGCCGAATTATCAATTCTCACCGCAGTGTGAAGAACCATCGTAATCGATATGTGATAATCGATTTTTTTAGACCACGAAACCCCATACGTTGAGGTAACCATGTGGAATTAATATATTTCGTTTTCTTCGTGGGTCCCCGATCCCCACGCAAGCTGGCTGTAGGAAATCTGCAGGTAATATTTTTACATCCCAGGGGATTACAGAATGCTGTCGCCAATTCCAACATTCCAATCCTTGCTAACTTTATCATAAAAAATAATCAACTATCGCGCAAAAACATTTAACAAATAAATAAATAAAAAGACGGCCAAAAAGTCAGCATTAAATATATAAGAATTTATTAACATAAGCAACGTTTCATCTCCATTTTGAGACTTCCTCAGGTTTACTACAAACATATTACAATAAATTGATTCTGACATCTATGTTATAATTTTGAATTTATATATAAATAACATGGTAAAAACTTACAAATTTAGCAATACATCATATCTCCTTGCCTACCTCAATTTAAATTAATTATTGATTTTAAAAAAAAACATCTACACCGCAATTATGAAACAAGTCAATTAGTTTATATTGTATGTTAGCTGTATAAGGTAAAATTTTGAAGTTCATTTTTCTGTTATTAATCTTTTTGTTGTTTTTAAATCAATAAATAATTTAAATTTCGTTCAAAATATGAGACAAAATTAACCTTCTGGAAAGACAAATGCTATCTACAAAATTAATTCTTTATATTGTAACGCATTGTATATCGGACAAACTAAAAGAGCTTTAAAAACTCGCATTAAGGAACATATAAACAACATCAAATTAGACATTCAAAAGTACATAGTTGTGTCCAAAAACATACATGTTTTAATCACAATTTCGATTGGCAAAATGTGGAAATTTTAAACGAAGAAAATAAATACTTCTCGAGAATTGTGTGTATAATTTTCAATCACTGTTAAAAATGACACGAATAATTTGAAGAAAATTTACTATACTCTTTTGTTATAGTAGTTTAACGCTTTAATATTCTTCTCCATTGTTAAAATTTAACTACCGAAAGAACTCATTGTTACACATCATTTCGATCGTAACCGTCAGGGGCTGGCGACGGTCCATGTGCAACATCAAATTCTTCACATGTAATTTAAATAATCTTTTCGACTGATAAGGCAAGGAGATATGATATATTGCTAAATTTGTTAGTTTTTAACCATGTTATTTATATATTAATTCAAAATTATAACATAGAACGCAGAATCAATTTATCGTAATATTACGTTTGTAATAAGCCTGAGGAAGTCTCAAAATGGAGATAAAACGTCCTTTATGTTAATGAATAGTTATATATTTAATGCTGACTTTTTTGGCTGTCTCTTTATGTATTGTAAATATTTAAGTCAGAAAAATTATAATGTAAAAAAATTGTATCCTTGCTTAGATCGTGATGAAAGGCTTAGAGAAGAATTGGCTTTCTTCCTTCTTTAAATCTATGTTTTTTATTTCCATTACGTTGATGACATATTCTGAATAATACCAGTCACAAAATTAGATAATATGATCAAAGTTTTTAATAACTACATATTCAGCTTAAAATTTACCGTAGGTCTAGAGATGAATAGATCACTTAATTTCCTCAATTTTTCCATTATAGTGGAACATTTTCAATTAGTGACAAACGGATAGAGAGAACGATTTTGGAATATGTCGTACATCATTTTTCCATTAATGAAAAGGGGATAGGTAATTGCAATGACAGATCTGAGCAACGATAATATGCCAGGAATTGAAAATATTGATAATAAGATCATCGGGCGAGGAAGGATAATTTGCGAAATCTACGAAACAGGAAAATACCAGAAGATTTTAGAAACAACATAATTATCCCTATACCGAAGACTGGGGTTGATAGATGCGAGTAGCACAGAACAATTAGTTTAGTATCTCATGTATGTAAAATATTAATATTGTACATAGTAGACTGGAACTGCAAAAAGAATGAGAGTTAGGAGAAGATCTGTTTTCATTTAGGAAGAATGTAGGGACAGGGGAAGCAATATTGATTATTACTTGAGAAGGCTTACAAATTGGTAGAAAGAACGTTAAAAAAGACTTTATGTTACCTAAATCAAATTTTATTCTTGGCTTTCTGTCTCCTTGCCCAGTTGGTCAGGAAACTCGTTAGCACTGCTTACACGGTTATATTTATTTTTCTCTTAAGAATCACGTAAAGGGTTTTTTAAGTAAAAAAAATGCAACACATTATTATGTATCTGACAATTCCATCTTCAGAATTCATCGAGCGAGAAACCTGTTGGAAAGTATATGAGATATATTAGTTCTTCCAGGGACAAGACCTCGAGAGATGTAGCTTCCCCTATTTTCCAGAAGCATGATCTCTTCCGCTGGAGTGAATCCACACTTGAGAAATCAAATAAGCGGAGGAGGTAAATTAGATTGACCTTCCGGCAGGTCCTTGAAGCCTCCGGGGATGGAACACGCTTCAAAATATAAATGGCAGAAAGTACGCAGGTCATGATCAGGGTGGCTAAATCAGATTAATAGAATAAAATTGTAATATATGAACTTCAAATACATTCATAGAAACCTATCTCTAAAAGGTCGGGATATTCTCGTAAATATTACATAAATTCAATTCAATTTGCATAAAATCTCTCTCACACCCTCTTCATATCACTTGAACCTAATGTCATTCCATCCCTCACAAATATGCATTAATAATTTAAATTCACTTTGCTTAAAGTACCGTATATTTCAGATCCATTTTGATTACAACTCTTCAATGTTTCAATAATTAAACTACTTTATTATCCAGATATTCCACAGTCCGTTTATATTAATCGTTGCATTGACTACTCTAAAATATAACTCACTTGGACTAAAATTTAGTCGTAAATATTCGTTTTGCTAAAACGTAGTTTGATATACCACTGAAAAATAACTTTAAAATTGTACTCATATATATTCACAGTAGTTACCATTTCAATTCATTATTTATAAAATATAATAAAACAAGTTCAAATAAATAAATTGGTTATACTCGTACTTACGCGATAATCAATGTAAAGAACAACTTCAAAAGGTGCTACTAAGTTAAAACTATTCCAAAATTAAATTATTGTAAAGAAAAAGCTGTTATTCATATTATGTAGAAAATCTTTGAAAGTTTATGTTTTCTAATGAACACCAAATTTAGGTTAGATTTACCAAGTAATTCACCTTTTCAATGTCGTAAATATCGTAACATGTACTAATTAAACTTTGGACAGATTTTAAAATGAATTACATTATCAAATATCAATTTTAATGACTAAACGATATAAACATAAGTATTAACTATTGAGGACAAAATATGGAAGAAAGATAAAATAATAAAACCAGGAACGGTTAGAATTTACCAAATTATAAATGTATTAAATTATTTACTAAATACTATTGTAATGGCTAAACTTTATTTTTAATTTCTGTCATCAATCATGAATTAAAAATTATTATGTAATTAGATAAAACTATTGACCGATTAAACTTATTACTATTTTTACTGACTTTTCAATTATATTTAACGGCGAACGTGTTTATACCAAAATATACGTAATTGTAGTTCTTCGTTAATCATAAAAAGTTATAATATATGTGATAATAAACAATTTCTGTAAATATATCATTCTATATTCGTTCAATATTTTACATACCATTTGTTGTGTATAAATTGTTATAATTTAAACGTAATAATAAAAGTGACAGCTGTCAGTTTATGATCATGTGTAATGAAAAGAGTACACTTAACTGAAGTTTTGAAAGAACTAATGTCGTGGTTAGATATAAAATCAATGTTCCTGGAAAGATGGCTAAAAAACAACATACCTTCGTAGAATAATAAAGCATCACTGGAAATCAATTCACTGCTGAAAGTAATATGACTTGTTCCAAGAAGCGACCAGCTACTAAAGATGTAATTTCACCTAAGATCGGGTAGTTATGACGACTTCTCGGTTTACAAATATGACTTTAACCACAGACATGTTCAGTCAGCCTTGTTAGTTTATTTATTCAGTGATAATATTTATAATAAAAATAGAATAATAATGATATTGAATTATGTATTCAAAATTTTGTTTCTCAATTATTATCCTTTTCAAAATGTAGTAAACTCAGAACATTTATAATGATACTAAAATGTTTTAGCCTCTCAGTTTGAAATCACTTCAACAACTATGGTTATTAGTGACAACGGAAGTGGTATTTGATCTGTAGTTTCACAGTGTGAAAGCACAAACACAACATCCACGCCCATGCCAGGATTCGAACCCGGGATCTCTGTGATGTGGATACTTATATTTATGTTACAAGCTCTACTTCAATCAAATGATTATACTGTTTTACGTTCGAGTTTTCTCTCGAAGTCATTTCTTCCCCAGATTGACTGCGGGGCTCATCCGCTTCCGTCGGGAATCCCTCGTACTCTCTCTGGTTCTTTCGAAGTTCTCACATACCTAGACACCTTCACCTGTTTTAGGAGGTATATGTACTGGGGTCGAAGACCTTGGGCGTAAGGCAATATTTGTCTGCTGATCCCATTGATCAGTCGGCCAGCTGCCTCCTAAAATTGGTGGATACACGGAGAAGGGAATGCTGCAACCCCACAGCAAACTCGTCTCCTGTTATTCGGAAGGGTGACCTACCTGATGCAATGTTTTCTAGGGTTTTTCCTGCATCTCTTTAGGTGAAACACCGGATAGGATCCTTAAACTATATCCCGGGGCCCTAGGCAACCCTTCCCTACCTTGCTCTACCTTCCACATCCCCCGTTTTCAATTCCCTACCTATGCTATTAAAGGTGGAGTTGCCTGTTTCAGAATCACTCTCATGGGGCCTGTTAACCCAAAAAAATTGAATGGTATAGAAACGTCGAATAGAACTTTTAACACGCAGTTGGTTCTCACGCCGCATTTTCGCGCGACAATTCAATGGGCCCATAAATATTTATATAAATAGCTTCTGAACTCTGCAAGATATCGAAATGAAGCATACACGAAAATATTAGTCACAGTTTCTATTTCAATCCCTGAAAATTTCCTTGAAATCTGTTAAGCCGATTCGGAACATTAACATTTAACGGGTATAGGCAACCGGCAAGCAGTTTGGAGATTCTAAGACACGTATAAAAGAAACGTTCACCTAGAATTATATATATAAAATTTTCTAAATGAAATATGAACGAATATTAAACCTCAATTGCCTTTTTTTTAAAACCCTAAAATTTTCATTAAAATTCGTTGAGCTATTTCGGAGCCTATTCGAGGAAAACATACAGACAGACAATTCAATTTTATTTATTGGTATTGATTAAGGAATACCAATTTTAACTAGCTTGTAAATTTAATATCAGTAGGAATTGTGTGACGTAAGAACAGAAACGGGAGGCAACGGATGGAATACGCCAAGCATGGAGGATGTGGTAGTTACGTATATATGAAAAGGCTTGCGTAAAATAGATTTAATGGAGGGTTGCATCAGATCAGTCTACGAACTTAATACAACAGCAGGCAAAAACTGAATGTATTTTATTATATCCGTGTAAAATTTATTTTAAGAAATCTGCAAAAAAAGTATTATGATCACTCGATACTACTGAATTGCCTGATGCGGGTTCAATAAATTAGTCGTTGAAAATGCATTGTGTTCCATTACGTATAAAAGAAAATCAAATATTTTGCAATCTTTTCATCTGAAAAAATGAATGTGTCTTTACAGTTCATTTAACGAGCATATACGTAATTACAAGAAATATAATATATTTTTATTCGCCTGGATAATTTTCGTATTTCTGTTATTTCACAAAGTAAAATAAATATTCCTAGAAACAAACATCCCAGTACTTTCATAAAATAAAGGCATTTGCTTTTATATTAATATTTTTCAGAAGATCTAGTCTCTAAATTTAGGGTGCCGCACATTGCATGAAGATAGGCTTAAACTGCTTCAGCAGTATAAACGTTTTGTATCTTGCAATCTGCTAATGGAGCGAACGGCAGACCTTTCTCAATGGGTATTCAATTCTTGCTCCGAGAGATGCTTCATTGTACAATGGGGAGCGAGATGTCTCATGTTCACTATCAGCGTCGTCCAGCAGATTTCTCCGTTCCAGCTGCTGCCAGATGAGTGCAAGTATTCTGCCACAACCTGTAATTCCTTACCAATATACGTAAATAGCATCGAAATAAGTTGTCTAAGTAATTACTTGTTAGGATATCTGCTATATATATAAATATATTCACAGCACAATTATTTGGTCGATCATAATTAACGATTAAAAGAACTTTCGTCTATTAAAATTTTGGTAACTGTTTAAATCTTTCTTTATGTTTCCTCAACTTCAATTAATTCCCAATCAATGGTGATGTGAAAACTATTAACTGTTACAACTGTTTGATTTATATTTCATACAGCAATTTAACTTCCGTTAATGAATTCAATAAGAAATCAAAGAACTTAAACTGCTCAAAATGAATACTTCTTAATTCTAAGGTTTTCTTCAATTAATAAACGAGGAACCATTTCCAATCGTGTTTCAGTAATTGGTAAAGACCTTAAAGCAGAAATGATTAAGTCCGTGGAAGGAACTAAACCAAAGTAGTTTCCGAGAAGGAATCAGGTGGTATTATCGAGATTAGATATCATGTATTCAACTTGCACCTTATTTTCCAGGGATTTCTCTCCAATGTGCCAACATTGCAATACGCGGTTATTAATCCCTCATCTAATATATGAATGCCCTAACCTTAAATCAACCAAAAATGATTGGATAGAATGTTGCTCCAAGCAGAACTTCAGCGTCTCTAGCAAATACTACAGGGACCTGATAGAATTAACAACCAGAACAGAACTTTTGGATATAATACGATAGTATCAGTAAATGTTATTAAATACATATTCTTTGTAAATATAACAACTAGGTTTTTTCTCTTAGGACCAGCACGGTAAATAAAGAAGAAAGAAAAAATTGGCTTTCTTCATTCACTTTAACTGAAAGCAAACATAAAAATTTTTGAAAAAGAATTTGTCTTTTTTTCGTACAAAAGGCTACATGACGGTGATTCTGAAACACGCAACAAGTAAGAGAATTGAAAAGGGTTGACTAATGTCGTCGTCAAAATAGTAGAGCCCTGAGTTTGAAGCTTCACTGTGTCCATTCATAATGACCTACGTTATTGAGAATGGTCTCTTTTTACAAAGAATATAATACCATTTTATGATATGAAAAATAAAAAACAACTATATCATTTTTTACATTCGTTTTGGCGAAAAAAATGAAAAAAGTCAGTTTTTTTGTCTTTCTAGACTATGCAACTTCATATATTTCAAACTGTTGCTTCAAATTGCCTGAACATTTAATGGCAGACATTTCCAACCCTTTTAAACCTACCCGTAAAGTTTTAATTATCTGCGTTTCTTAGTAGTTCTTTATATTAATTAATTAGGTGACCTCGACTAACTCTTAGTCAGCGCATCGCAGAAGAATAGGAAACACTTTTCTTGTAACGGCTAAAAGTCATAAGTATAAAATATAAGTTTCATTAATGAAGTAACGCTCCAACATTTTGTACGATTTTTATAAAGTGCAGGGAGAAAGGAAATATTTATTGGAGCGGGAGGATTTTTAAAAAATATTCATGACTTTCAACCAATACAACAAAAGTTTTGTCCCACTTTTCTGAGATTTGCAATTTAAGAGTTAGTAGAGGTCCCCTAATTAATTAATATACATCATATTAAGAAACTATGATAATTAAAACTTTAAGGATAAGTTTGAAAGGGTTTTCACTGTCTTCTATGATTTTTCAAAATCGAGCTATTTGAAAGAAAGGCAAAAAAACGTGGCTTTTTCAGGTTTTTCGCCGAAACGCATGTATAAAATGATTTAAAAAAATGATTCTTTTGCATATTTTAATATAGTATTAAATTATGGTAAAAAAAACAATCTCAATAACGTATGTCATTCCGAATGGACACAGTGCAGCATCAAACTCAGGGCTCAACTATTTTGACGACGACAGTTGGGGCCCCGTATATAGTTTAAGGATCCTACTCGGTGTTTCATCTAAAAGAAATCGCAAAACCTGCATCAGGGTCGCAGCATTTCCCTCTCCGTGTCTCCACCAGTTTGAGGAGGCAGTTGGAGGACTGATCCAATGGTGTCAGCGGACGTCGGGGCTTCGCGAACTATAGTAGCAGATAGAGAGGGTGAAGTGCTTTGAGAGAATTGTGATTGCAAACGGCGTAATTTATTGAGTGTAATAACTATATTTAAAAAAGGTCTTCTACCAATAAACGACGTGTATTAATTGTTGTCACAATTTAATTAGAAAAAATCTTCAAGAAAAAATTCTTTATTAAAATGAATTGCTAAATGTATAGTTTTCTCGGACCTGTGTAAGTCCTGGAAATGCAAGAGTACAGGTTTTGAAAATATTTTTGCAATCTGCCGTTGAACCTCAAAGCAGGTCAGTAAAACTTTATATTTTCACTTGATATTCTGACACGCGGGAAATTTTACGGGGTAGATATATACTCCAATAGAGAAATTTTACGCAAGTTTGGATGACGTCATCATACGTCATAGTGCGATCGTGGACAATCGCAAAATAATAGTGACCACTGACTCCCTTGAGCTGGAAGTTTGTTTGAGTAATTTGAAAATTGTGAGTTATAGAGACACTCGATTTCAGAAATTTAACAAGGGTAAGTAATAAAAAGACACAAGAAGGATTTGTTATTAGTTGCCCACTTAGATTACTCTTTTCCTGATAGAAAAAAATTATTACATTGAGGTTCAACTTCAGTTTCACTTCCTTTGAAGTCTGTTTCTTTACACACGTTTATTAAATACCTATTCGCCCTTTGCGCTGCTGGTTCACGTTGTAATTCAATGAAATCAATTTCCCTGTTCGGTGTTTTCTTCCGCGAAAAAGCATACATTGTTCAACTTATATTTTGTTACCTATGTTGTTCACATCTTTTCCACAACTCTCTTAATTTTTATCGTTTCTTAAAATATACTCCTATTTGTTCGCATCCTAATTAATCATATTGAAATGTCAGTATTGGTACGTAATAACAAAATGTATTGTCTGAAGTGCAGTATAACAATGGTTTTTATTATATATATCACAAATTTTATTAATATGTCGCCAAATGTTTTACGGATTTTAAAATTAATTAATTTGGAAGAACGAAATGGATATTACTCAACTGGTTTCGGACTAGAACACGGTAAACGGGAGTTCCAAGGTTCATTCCCGGTCCGGTCGAAAGTTTATTCATTCTTGTATTCTAAATTCAGTTTCATTATTCAGCTTTAACTGAAATCAATTATTCATTCTTTCAATTTAAATTGTTCAATTTTGAAATTTTGTGGAGAAGGCGAAATTGGTCATAGTGTTCTAATACAAAAATAACATTAAAATAGTTAAAATTTAGTGAATTGTATGAAATAATAATATTTAAAAACTATTTTATTTTGTCGTCAGTTTTCAATTAATGACTATTTTACATAATTTTTTATTTTAACAGAACAGCTTTTATGTCATCAAGTGAAATTTTTGTTTCAGTCAGAATAAAATGCCTTAAGTGGATTCAAATGTGTACAGAAACGTTGTGCCGTTAAAATAAAAATATACGTGATCTGTAATTATGTACGTTAAAAATGTTATTGATATAATTATTACTGATTGTAGAAAAGCGCGTGTCACCTAATTGAATGTATATGATAATTAAATTATTATTTTTTATCAAACATTTAAATTCACAATTACTGTTTATGTAATGCCTTCTCGACCATTAATTGATTTTTCTTTATCACTTAGTGGACACTATTCAAAATTCAAAGTTAACTAATTTTGGATCCTATTAACAAATACTATTTTCCTGAAGAGCTGCTCAAAGATACAGAAATGTTAAAATAGATTGTAATATAAAATATATAAATTTTAATTTAAGATTACTGTCTGAAAACCTAAGAAATTTTAATTCTATATTTTGTTTAAAGTCTCATTAATTACAAATACTCTAACACTTATATTTTCACGTTATACGTAGTATATTTGCAAATTTTAATGAAGCAATTTTCTTGACACTATATTTTAGTAATTTCTTACTTTTTTTAACTACTTACCGATTACCCTGCAACACAACTTCTGAAAGGTAATTAAAAAGAGATAAGTTTAAGTTAAGACCAGGCGCATTAGGAATTCAAACGAATAGTTTGTAGAAGACAGTTCTCCCGAAGCTCACTAATCTTGCTTAGTATTGACCACAGAGGCACGGCTTGGGGGAGGGAGTTTCGGATCTTCTGGACGTAGGGTGAGCATTTATCTCATCGTCCCACCCTCTTCATTTAATTAATAGCCCCGTCTACTTGTCTGCTCAACACCGCAGGGAACGGTCTTTCTGAGTTAGTTTCCTCTAGAGATACATCCTTTCTTCTATTAAGAGCTAGAATGATTTGTGGAATATATAACACTTTTCTGGGGAAAGAGGTCGTAGGAGGAAAGGAAATTGCCATTTCTGTTCTTTTTTGATAAGTAAATAAATACAATAAAGGAAGATTTGTGTCTCAGACGGCGCCAACAGCCGTGTTATTATAAATCGTTTTACCAGGCATAAGTATGATAAATATATATTTCATGATAAAGAGTAAGAATTTTCAGAAATAAGGACGCTTGCCGTTAACCGTGTATGGGTAAGGTGATCTTATTTTATGAATACCATTTTCACCTCCTGTGGGTCTTCGGAATCTAACACTCAATTCATTTTGGCGCAGTTGTCATCTTAAAACTATACTTATGAGACTACGCCATATTGTAATGAATTAGGACCTTTCCCAATAATTAACCATAAAAATTAATCATGTCATGTTTAATGGATGGAAGGGGTACAGAAAGACGACAGAATCTCTCTGCAAACAAACCAGACGCGTGTGAAATCCTGGCGGTGAGGGATTAATGATATGAGAAGGGGAGAAAGTCGCGAGTGGAGAGACATTAGTGGTTGAGGAGAACAGAGGGAGTGGTGGATCACACGCAAATGGGGAGAATTCATTCGTTGTCGTGAATTGAGAGACAGGAGGTTTTTGATGAGTGGTTGAGGACAATTCAGACATAGTTAATGATAGATAAGTTCTCAATTGTTAGTCAAGCAATCAGAGAAGGTTGAATAGAATCTGTAAACAGCATTCGGTGTCATTGTCCACCCCGTAATTCCGTGCCGCCAAACAGGAAGGAGAGAGGAAACAACAAAAGAGGTGAATTCCTGGAACCACCTGCCAATTACGAAGATGCAGCCTCCTACAAGTGCAACATCAATCAGGTGAGTCCAAATATTGTTGCATCAAAGTACGAGAGACGAAAATACCAGAAGCTTAACACTGCCCACATTTAATGACCGTTTAAATAGATTAAGAGTTCCTTCAGTTTCTTAACTGAGCTTAACACGCTATTTAACGACCTTGCAGTTGTAATTGTTTGTTTAATGAACTTAACAATAAATTAATTATTTTTTAGTAACTGGTTGTCCGGCAATGGCCGGTAATTTATTTACATTACCCCACTACAGTATTTTAATCTACAGTAATCTTTGATGAATGGTTCAGGAACACCTGAGGAAAACCTTAGAACGCCTTATAGCTCACATTGTGTTAGTACATTTCCAATTACTTAACTCATAAGCCGGCTCCCTACCCTTATAGGTGAAAAGAAGCAGGAGGATATCCTGCTGGGAAATGAGTGAGAGCCAGGTGGAGGTTGACTTCCTCCTTCCTGGATTTCCTCTTTCCTTCCCCCCTTGGTCCATAGCCAAGGTAGCTAATTTAAGACTCCTGCAGGCTGAGACGACCTTGGGCAGTTTGAGAGGTGTATTTACGGGGGTCGAAGACCTTCGGCATACGGTAAGAGTTGTTCTCTGATCCTATTGGACCAGTCGGCTAACTGCCTCTCAATACTGAACAAGGCACGGAGGCGGGTTTGTTGCGTTCCCACAGCAATCCAGTCTCCCGTCATCAGAAGGGCGTAGGAGTAGTACCCACTAGCCCGACCTACCTGATGCAGGTTTTCTAGGGTTTTTCCCTGCATCACCTTTAGGTGAAACACCGGGTAGGATCCTTACAATATAGCCTGGGGGCCCTAGTCAACCCTGGGCTACCTTGCTCTACCTTCCACATCCCCCCTTTTCAAGTCCCTTCCTATGCTATTAAAGGGGAGTTGCCTGCTTCAGGATCACCCTCATGTAGCCTGTTACCCAAAAAAAACCTACCCTTATGTAGCCTGTAGCCTGTTTAACCCCCCCCTCCCACACACACAAATCTCTTGCTATGAGGATCTGGATAGTAGATGGAGGATACAGGGAAATGTGTGAAAGCCACGTGTAGTTCTGGTAAGTCCGTCAGGGCTGACTTCCTCCTTCCTGGTTTACTCTTTCCCTCCTCTCCTTGGTCCATGGCCAAGGTAATTAAATTAAGACTCCTGCAGGCTGAGACGACCCTGAGAGGTGTATGTACGGGGGTCAAAGACCTTCGGCATACGATGAGAGTTGTTCGTTAATCCCATTGGACCAGTCGGCTAACTGCCTCTAAATACTGATTGGGGCACGGAGGCGGGTTTTTGTGTTCCCGCAAACAATTGATATTTATATCGATGGCCTGAAATGTATTTTAAGTAGTATCCATTAGTCTTTTTCAATATGTTACGGTTAAACAATATAATAAATACGTATTTATTTTATTATAATTTATGGAAATCTTGGAAATCTATAAATTAGCATGTGGAGAGAAGTATTAAGTAACTACTTCGAAATGCTTAAATCTGGTTACAAGTACACACTCTGCAACGAAGATAAAACCGATCGTTTCCAGGGTTGTCCGGGCGTTTCACAAAGAGCGTTACTTAGGGTTATTATATATAGAGATTAATTAAAACCTTAACCCTCCCAAAATTCAATCATTACGAAGTTATTAAGAACTACCGTACGGCTTTCCGATGATATTTTGGTATTAGGGGAGGCAAATGAAGTTTTGTAAAACAATAAATGGCACGAACGTGGTACTGGAGAAAGAGTACAACATGAGTATTAATAGAGGGAAAACCAAGGTGTTGGAGTGTAGTACGGGAAATAGGGGAATAACAAAGGGTGTTACATTGGGATTCTTTCGTTCCATTTAATCCTATCCATATGCAAACCCTGCTACCACAAGCATTTATTGAGTTAATTGAACGATTCTCCCGCTTAACTTTACTGTAAACATTTTTCGTGGTTAAAATTAGACTGAGACGTTTGGAACATTTTGTGGGCAAAAAAATGAATCTCAACTTCTGGAAGAGTGTTTGAGGACAACCAATACAATTTTCTTGACAGGTGTCCGTATATATTTCATTTGTTGACTGTAAAAAATTAACTTGTTTCCATTACATAATTTGTTTGGAAGTTGACAAATGCAGAAAATACCAGTTTTAGAATTTAATCGTAATAATTATCATTTTATATGAGATTTAATAATTTTAAGTATAACTGATTTTAATTTTAGATTTTCACCCGCTTGCTCAACATTGGATACATTAATTTAAAAGTAACTTACATTATTTCTTTATTCCAAGTTTCATGAAGTGTAATAAATTTTTGTAGTTACCATATGAGTCGATGTCAATCACTATAGCGTACTATTCCCCTTAGATTCAATTGACATGTTATTCATTATTTTAATTTCCATTTAATGTAAATTACCGCGTTAAGGATGCGTCTGTTAAAATCGTCGCAAGACAGAAGTAAAGAATTTCCTGAAGAAACTCCTAGCTGAGAATAGCCTACAGATTTCCCGAAAGAGTCAGTACGTAGCCATAGGAGGAAATATTCTCCACTAACAAATCAGGAAATTGTAACAGATTTGGTTGGTGGTGTTAAGACCAGTTTCCACCAATTAGGAGAACTGTACGAAAAAAGTGAGGACAGAAGACCAGAAGGCAGACGTAGAGAGAAAGACATTTTGGTCAAGATTGACGGATTGGCGATCGTCGAATTTGGAAAGAGGAGAAGGTGGTTGAACACGTGGCCGAATAAACCGAACTTTGCTTCCAGCTCCGTGGCAGAAAGCCTGTTCGAGCCATCGGAAGTTTCTTTCCTAGATTTTTATGACGCTATATCTAAATTCCTTTCGAGTTTCCATACCTAAACACGGTAACCTGAGGGTAGTATCTCATATTGGAGCAGTCGACAGTATATTTTTGTCGCGGCTTTCTTTGACTAAATGTAGTGTTTTAAATTTTAATTTAATTTGTTTTTTTTTATTTCGTGGTAATAGTACCACGTAGCGCTTATAAAGTGATCCAAGTAAATAGTTTCTTATTTATTAGATTTATTTTCCACTTTATATGCAAGGAGCGCTACAGCATATTAGTAGTCCCCCGTCATTTAAAAACTATTTACGTTCAAAAGACTTTCAAATTGAACAGTATATTTAAATCGAAACATCAACACAAATTACTGGTTTAAGCGTCTGATTGTAGAAAAAGGCATTTATCATCTCTCTTACCACCAACTTGTTAAAAATTTCTGGGACTCTTTACATGTTTCTCTACACTATAGTTCTTTTTATGATACTCTTCTATTAAATGGTGCCCACTTCTCTCTCATAAGGCGAGAGGTAACAAGGATTCCCATAAAGTGCTATTGTATAAACATGCCATAATTCCGAAATCCAGAATAAACATCTCCTTGTTAATGTTAGATTTATAATGACAACTAAAAAGAGACGCAAACAGGACTTTAATCTCCCTCCAGAGCAAATTATCTGCAAGAGCGCATTGGGAGTCGCATTATGTGGAGGGTTATTTATCGGCAGACGTGTTAATCCGTTCTGCTCTGCCGCATAATGTTTGGCTTCCTAACAAGAGACAACAGTGTCACTACATTGTTAGTGACGATGACGAGGGTGTCAGTGGCAGGCAGTGATGATTACGCTAATGCGTATATGTTTCCAGGGATAATAAAGGGCACCGGATTCCCGCAGCGTTGCGTTGGAGGGAGCCAAGGAACTGTGAACAATGGGGTTACTCCGTAATGGCGGTCGGTTATGACTTATATATTAGTCACAGAGTGTAAACTCTCCGCTTCTATAACTAATAAGTAAATCTTCACTGGGTTTCTAAAAATTTCTGAGTTACGTGCGGAAGACGAAGTGTCGGGCCGGTATTAATAGTAAACTAATTACAGACATACTTGGTCTAAAACAGTTGTAACGTTCTAGATCCTAGACATTTCAAAGGATATATTGACAGCCCCTCTTACTAAAAAAGGAAACAAATTTAATCCTGTATATTAACCAGATTCGATTTCGAATAGGAAGAACGTGACGTAACGAAAATTCCGCTTCAGTGAGATAAACGAAAACTTACACACGCGCAAACTTCATTTGAGGTGATAAGTGTTTTTAAGCCTGATAGAGCACTGTCTGGTGGATTAGTAGCCTTCTACTGAAGTTCTCAGCTTTTAAAGCGGCTTTTCTGAGAGAGGAAAATTCATTATTTTGGGACGACTTAACTGGAGCGTATTATAAGAGAAACCATTTTGGGCTGAACGAAAAGATAAGGGTTGTTATAAATAAATAGTAAAATAGCATATAAGTAAAAAATAATAATATGCACCCTATTAATTGTAGTTATAACACAACGCTTTCGTCCTCTTTTGGAACTTCATCTGGAAAACAAGACATTACAGATGAAAATTTAGATGTGAATCTTGCAAAACCGAAGAGCCCAAATAACCGTTACAAACGATGACTGTATAAGAGTATTGTTAGTAAAGCTGTTATTATAATTATATGGAATATCTTAGTGTTAAAGTGGCAATAAATCTCAAAATATTTAAGAAGCGACTAACACAATAAAGTATATAAATTCAACACCTAGCTTTAAACTTCATCGGGTCAACATTAATGGTTACAAGACTGAGTTGGAAGGAAAGTTTTTCGGTCAAGCATCTAAATGTACTAATTATAATTAAACAAATGTTAATATTTTAATAAATAAATGAACTGTCCGTAAGTTAGAAAAGAATTAATGACTGACAATGCAATTATTACAAAAATTTAATATTTTCTGACATACTTTTATTTATTTATTGTGTTACGATGTGTTGCTTATTATTAATTCTAGTTTCCAATGAAGAATAATACTTTGAAATGAATATGGGGATATTAGTTGTATAGTTAAATATTATAATATTAACGTGAATAATATTGAATTTAACATTTATTTATGACAATGTACAATAATTTGATGACTTTTATTTGCATAGCCGGCTTTTTGTAGAGATTGAAAATACATATATTTACAAAATTTGTACAAATTAAATTTCTGACAACTAAATGCATAAGTTCTAATTTAGGTTCGTCTAAACGGGCCTTCCCATAAAGCAGAAACGGTAACACAAATCTTACTGGGAATTGCCAGGAAATCGGCAAAAGGTTACAAACAGTGGTATTTATCATGTCATCAGCTTCTCTGTAATTTGTCGCTGGACCCAACCTATTTCCGCGTTGAGCGACGATGAAAAGCACTTACGAGCCTCGGACTGGATCACGCTTCCTTCTATTATTTAAATTTTTTGGCCAGGACGATCTCTAATTTTTTATTGCTCCTCTCTAAATAATCATAATTAATGTTGAGTCTTAACCATAGTTCCAATCATAAACAGGGCATTATAAATGTTCAATCTTAACCAACACGTCCTTAATTTTTCGTTTCTAAAAAACCATTTTTCTTGAGTATTTAATAATTTCCCTCCACTTTCTTATTTCTCATTCCGTCGCAGGCGTGGTTCGATATTATCCAATAAAATTCTTATCTGCCCTCCCTTGGAGGAGCCGTTTGCCCCTCTCGACCAATGATTTTGGGGAAAACACCATCCGATGCCGCCAAATTCCATAGACTTGAGAAAAAAACAGTCGTGCCATCGTGATTTGGTTTTATTACCTCTGTCTGTAACGTACGACTTCCATTTTGCCGTTTGCCTTTGATTCCACAAAAAAAAAAATCCGCTAGTAGTTGTGTTTTATCATTACAACTTATTTTATCCTTATTCACCAATTCTTAAACCTCATTTGGAAGAAAAAATATTGTTTCCTACAGACAAATATTTGCAATTTATTGCTTCCGCGAAGAAAACTCAAGCTTTAATAACAAACGCATTCATCCCACACTTTAACCAACAAATTCATCAGTTCTCACTTCAAAATACACAAACTATTCATTTCTGCTATTTGTTAAAATTTAATGTCTGCGTGAAAGTATTAATAAAAGTAAATCGTTTATAATAAAATGTTTCTTCTTGTTACTTCGGTTCCAGATTTTTTAGATCTGCTTTACGTTTATTTATTTTAAGAGCTACGTAAGAGATCGTTGAAAAGAATAGTATGATTTTATAATAACATCCATTTTTAACTAGACCTTCAAATTATTGTAATTGTAAATTACAATCACTCTGTTTGATGATAATTAAGATACATAAAAGTTGTATTAATTTGTTTTCATTGAAAATTAATGAGCAGAAGAGCATAATTAGTCAGAAATAAAATTTAAAAAGAAAAATTTAGAATATATAACTGTCATTAGCCTGACGTGTCGTTCTTTTCATTACAAACTATGCAGGTGAAATTATAAATTTTAGAATATAAAAAATATTTGCATTTACAAAAAATATGTAACTATAATACAAACATATTAAAATGTATTAAAATTTAAAAAATTATAAATTGTGCTGAGCAGTCAAACATTACTTCTGAAATGATTGTTATAAACGTAAAGCTGTTACCCGTTAAAATTTTAAAAAATAAAATTGAAAATATTTATTACTTTGGATTATAAATTTGTTCGTAATAATGAGGAATGGTATATTTAATTAATATTATTGCTATTATTCTTCGCCTAATGTAAAAAATATATATACTTATTATATTTTAACATTTTTTCAATAATATAGCATAAATATGTTGAGACGACTTTTCATGAATGATTCGTAATGATTAATAGCGAAATAAAATCGTAACAACGAAAAGCTTAATTAGAATTTATAAAGTTACTAATGAAAATTGTGAAAAGTAATGAATGATTAAAAAGTATTACCCTTTATTTTT
Organism: Eucriotettix oculatus; assembly: GCA_034510155.1. Classification (NCBI taxonomy): domain Eukaryota; kingdom Metazoa; phylum Arthropoda; class Insecta; order Orthoptera; family Tetrigidae; genus Eucriotettix; species Eucriotettix oculatus. The sequence continues at coordinate 52,160,194 of CM067376.1, read as the reverse complement.
GACATTTAGACAAAATTTAAATTGAATTACATATGAACTTTACGAAAAGGAAAACGTTTTCTACTCCTTTTTTCCAAAACTTAGTTCGATAATTTTTCGAAAACTTGTGTTTTTATAATGTACACAGACTCTCAATAAGAATATATATATATATAAACTAGAAACCCCATATATTTATGTCTGTGACTGCGTAATGTGTAGCCTGTCACTGTTAAAAGTATAATAATAATCATTTCATATATTGACTAAGTCACTAGTATGAAAATGCATTTGCTATTTATTGTTTATAATTTTCATCATAGTTCTATTTCTTCTATATCTTGATTCTTAATGTAACCAGTCAAATTATTTATACCTGTTTAAGGAAAACAAATTAATACAACTTTTATACATCTTGAAACATAAAACTTGTAAATTGGAAATCACTCCACAGAAAAATTATTTATTCCGATCACTATGAGGCTTACTTGATTTCACGCTTATTCGTTTAAGTGCACTTAAAATATATGGCTTACGTCGAAATCTTATCATTTCAATTCTTTATATGATGTTTCCTATTATTTGATATAATAAGAAGCAGTTTTGTGAAGAGTCATGGTTGTCACTCGAAGAATAATTAGAAATCCCATAAATATTTATGAGTGGCACATTTGTTTAAAAAAGAATATTTTAGCACATCTCTAAGTTATGTATTAGCCTCGTAACATTCCAGAGAACATAAAATAATTAGACTATGAGTTTTGACGTGCTAGCATTCTTTCTAAAGTAGATCTATGCCTTTAGACGACACTTATCATGAGGGCAAAAAAACTCGGACTGGCTTCATGAGAATAAAGTGGCCTTCGTAACGAAGTAGAATGCACAGCACCGACGTCTTTATGAGGAGCCGTGAGAGCTCATTGACTGCGCACCGAGCCAGGGTGAAATGCTTCTAGTTTCTGTAGCCCTCATTAAAAGTTGTTAGAGGAATATCTCAGGCGGCCGCTGCTGTCCGCGACACCTACAGCTCCACACCCAGCCCTTGGAAAAGTTCTCTGGCGGAAAACTTCTTGCGAAAACGAGAACAGCGAGCAGCGTCGTGTCAATTAATCGCATTTACCAGTTAAGCGGAACAAGTTAAACAACTTAAGATTCCTAAGTAAAACAGAACGGTTGACACGATTATCGTAAACAACCGAAGGCAATTGGAGCGACGAGTCTGAGAATTTTAATGCGCAACATTCCCTGTTCTATCCAAGTACAGGGTAGCACAAATAAACATTTTCAGCATTTTAATATGATTTCTTAGATCTATATTTATTACAGCTCAACATACAATCACTTGTATAACACAAATCTGCCTTTAAAACTCAGATACGTAGGATATTTTTCATATTAGATAATCCATTTGCTTTGTTGTAAATAAGTGAATATATGAAAAGTAAAATGCTCTTTACTTCTAATCATCTATTGGTCTGTCTACATTACATATCACAATCCGGCATATCGCACCATTTTCCAGATTGTGAGAGTTTGTATCTTGAACATCTTTCCGCTTCACCTATATACGAACTACATTCCATAATTTCCTTTTTGTTTTATAGAATGTAACGAACAGATACAGCTGTTCGGGCTTTGGCGGCGGAATCAAAACAAAGGAGACAGCGGTTGACATTTGGGCTATAAAACCTAGACTCGGCGTCTCGGCTCGGGAGTTTCCCAAAATTGTGTGAGAATCGGCGACCGGGCGGCATGTTTTCCCCAAGTGTAACCATGCATATTATTGGAGGAGATCCATCCCTGCCACCTTGGCGATAGATGCCGCAGAAGTGGGGACGAGGTTTTAAAGAGGCAGACGGAGACATTTTTGGATCAGATTGGTGGTAGAGAATGGAACGAACATATTGTTGGAGAGATGTTGAGATGGCGGTGATTGATTGGTGATGAGATTGGTGGAGAGACAGATTGGTAGAAAGTGAGAGATTGGTGGTCGAGAGCGGTGAGATGAGAATTGGTCAGATGGTGCGAGAGCGGTGAGATGGAATTTTGAGACAGATTTTGGAGGAGATTGTTGGAGAGCGATGACGATCTGGAGAAATGACGAGGAAGGAGCTGGAACCTGCACTAAGACGATTAGATAAACTATTGCATCTGTAACTCTTTGTAATTTTCTGTTTGCTGCCAGATCCGAGTGGTTTAGTGTAATAAGTGTAAGTGTAAAAATATCTGTTCTATGAGAAGGCCCATAAAGTGCACCCTAAGATGAGTTTTAAAATTGTTAGTGTTTAAATAATTAATATAAATCATTTTGTAAATATATATGTAGTTATTATTGAAAATAAGTGCCGGCGTAATTATTGAAACTATTAAAAATTTGTAATTATTATTGTAAATATTCTCTGTTTTATTAAAGTAAATTGTTCTATAGTTTCTATTATAAAATATTACCTATATTTAAATTATAAATTAGTATCACCCCATATATTCATTATAATAAACTGGATCAATCACTTCGAACCGGAGAAAAATAAAAATAATTCAACCATATCAAGAATTATACCTTCTTTTTGTAATTCACGAGGGTCAATTCTGGAAGTTAATTAAACAAGGTCCCCCTTCATATACCTTAAGAGGCTATCAATTCAGCGCTGGTTGTCAGACAAGGATGGGAAACAATAATTTCTGCTTAAACGAATATGTCTTTGTATCATGAGAACTGTAGGACCAAGCGTGATGAAAATTAGAGCCACGAAGAAGAGACATACTTTCTCTAAGTTTTTATATAGTTGTGTGCAAAATTCAGAAAAAACTTGAAGTGAATTAATTTTTGACTCTCCTTTGCAACTGAGGTGAAACGTCCAAGAGCATTTTAAACAATAATGGAGAACTCTGTGTTAAACGGATCTGTGCTCCTGGAAATATGATTTTTGTGGTTCGATTATTTATGATGCATATTCCAGATTATAACAAGGTCAACTATTCTGCCCTCCACTCCCATTCTCTGTCTACTAACTCCTTAAAATTAATTGAATCTTACTCTAAATTAGATAAGAATTAACGACTCATATAACAGACAATACTACATAGACGTTTTGACACAGTTGCGGTCCTTGTCAATATTTATAACAGACTGAAGAATAAGAACAAATATAAGGCAAGAAAAAGAACAGCCAAAATACGAAACTAACAAGGAAAAATTAATAAACAATCATAAAATTAGTTTACTTGTCCAGTTAATGGATTTTATATGCAATATTTCAGGAGTTAATTATTTCTTAAAATTTACTTCCTTATCTAAAATAACAGCATTATCAAAATTAAAGGAATGATTTATACTCCATAATTCTAATGGACAAATATCGTATAGTCTCACCACTATAGCAATAAGAGCAATTATTATTACAAGAAATTTTATAAACAAAGTTATGGTAATAAGAGATGTTTATAACGTCAATATAACAAGCGCAATATTTCTGAAACGATGTCTTTGTAACCTAAATTTTAGAGCTGTTTTTATAAAAATAACTTCTCGGAACAATACATGTGTGCATTCCACTCTCGCATATTTGTTTCCTGAATAATAATATAATATTCGTAAAATGTAAAAGTTTTACATGATTTATAATTTTCATGGGGAATATAGTAACAGTTTTATTTATTACAGTGCATATTCAAAAGAAAAAGATATTCACACGTAAAGAAAATTTTTAATTTTGTGAGATGCTTCAACTGAGTTTCGACAATAACACGGCGTCAGTTCAAGTCTTCGATTTTATTCCTGACATAATTGATTCATAGAGTGGTGAAGTTAGATTTTACCGACACCGCAATGCTGTTTGTGACATTAAAATGGCAATGAGCCTCTCATCTTTGGGTGATAAAGGATTCTGAAGTATTTTGTCTCCAACTTTCCTAAATGTTTCACCAGTCCTTGTTAGCCTCGGACGTCCCGTTTGTTTGTTTATGACTGAGGGTGGTATTATGTAGCCTCAAATTTTATTGCCGTTAACCTATATAACTGCACATTCAGTGGGACATTTATTTGGGTAATTCGATCCGGAACTTTCGCGAGATTAGCATCTAACAACCTTGTGTGAACCGCCGTTGTAAAAGAAAAGTGTCACACACAGAGAACGAGTTACGTGATGTCTCCACCATGTGCGTGGATACCGTTTACATGTCATGGTGGCCTAACCTGTGCATAACAAAACGGTTGAATAATATATGAGCAGAGATGGAACGTTAGCAAAACTTGTCTGATAGGACTTGAAGACGCAGGCAGGACCCGGGACAGAGGAGACGCAGTGACGCGCTCGGCATGTCATTAAGGTCGTAGGCAGCTCAGGTATGCAAACCAACCACGCACCTCGCTTCAGGCTTCACAACTCTCAACAACCTAAGCCTTCGTCTACACAATCACAATTACATCTCGTTTTTAATGGATTTTAGGTGCATTATTTAAAACCATTATTGGTATATGGAAATGCAAACGTGTAGAATAAATATTCTTTCCTCTTTGGAATAACAAATTTCAACTGGTATGATGATGCAAACCAATATAAGAAAGCATGTTTTTATTTTTTAATATAGGGATTTATTAAAATTGGTATGCCGTTCTGAGTCCTGCAGATTGACAAAATTTTATAAGCAGCGAAGAAAATGTTTGCATTTTTTTACTTATATTAAATTTAAAAATACCAAAGTTTCAAGTCAACCATAGGAAAAGTAACATGTGGCATTTATTAGACTTTTCTCGCTGCAGATAAATTTATCAAGTAGTCTTTCATTTCTTGATTTGAAACCTGCGCAAGAGAATGGCAGGAAAATAAATGCCACGGGACAGTTAATGATTCTCTCAAAAAGTATATTAGTGATACGTAATATAGCAGACAGTGAAAAAGAACCTTAACAACACTATACAGGAAATGTTAAATGGTTCGTCCATTTTCATCATAATTTTTAAGAAATTGACACCAGTGTTTCCCTAAAAATATTGACATATATATTCAATATCGAAGATCAGACCTTCTGAATTCAAGATTATAGATAAGAAACTATATATAACAGCCTATTACAGGTAAGTGTAGCTTTATGAGTATCCCTATTAGCACTACAGATTATATAAACAGTTTTAATTTAAGCAATCAAGCAGAAGTCGAGAGGTGATGACTTAAATATCATAAAATATTTTTACGCTCAGCATTTTTATGAGTGAGAAATATAAAATCTCTAATTCATAATATGTATCTTTCTCACAGCACACCTTACTAGAATTTGAGGGGTTATCAAAAACTAATTGCTGTTTGGAAGCCTTCTTCGGTATTTTAGTGGATCAGAATAATGAATTATTTACCGTACCCTTGTGATGCCCACCAAGACTTAAATTGTTTCATTCAATACGAATTAATATTTTGTTAAGAGATTGAAATAGTGAAATAGTGAAGTAACATTATTTGCTTTAAATATTCTGTTATTTATAATTAGAATATTTATAACCTATGAATATTATAGATATGTTTAACTAAGCGTGGTATTTGAATACCGAACAACGCATGTTAATTTAGAATAAATCCTCAACAATCAAGTTCTCTATATTTTCCGAATATTAAAAAAAATTCACTTCTTATAAATACGAAACATTGCGTCATTAGAAATACCGTTCGACGAGTCATGCCATAATTAAACCACGTAATTATACTTGATAGTATAAATAGACTAACTCCACCATCTCAGTATATTTTTGTGATTAAGAGCCATATTATTATAATTAAATGTTACGAGATGGGAAGCGGGTTTAAGTGTTAATATATCTTTCATGGTGATGTTTATTACATGCCTTCCTAGAAGTAGAATGAGCAACTTACTTATAACATACACATAGTCCCGTAGACTATGTGTAAACTGTACTCTCAACGTAATTTAATTACTATACTTGTTTCATAAATAATCATTCACACAATAGATTAAAAAATATATAAGAAACTATTTGAATCACGAAATTCATGGATGTTATAAAAATGTAATCTTAGAATCGCACAGTGATTCAGGTAGATATTTATAAAATAAACTCTTCTTTAGCTACATTTCGTTCCACATTTTAATTAGTTGTAATTTTTTGTAGAAATAACCCAATAAATAAAAACAAAATGAGAACTTAGGAATCACATTCTGACGAAAGCAGTAGTTATAAAAGTTTTAAAAGAAATTGAATCATACCAGCCATTTCCACTTCGGATGAGAATGCTATTTTAAATAACGTTCAGCCAGCTACTACAAGGGGAACAATAATATAAACACACAGAAGATGATAAAATGGACTGCAGTAGGAGCAAAATATTAGACAAATTAAGATAAAATTGTTACAGCCAAAAGATTAAAAAATATAGAGTGCAATTTCTCAAAAAACTGCAAAAGGCAGCCGCAAAGAAAATTTTAATTAACAGAACATATCTGTATCCAGAGATGCTTATCGGTATAATGTAAAAAGAGAAACCCAAAAAATTATAAAACAACAAACAAGAAAATTTGCATATAAATATCATTTAACAGTTCCACATTTCGTGGAAGCCACTATTGCTTTACGAATGATGAAATTATAAACTTAAATCATTTTAATATTTAAAAATCATAAAATTAGCGTATTAAAATGGACCAATATTTTTTTCAAATTATTAAAATGAAAACCTTTAAATATCTCCATATAAAATGTACTTATACCACTTATATAAAGACTTCAGGAAAATTTCATTTCGTGGAATTGTCAATATACTGTGTAAGCCTTAACATACCAAGAGGCCTGATGTCTCGAATAATGAGCGACTGTCTTGGATTATATCAGTAATCTCCCTCGATCGTTACCGGGACTCGCAGCGCTTATGGAACTGTGACAGTTTCAGTGCTTTGCATCAAAACTTCGAAGCACACTCAGGAAGTCATAAAATAACAATGACATAATCCTCCGCTCGCTGCACATAAATTTATCAAGCAGTCTTTCATTTCTTGATTTGAAACCTGCGCAAAAGAATGGTGGGTAAATAAATGCCACGGGAAAGTTAATGATTCTCTCAAGAAGTATATTAGTCATACGTAATATAGTAGAAAGTGAAAAAGAACCTCTATACATGAAATGTTAAATGGTTCTTCCATCTTCATTATAATTTAAGAAATTTATACCGGTTTTTTTCCTAAAAATATTGACACATATTTTCAAAGTTTTTAACGTTGACTTTCTACATTATACATGTGTAGCGCAGGAGAACCCTCTCCAATTTAATTCGTATTTAGGAACAAATTAAATTCAGAAAATTGCAGGCGGGGTAGATGCGGAAATTCCAGGATCAAAAAGGCGTCAGTGAGGCGTGGGGATACATGCCTGGGATCTAGATCCGGGAATTACATACGTTTGGCCAACACGGGACAAAGGTCCATTAAATTTCACCAAAGGCATACCCCATCCTCCAAAAGTTCAGATTCTGCGGTCGTCGAAAATTAATTACGATTGGTAAAGGCTTATCACATGCGGTGGCGATTTACCATAAAGAAGGGAAAGGAGAGATTGGCTGGGAGGTGACAAGAAAGTGTAAAAGATCAGTGTGGAATAGAAGTTGAAAGAGTCAAGTGCATTAGAGTTTGGAAGAAAGTGGAAGTCGGGAAAGGAGAAAAGTAGAAATATTGGTCGACAGTTGTAAGGAAGAAATATTTAAGAAGAGAAAAGAAGACGCTTTTCATAATATATCGAAAGCAAACAAATCTGCACAAAAAAGATATCCCAGCCAAAACTCTCTGCTGAGACTTGAACAACTTAGCCGAGGCTGAAGACCGGTTGTCCTCGTCGCTCAACGGTGCAAAAATCTCCTGTTTTGCCGCATAACTAGATCACGCCCTTTAGTGAGGAAGGGATCGGCATAACTTGCTGCCTACCTACCATCAACGAGGTATTCCCAATACGTAGACGAGAAGGTTACAAAAGGAGCGAACAACGAAAGACAGTTTTGTCTTTCCAGCTCAACCATAATAAGTCAGATGTCAGCTGCTCGTTGCCCCTCCTCCGAGTAATTAACTTTGATAAGTCTAACATAAAAGAGTACCCTGAGCTAATCACTTGCTATTTCAACATTTTATTTCCTCTAACTTTCACACTGTTGTTACTATAAGTACAGGATCCAAATAGGAATTGTTTAAATAAATATATATATTTACATATTTACAATTAAATTTGGTTCATATTAAAAAAATTAAAATCTCCCTCTTTACAGAAGTAATACCAAAGCATCTTTTATATATGTATTGTTACAATACTTACTGTTTATTTGTCTTACTGTTTCGTATGGGGGCAAATATTAATTTTTTTTTCATATTTATGTGAATCCGGGTTTTGTTGGTTCTATTTAAAAGAAGCTAATAAACTTCAATAACGCTGTCAAAACATTCATTTTACTATATCTTTAACTTGCGTTGTTAAATCTTAAACTTAAATTGAATGATTGCATTGTTACAATATTCTCTGCGATGACGTCTCATCCACAAAAATATACTTCAACTCGACAGAATTTATAGAAGTAGTTACACTGCCACTTATATTTTTATTCGACAACGTATATACGTCTAAATATTTTACGCTGGATTTGAGAGGATTGGGAGGAATATTGGCCTCTTTGTTTGTATGTAGAAAGTGTGATGCGTCATCTACGCGACACAATGCCTTCAGCAAGAGGATGCAAAAGGGAGAGAGACAGACGCCGAGTGTTATCACTTTCCAGCGCCCAAGTGAAAATATTTTCCCCGTTTTCGGTTCGTTTCATTCGAGTCCTCATTGTAGCTTACGTCTCTGTATGAAATCATAAACTAAGCCCTCATATCATAAAGAAATGAATTTTTGTTGAAACTGAAACCCACGAAAATTTAGATTTTAGTATAAAACATGAGTTTTAAAAAACTTAATATGGATATATTTATCCTTCTAATTGTAAAAGTACATTTATAACTCTATATTATAAATTTGGGGTTAAAAGTTGTATTCGGAATATAGGTTAATTGATACTATGAGCATAAGACTTTTGTGTGTATAGTAACTATTAAATTTAAAACTCTAATATTGCCATTTTAACAGATTATCGAAATGGACCTATAAATACAATATATATTAAAATAAATATAGTTACAATGTTCACTTTATTTTACATAAATTAGACGAGGGTTTGAAATATTTCAAGCTTTTTATTCAATTAATCATTATATTTGGAATGGAAAACTGAAAACGTTTGGCGTTCTTTGTCCTTTTTTGCAATGTTATGAATATTATTTATTATAATGCGGAACAGTTGGTGAAATGTAAAAAATTTATTTGAGATGATATTGTAGTAAAGTCATGTGGTTCACAGGGTTCTCATCTTGGGTCCGTTTTGGTCAATATTTTTATGAGTTATTTAGAATTGTATTGCCAAAGTAAACTTTTTGCTAGTTTGTGGATGATTTTAAAATATATACATCTATTAAATCTAATGCAGGATGTATTGATTTAAAATAATTCTTAAATGCCATTAATAAAGGTGAAGACAAAGTATTATAAAATTAAATAAATCCAAGTGTATAATAATTAAAATCACGGGAGCTGGAAATTTTGTCTAGTGACCTTAATATATTGATGGTTAATATTCAAATGACTTGTCATATTTTTCGTGTAAAGAAAACTTATAAGCTGACAGCCCACGACGACTCAAAAGTATGAAACCTTCTGACCAACCATGACATGTTACATAACATTTATCTTCGGCTAAATTATTTTCGGGAAATTTTAGTTTTTTATTTAAACATAACTCATATATAGGCTATGGAGATACTATTTACTGTAGATCACACAATTTACTAATATCTGTAGACAGATTGTTTAGAAATTGAACAAAAATATGTTTGGATTTTTATATGTTTGCATATTTTACACAGAAAATCAAAAATTGAATTTGTTATTAATTTAGAACACAACTCAGTTTAGTATTTACTATATAGGCCTTTTTCTCAGTAAAACATTTAATTACCGTTTAGTTACTATAATTTCAATTACGACGTTTCATCCATCTTTGCGAGCTTTATCAGTTAACTAGATAGTCAAATTTTTAACAAACACTAAATTTGTGTGCATAATATTTTCTTAAAATATAAAGTATAATTTTTAATTAATTTAATTACATTAACTCAATAGAAAATAAATGTTTTGTTGACAAATTTGATCGTATTTCAATTATTATACTGCCGTTCAAGTAGAAAGACGGTAAGTAAAAATTTTTGACTTCTGAAAATATTTCAAGAATAAATGTATTTTAATGAATTTATGAAGACAAATTCAAATTTCTTGGTATGGATAAAACCATTTTCAAAGTGGTGTCGAAGCTCAAAAAAACTTTATCCCTTGTTTTTTCCAAACCATTTTTAGACTTATTGCCTTTCTCCTTTGGGCGGTAGTATACTTGATGTTAGGTAATTTATTTTTAAACAATTCTGGTTAATTCAAGAGTAGACAACGTATTTGTATCTCAACGTATTTTAGTCTCTGCGTTGCTAAGCAAAGGCAGTGGTGTCACTTTTGTAGCTAATCTCTTTGACTCTACAGACTCAGCGATGCGACTAGATGCTACGTTACTTTGCCGTCCCGAAAGCAGTTGTAGATTTAAAGTGACATGTAACAACTTTAGAGACGTTATAGAAACAAAAATTGACCTTTGAATCATCGAAGTCCATTTATTTCAACTACGTCGTTGATGTAAATATCACTAGAACCAAAAACCAAATAACTGGCATACGTCAAATTATTTTAAGTATTTTACTAGTTTTAAATCATATTCCATTTATTTAGGGATGTGGAACGATTTGGAGATTGTACATAAATTATTATTATTTCTTAATTACAATTAACTCTGTGTTACTATTTACATTCATATTATTGTTTACTTACCATAATATATGCTTAAGTACTACAGAGAAGACAAGATACATCCTTTTGCATTATAGTAGGGCTTCCCTTACTAGTGTTATTTTTATTTCAAGTAACAAAGCTATCCGCATCTGAGTTTATCAGATAAAAATAATTTTCTACACTGTATACATTTATTTTTAGGAAATGCCTTTAAATAACACTATATTTTAGTTTCAGAAACCAATTACCGGTCTTTAACTGCCCCGTTCAATGGAAATAACTACAGAAGAATAATTTAAGGTATGTACCCAGTTATCACAGGGAGAATATTTCGCGACTGCTTTATGTCTGAAAATAAACTTAGTGTAAAATTAACTTCAAGTCTATTAAGACAGTACGATGCATCCCAAATTTTTTCCGACGCTTCACACCTACAAAAAAACCGTAAGGATAATTTATTTTTCTCGAAAACCTGCTGTTTAAATTGTTTTTTACGTAAGTCGATGATTGTCAAACTAAATTACGATTATCATTAAAAAGGTATAATGTTTATCTGACAATTAAATATACAATAATGAGTTAATTCAGCCTCTTTGTCAGTTCTTTAAATTTAAATATTACAAATTACAACGTTTCGCCTCTCATTTGAGATTTCTTCGGGTATAAGTTTAGCTGTACATGGAACCTCACTTCATGACTCCTTCGGCGGAAATAGATATTTACATTTTACCTGTTACACGATCAAGAAATAATGAGCTCCGACAGTTATAAAATGATGGAATAGTTCAATAGTGAAGTAAGTAAATACATTAATTATACTTGGCGGGCCAACGTTTCGTTTTTGTGTACTGCGCGAACACGAATTATCTCAGCGTCTCGTAAGTACTGCTTTCATCCCATAGCAATTCCGTTTGGATATAGAGGGAATATTTCTGATGAATTCCTGGCAAAACAGATCTAGACGAGAATAGGCACTTAAAGTACTTTGGCTTTGCATGAGGCGAGCGTGTTTTGCAAAGCTGAGCCAGTTTTCTTTGGGCCAGCTCATTATTCATTCTGGCTGTGGCATAGCTTTTGATGTCACGAGTCTGCAACAGGCTCTTCTTACACTGGATTATTCCGAAGCTTTCGGAGACAAACACTCAGACAAGAAATTTTAAACGGAATTTCGTACGGAAAGACAACTAGTGTCCCTTTGTAGCTCCGCGACTGTGAACGAGTATGCTACAGTGTCTGCACGCTAACGGCGTTGACTGAAAATAACTCACTGTTCATAAATTTTTCAAAGACGAGGCTGAAATTATGTTATACATCATTTACTTTCCCTATACGGTTGATGACTAGTATTGGTATTTCTGACATTGTCGCAATGTTTTTATTTTAAAAAAATTCTTACTACATCATTTCGGCCGTAACCGTTGCTTAAGATGGTCCGCGACACTAAATTCTTCACATGCTTTTCAGCTGAGGGAGCCAAGAAGTAAACATGATGAATTGCTAAATTCTTATATATAAATTAAAAAATTGTAACATAGAACCCATATTTAATTTCTTGTAATATCATATTTGTAGTACGCCTGAGGAAGTCTCAAGAAGGAGACGAAACGTCGTTTTTGAATACATAGTAATAAACTATTGGCCGTCTTTTTATACATTGTAAATTTTAAAGTCAGAAAACTATGTTGTAAATTTTTTATTTTACTTACAATCGCAACAAGTGTTAATGGTCGTTAGCTGCTGTCTACAACTACAGGGAAACTAATTTATACGTAGGGACATTAAAATTATGGGAGCTCAAAGACCACAAATTCCAAGAACTCAAACCCAGTATCTCTGTGGTGGGAGGCATGGTATCCATCTTGTTGGCTGTTACACTTATCTTAATGCAAAACGATCCCATTTCAGTTTTTAATTTGATTTTTCAATATCGGGGAAGAGGCCAGCCTTTAGCAACCGCTATCTTAATTAAAGGCGAGTAATAGGAGGGCTGTTTTAAAGTAATAACAAACATTTTTTAAAAGAAGATCATTATTTTCCAGATATTTGACTATTAATGATTAGCGTACATCTCACATTACTTCTCCCGCTTTCCTTCATTCTCCACCTTTATTCAGATACTCATCTTAAGTGAAATCAGCTTTTGTATGCAATCGGCAAAGAAATATGCCACCTTCTACTAAAGCCAAGTCTCCTGATTCACATCATTATTGTCGTTGAAATGTTTTAAATCAAGTATTTCCTCCAGATGAAGTCAGAGAAGAAAATAGCTTTCCGCCAAATACTTATTTTTAAAAACAGATGGTCGAATAGTTTCCAACTAAAAGACGTCTTGAGGTTACTTGACGGTTTGTGGCCGTTCGTTGTCATGAATCGAAATGATTCCACGAAAAAGCATTCCACGGTGTTTCTGTATTGCAAGATTGAGTTTTCACAGTGTCTCACAATAAACATCATTGTTCATTTTCCCATTCGTGGAGAAGCATTAAACCAACGAAACACCTTTTCTGTTCCAGAAAGCCATGTACATATAGACAATGTAAATGGGTTCTCTGGTTTCTACCGGGTTATTTCGTTTCGATATCTGTGTCCACTATCGTCTTCAGATGAATGATTTCAAGACCCCGTTCTGTCCCGTATGCGGAAAACACGACTCTCAGAATTTGCAAGTCAGGCCACAAGCTAAACTACGAAATCTGTTTATATTAAATTGTTTACAGCAATTTAACTGATTTACTATTATTAAATTATCAATTCTTTCGTTGATCTGAAAGTCAAGTTCATCTATATGAAATTAATTTATTTAATGCGTTAATATTCTTTAGTTTCATTAACAATAATAACTTTCACAGTGTTTCTTCTCTAAAACCGTAGAAAATTCTCTTCTGTTAAACACACAAAGTATTGTTCATATTAGAAAATCTTTTCTCAATAATCACATTTTATTTATTTTCTTCTATATTTATAAATATATTTACAATTTTATTTTTACATTTGAAATGCCTCGTTATTGTAAGAAAAAGTTGTAATGCAATACAATGTTCAGTGTAGTTATTGTTCATAGTTCTAAATTCTTCTATTGTAACACATGCATGGTATGTACGAAATTGGACCAACGTCTGTGTAGTACTTACAAATAAATAAATAATTAAATGATTAACACATTAGATTACCCATATTTATTAAAATATAGTCCAACCTGATTCCGCATTCTGGTCAAAATTATAAAATTTCCTTTACCTTAAAAGAGAGGTAATAATTAAACAATAAACATATATTTGCTCGAGAAATAATGAATTCATATTTCTTCTTCGCGGTCAGAGAAGTTTTTCACAAGAGGCATTGCGCACGATCTTATTTCCAATCTGAATTTACAGACGCCGCGACTCAAAATGTCACGTTACACACTAGAAATCACTAGGGAAATTAACTGATGTAAGATAAAGTTCATGTGTAGTGGAAATTCAGTATCTTGAAGTAGTGGACAAATATTTTAACAGCTCCCATATATTAAATCTGGGTGGGCGAATCGTTGCTCACAAACAGCTGCGTTATATATGTTTTAAAATTTCACGTATTTGATGACAGTTTTTTAATCTTTAATTTTAATTAACGTTAATTGTTTATGGGCGACTACTAAGGGGAAAAATTATTTTACTCACTGTACGGGTTTCACAGTTTGTAACTCACATACACAATTTGGATTATAACCAGAGACTTTTGCGATCGGAGGCAGTGACTTTGACCACTACAACACAAGTGGTCGGCTATCAATGTCTGATTTATGTCGTCATTAATTTCAAATTTCCTGATGCACCGAAGTTAATGCTTTAATTTTAATGGACACTGCTTCTCTACTGAGTGAAGTTCCGGCTACATAGCCTCATATTAGTTTGTAATAAAACCACGTTTACTTAGACGTACTTAAAACAAACACTCTGTGAAACCAAGACGAAATTATTTAAAAGTGGAGTGATCTATAAATAGCGATGGAAACCGTCCGTCACTCAACTCAAAGAAGGTGGGGAACCCAGCGTGTGGTCATCATCTCTTATTTAACTTGGCCGCTTGTTTAGGTGAATATTATCTTCCAACTCTCACGTGGCGCCTGGTGGCCTTCACATGGTTGAAACCTTCTTAAATATATACAGACCATTTGCTGAACGTTTGCCAAAGTCAATATGAAAGTAAGGATCGAATGCGTGGAAATATTTCGACAGAAATCATAGACTAGGGTCTTCTAATGTCTCAAAACCGATTAGTATAATATGAAAATTACTCCTCATTTATGACTGATACAAGAAAAATAATCATTTCGAACAAACTTCACGTTTCGTCAGTTAAGTATGCGGGTTAGAACAATTCAAGCAAGGTCTATAACCTAACCTTTTAAAGTCCTTATATATATATATATATATATATATATATATAACATGAATATCGTAACGTAAAAATGTATTTTTTTCAGAATTGGTTTATTTGGAACAATTTCTGTTTGGTTACTCTTGATACAATGACTGTAACGATTTAGAGTTTTCAGAGAGAGGTGTTTCCAATCAAGTACAAGAGTTGTTCCAAAAGTCTGGTAATTTTATGAAAGAGCGGGAATATTTTCACTCTCACGCCATTGTTGGCAAACATGATCCTTTCAAAAATATTCCTAAATATTTATTAATCAGCAGCCTTCTGTAGTGTTAGATATGATAATCATCGGAGACAATGAAGAAAATTTCGCGCTGTTATGAAACACTTTCTTTTATAGGCTTGGTCAGCTGCAAGAATCAAAACCGAATTGGATGAAGTTCATGCGGACTGTTCATTCACGTTGGAATTCATGTTCTTCTGGATTAATGAGTTTAAACGAGGACGCAGAAGCTCAGACTATGCAACACGCTCCGGCTGCCCAGTCGACGCCACAACTCAGTAAAACATCGAAAAAGTTTACAATATCGTAATGGAAGGTCGCAGACTAAAAGTACGTGAGCTAGCTGAGTCGTAGACTTCTGGCTTGAACAAGTGCATGTCTTCCCCGATGAGAAACTGGTCGTGAGAAAGCATTGTCCGCGAGAGGTGCCGCCAATGTTGGACCAAAATAGGATTCAGGCTAACATTTCAATGCTCAGACGTAACCCACAAAACGTTTTACGCAGATTCGTAACCATTGATCAAACTTGAATCCATCACTAGACTCCAAAGACCAAAACCCAATCAAAACAATGGACAAAAGCTGGTGAAAGTGCACCGATAAAGGCAAAGACCGTTGGAAAGGTGATGGCTGCTGTATTTTCGGATCCTCAGGGCATAATAATCATAGCAGTGAGGGAAAAGGGTACAAACATAATTGGACTCTATTATGATGCTGTGTAGAATCGTTTGAACCGGATGCTGATTGAGAAACGGCCTAGATTAGTGCACGAGATAAATCCGTTCCACCAGGACAATTCGATGGCGCAAACAGCAGCAGTCTCAAAGGTAAAAGTAAACGAGTTGGGATTAAAGTTTATTTCTCGCATCAAGTGACGTCTTCTTGTTCCTGAACTTGAAATTTAGGCTGGATGGGAAGAGAATATCATCTAATGAGGAAGTGATCGAGGCTTTGACGGAGTATTTTGCAGAGTTTGATAAAACTTATTTTTATGAAGGGTTGAAGAAATTGTAAATTTTCTGGGACGAATATGTAACCAGTTTTCATAAAAAATTTACCATAACAATTTAACTAGTCTTATTAAACAACGCTTATATTTAATATCTTTTTGTTTTCTGAATTAGTCATCAGAACACATTCGTTTCTTTTTCCTTAATATATTAATACTGCATTACATTTGTAAACTAGTAGCAGTTACCACGTATGAATCCGGTATCGAGCCAGCTGCATGTATGGAATTTTGATACCTTTATCATTGCTCGCCGTGAATGTAAATATTAATGAGCTTTGTAGCACAAGAGCTTTATTGTGTATAAATGTGATGATACACAGAAGAGGGAGAGGGGGACAATGTTGTGTACCGATTTAACAGTCTCGAAACGATATGTTTGTGTTTGGGCAAAAAATTATGTTTGCAGCACCTGAACATTGTAGGTTTGGGAGACTGTTGGAGCAGTTGCTATAGTTATTAATTATCTCTGACGGCTGATCATACATCCTTTCCAAAGTGCTATGATTAATTTCTCCTCAATTTTGATGTTAAAACATAAAATACGTGGGATATGGATCCGGTTTTATTTTATTTTTTCTTAGAAAAAAATCACATCGCAAAAAGGGCTCAAAATACCAATTTGCATCAATTACGAATGAAACTCATAATCTTTTATGGCGGTATTAGTTTGAATTTGAAGTTATTCCACCCATTAACATGTGTAACTCTCACAATTATGAATTTTTATTGTAAAATTAAATGCTTTAAACGCAATGATTCGTTCATATATTGAAAAAACTTGTTCAGACTGTACTTTGGAGAGTACAATTATTGTATATAATAGGTAATTATTTTTAATAGAATTACCCCTATTCGTACACGCCTCTTCAAAGCGTTTTTTCCAACATGCAACCCGACGAACAAGGACCCCATCGTGTATTGATCACGTTCATACCTAATAAACCGAAACTACACTTATACTACGTATTGTAATCGATTTTATTATAAACCATATTTCATTTAACATTAAATGAATATTTGCTATTACCTTATGAACAGAATTAAAATTTCGGTCCGAAATAATTTTTCCTAAACTTAAATTAATCATAATGTTGTAGTAGTGAATGGAGAAGGCTAATTAAAAAGAAAACGTAATTTTTTAGAACGTTTTCTCATTATCCTCTATAACAAAAGCACGAATTCGAAGTCCTTCTGAATCAAGTTGCGCAATGATTGGACTGATAAAGGCTGGTCGCAATTGTTTGTAACCTTCTCGCGAACTAGTTACGTGAAACAATTGTTCAATTTACCTCATTGTTAAGACAGTAATTCACTTCTGCCCTTGATTACCACAAAACATTCTGCCATGATCCGAATCTAGTAGAAAGAGAATCGTAATAACATACAGAAAATGTAAGAGAATGAAAGAGTTTAAAAATAACATATATACGTATATAGCGTTATATTTCAATATTTGTCGTATGACATCAGTCAGATATGAAGTTTAATTTAGTAAATACCAGTATTTCTTTAATTTATTATTAAGAATTAACGACATATATTAGACATTTACCCAAATTTATATCTTTTATTTCTCTTTATACTAATATTTGACGAGAATTTCAGGCACGTAGGAGATTAGATACTTGTGAGAGTTACACATGTTAATGTGTCGAATAACTTTTAATTGAAACTAATAACACCATATGAGATTATGCGTTTCATTCGTAATTGATGCAAATCGGTATTTTGAGTAATTTCTGCTATCATTTTCTTCTAAGAAAATAACCTGAATCCATATCCCACGTATTTTATGTTTTAATATCAAAAATTGTAGAAATTAATCATTAATTTGTCAATATTTGTAACCAACAGAGGATCTGTAAACGAAGATCACATAAACAAAGATAAGCTAAAGATAAAATTATTAAATACATAATATCCATAAGACAATTAGTTTAATTGTTAAGTATCACTACGTTTATGGCATTTAGTATACAACATTTCACAAATTAATCATTTCTTGAAATTCATTTCCTTATCCAAAACATTATCAAAATTAATTGAATGCTTTGGTTCCAAACAATGTTTTGTATTAGGAGACCGTTTAAATTAGCTGTGTTCCTTAATTAGTCTGACGAATGTAGCGAAAAAGTTCAACGATTGCATGAAATTTTATATCTGTATGGTTTTCAACAAAGAATGATAAACAATTGACAGACTTGTAGATTTCAGAAATATAGTATTTCTAAAATATCTTTTTAAGTCTGGTAGACAAAAAAGAGTAAAACTATATAATAATATGAAATAGAGTTTGGAACACAATTAGTAGTATAAATATAAATAATTCTGAGTTTACTAAAGTATGAAATAAAACCTACAGGATAATTATTGGCAGAGAAAAATTTGAATACATAATTAAAATTCTTTCAATGAAAGTCACAAAAAATTAAGCCTTGTCAACAAGTTTAAAATCCATATCTTTTTTCTGATGTATTGGGTATAATCGATAAAAAGTATAGAATCTCCCCATAATATGTACATTAGTGGTAACATTGAACAGGTAATTTGTTATTAATACGACAAACTGAAAAAACTAAAAAATAAATTTAATATTAGACCAGAAATTATTTATCACATTCACTAAATCATCAAATTAACCAGACGGAATTATACATAGAATGTCATCCACATACCTATAATACGCCAAAGATTTTCAATTTACTTCAATATTACTATTCTGCAAATTAATTATTTTCGTGTCTTCACCTTTTTGTAAATAATTTTATGTTGTAATAAATGCAGTGCAATGAAAATATATAAACCTTATTTTTATCCTTTCTCTCCAATCCTTTCCCCACATTCACAAAGGTTTGTAATTATTAAATATACATTAAGTTAGACTGATCTTCATTAAGCATGTTCGGCGAAACAAAATGTATTCTGTTTGCAGCCTACCCTGTTATTGTCAGTAATTATTAATTCCTATTATCGATTGAAGTAAGCATTTGAAGCTGGTATGAAAAGGGGAATAAAGTTAACCCATCTGATTGCGTAGGTGTTGTTATTATATAAATCGGTCACTCAATACTGCGTCTTTCTACCTTCCTGAATTACATTCCTTGTTCTTCAAATTTCTGTTCCTTGTTAGAAGCAGGTATTTAGGAATGCCCCGCACGCACAGAGGGCGTAGGTCACGAATATTTATGAGCAACCAGTCTGGGAAAAATTTAGTAATTTTCATGACAATGAGGACCAACACAGCACCAAGAAATAATTTTAAACAGGAAACGAGATTCTTTCCATTGATCGGCGGCCATTTCAATTTTGGTATCGTTCTGGAACCCGGAAAAACTCCAGTTCACTTGTCAGAGATACGCGCTGTTTTTATTTACTTCTCTTTATTGAAACTTTATTTCTCATCAACCCAAGGGTTATTAGCGAGCCATACAATTACATTTATTACGCTTTATTTTGACCCATTACGTGTAACATACTTCGAAGTTCCATTCTGGACAAAAGTATAAGTTAGTGTAGTTTTTAACATTCAACTATTTTTACATATAACAATGTAATTAAATTCACCATCTCTTCAATTGAAACAAATATTATTATAACGTCGGAAATCGTTTGGAATTTTTATTTGAAAATATTTCGACAGCCTTTAAACACCGTTAATAAAATCTATTAATTACAATCACAGAATTATTTTTTTCCAAATTTAGCTATTATATAGTGCACAAATTTCAAAATACACATGTAACTTAAGATTCAGTCTTTGTGTAATTAGTAAGAAATCTATTACACTGTAACAATTAAAAACTGTTACCTTGTAATAATTTTCATATCTCCTGCCCTAAATCACTGTTTACTCGTTTTATGTGTGTGCCCGGCTCGATTCTATTATAAAAAAATTACTGACGTCATAACATCATGTATCCGAATTATTACTTACACTCTCTTTCTCGGGGCGCAAAAGCGAGGTTTTTGCAATCACATGATTTGATACAGTGACGAATGATTTTCACGGACGTTTAACAGAATATATTGAACAAAATAAGATATTTTCACTTCATAAAAATGTACGATTCTAAAAGTTCATTTCTAATTTATGAAAACATTCATACGCTGTCTTTCTACGCAATCATTTCCATTCAAAATATTTCTTTCTACACATATGTCCCTAATACTGTAATTTATTATGGGGTAAATTTAATTATTTAGTGAAATTACTTGCTTTAAGATATAATATGATAATTTTATTTATAAAAAATCAATTTAAAAGGGTTCCTGGGCGCTATTAATTGAATATTGCAGCAGAGATTTAGTTCACTTGACGAACCATTTTTGTTTTCATTCGTGTCGTGATGCAGGTTACTATGCGACCAGAACTTCCTTCCGATTGGTTTGTGGACCTTCTCCCTGCCAGCTGAAAGTGGGATGAACTCGTACTGCCGGTAATTGAGGGAAGCTCAGTTTCTGCCCACAAACCTTCCTTGTTCTTAACACATTCTCACTTTTATCTATTGTAGCACACTCCAACTTATTCCTCCCTTCCAAAATCCGTTCAGCTCTCTAGTTTTCTTCTTCCTTCCACGTATAGCACCACACTCACTCTGCCTCCTCGCTTTCTCAACGTCTTACACCATAGTGCTCTGCTTCCTCGCCTTCTCAACGTCTTCCACCACGCTCAATATTTTTCGGCTCCTCATCTTCGCACCTGAACTCCTAAACTCCCTCCTCCAACGGATAACGCTATCCCACGTGACTTTTTCCTGCTAATCGTCATGAGTCCTCCGTTCGGCGCGGGAAATTTTCCATGACACAAGGAACAGTGTCCTTCGGAAATTTTGAAGCTGAATGCTCTGTCTGCCAAAAACAAGCGTGACGTTATAAATAAGCAGACAGGTATATCTCCCAGCCGCCATCCTGGCTCTGTTGAAAACCCTTCTTACCTAGCTGTACTCAGTTGACATGATCTTGCTAAAATTTTATATCATACAACATTCCATAAATTCGAATTAAAATGAAGGAGGGTCCTACTGCGCTAAGATACATCACATCCAGTTAAATCTTTTTCGTTCCAGCGAATAATAATATTTTCAATTTCCAACAAAACAGTACGGTCGTCAACAACACAGGAGGGTACCAGAAATGATGCCTCTTTGCCACAAAAATTTATATTCTCATTTTCCTCATACTAGGCAAAGACTTTTGCCTTTGTAGTCATAGTCATAGTACAACCCGTTTTTTTCTGTCATTCTTTGGCAATCCGTATTCCAACGTATAGCTGGGAAAAACTGGAGTTTGAAAGCATAATCATGGGTCGTTGAGCGTGAAGTATGTCATGTTAAACGGCGGTTCTACGTAAAACGGGAGTTTTAAAACTTACGTATTAAAAATAACTCTAGATGTATTTTTCTATCTGCCATCCTTGTGTTGTTGACGTTCGTATAGCAGGATACAGTTGATCAAATGCGATTATAGCAAATTGCAACAAAATTTCACGCCATATTGGCCACAATTAAGGATGGCATATTTACCTGTATTCCGACTATCTGATATCACTAACTTTTCTCCCTCCATATTTGTTCAAATGTTCAATCCAGGTTTTTAAGAATATGCGTACTAAATTTTGTTGCAATTTGATATCGTGTTTAAATTTGTATAAAGAATATACAAACATACCAACAAACATAGCACCTCTGTTATAATAGTTTTATTATAAATTATACTTCAAATATTAAATGATTTTACAAAAGTATACGTGAACATCAGATAAATTTGTCATATTTTTTAAAAGCTAGAAATTTTCAGACGAGGTTTATTACAATACATGCATGTTAATTTATTGTTTATACTACATAAAGGGTTCTCGATAATTTCAAAAAAGTAATTTTAAAACTTATTATTTTTGTTTCAAACTTCACTTTATTTTTAAGGATATTTTTTATTTTTTTGGTTTTAGTGTTTCAAATCTTGGTTCTTCGTAATTATTATTGGTTGTAAGTGTGCTGTATGTTTTCATATTATTTTCATGTTTTTCGTTTGTTCCTTAGGCTACTAGAGACAAAAATTGTTAATAACCCCTTTAATTATTATAAGCTTAATGAACTGTTACCCGTTATTTACACACAACGTTGACTCTATATAGCACTCTGCTTTTTTGTCGTAAGATAATTGCTTTCGTACTATTATATTTTGTGTTGGTGTTCGTCTGCTTGCAACAATTGAATGATTTTAAAGTCAATTTAGCCCATTCACTAAAATGACTTATATACTCGTGACAAAAATAAATCTCTAGTTTCAAATTGATTATAAAACGCAAGTAGTTCTTTCAAACACGGAGTAAAAGTCTATGAAAATACATTTTCATGTCTGTAAAACAAAAATACTCCTCGGAGGAATTTATGTTATTTTTTATATTCAGTTAACTCTATTTTGGAATAATGTATTTTCACTGCAGATGTATGCAAAACTGTGAAACTAACTTGTTCGTGCTTGACGAACGGTTAAGCACGCCCGTGAATTACATGTTAAAAATTCAAATTTGTTCAGCCACGTGCGAGACAGTTCTTTTTTTCTGTAATAACGGCGGAACATCACAGTTGATAAATTAGCAACTGTTGACGTAATTCACAGACATCTCTTCGGAACAAAACATAAAATATATTAATGGAAACGGATTTAACCAGAAAAGGGAAACGATAAAATTTAGAAAAGTTTGTGCAGTTCAAGCCTCGCTATTTATGCTGAATATTTACCTAGACTCAAATTATGCAAATAATTTATGTTTAACTAAATAAATTGTCTTGTGTGGATAAAAGTTTTAGCCCTGCAAAACTAAAATTAAAATGTTTTGTGAATGAAGTTCATATCACTTAAAAATTTAAATATTTATTAATTGCTTAGTAAATTAAAAAAGTTATTAACACAACTCGGATAATAAACCAATTTAGAAATTATTCACATGTTTTGTTGTATATATTGGTCCATATTTCAAATACTTTTGTTTGCCACTCTTTCTGTTCATTTTTATTAGACATATTTGAGTTATTTTACAAATTAAGAAATTTATATTGTCATTGTTTTCAGTTTTCTGTCTTTTATTGTTACATTTTTCAATTCACTCAAAGACAGATTTAATTTTAACTTTTTTCTTTTGGGCTTCTTTATTTCATGAACTGAATCCCTAATTATAATTCTATTCAATAAAGTTTTCACGTTTTCTTTTTCTTCTAAGGAGGCCGAGTGGAAGAAAACCAGATATACTAAATAATAAAAATTGTTAATATTAATATATTTTTAAAAATATAAAGGTGCTTGTCATATTATTCTTATTCGTATTAATGAAATATGATTTAAATGATTTTAAATTTTGTTAGGACTGTCACTGTTCATATGTACTGTAAGGTGGGATGAGGTTGGTAATGAAATTACTAGCTTTTTGAAAGATTAATGGGGAATTTATTTTTTAAAAAGCCTAAGTTAGAAAATAATTACAAACCTTGGAGGTACGGGGAAGCAATCTGATCTCTTAAAATCTCAGGTTAAATCGTGGATTATACCCTCCCTAGACGTCGAGGATTGAGAGACTTGAGAGCGTACTTTATTCGCACTTATTGTCGCAACTCTGCTAGATTCTCCATAGGTCGCTCTCCTCAGCGTCGAAGAGTGACCTCCTTCAACGGCCGGAACCAAACTTCGGTTGTCTTCCATTTCCTTCGAGTTCTAAGAGAAGAGTGAAAATTCACAAAGCCTCACCGCCGCGTGAAGAACAGACGATAAGTCGATCTTTAAAATCGATTTTCTTTAGTCCACGAAATCCCATTGGACTAAGCAACGACGTGGTATTTAAGTGTTTCGGTGTTTCCCTGCTTCTCGACTCCCAATCGAACGTGATTATGGAGATGCCACAGGTCATAGCCCCTACGTGCCGAAATGCCATCCTTGGGAATTAGTGGTGACATAGGTTCTGGACATATGGACGCCATATCCAGTTCCCAATCCTCGCTAATTTTATATAAATAATTTAAGTATTATCAACTATTGCGCTACAGTACTTGCGGGTAATTATTTTTTTCCCATGTTACTTGATTTCTGAATAGCTGTATAGCAGTCATATTCACTTTTTCTATTAAAAGACAAAAATATATGTACCTCAAGACCACAACTAAGTTACTACTGAATCAACAAAGAATCTTTCACAAGAAAATTATATCAGGACTGTGGATTATTAATAACTAATTAAAACCTGAAGATAAGCAATTTATTATAAATTATTTTAATACACTCTCCTTGTCAGCGTTTATAGAAGCTTTAGTACTTTTTTTGCTATAGTCATTTTAAATTTATGTTTATGTTCTTACTTCATGTTCCATAGTTCCATACTTGCTTGTTAAGTTTTATGTTTACTAGTTACTATTAAGTTATTTTTGTTTGATAGCGAATATTTGCATCAATTTTACTATAGTAATAAAATCCATCGATAATCTCTGTACTTTGCAAGATAACAGTCGTATCGCTATCTGGCAGTTGAATATATTTTGATAAATGAATGGGTTCTTGAGAGATTATTTTCTGGGTCAATCGAGAGCCTAACATTTGCTGTCGTTCTGATAATAATTTTTATCAAAATCTTCTTCTTTACGGAACAGATTTTAAACCCATCAGGTTTTGTACTCTTATAGGATAGATTATTATTACTTTATTATTTCCACTCAGTATAGTTAAATTAACTTTCTTCTGTCTCATTAATATTGCTTACATCACGCACTGTGCCATATAATGAATAATATGCGATGGACGTGATGTACGTGATAATTAACAAATTGTTTCCAGATTCAGATAAAACTAACTAAAATAATTCCTGAATGTGCCTTTGTTAATTCTGAATCATTACATTCAGGATGACTGCATTCACTTTGGCATTACTGAAGGTCGGGAAACGGACAGTGTAGGACTAGTAAATTATCTCCTCTTCTCGCTTCCTTATGAAAGCTTTTGGTAACTAGGAGGCACTAAAATTACGTTAGTCGTTAAGTTCAACTTTATGGTTGGTTTAACTAATACATTCGAGATTCTCAGTGAAATATAATTATGACGAAATTAAGTTAAAGTGAACGGCGTGTACTTGATGTTAAGCAAAATTTTGTAGCGTACAGCTGTCGTAGTGTTTCCTGTTCTTCAGGATGCTTTCAAGCTAATTAACCAAACAGACGATTTGTAGAATCAGTAGCCAATATTTTATAAAAATTAATAAACTTTACGTCTTATTTATGCTACTAAAATCACAGTTTACTCTAAGTTAATGTTAATAAAATTACTATCCGGGTGCCCGGCGTTACACGGTAATTTATTTATATTAACTCGACAATAATGTCTCTGTCAACTCGTGATCAAACCGTCAGATAGATCGAAATATTTTTGAAAATTTATCTTTCCCCGCCCCTTATCATCAAACTCGCACAAATTAGCGATGAAAATATTTTTTTAAAATTTAGGTTATAATTACAACAATACGCCTTTCTCATTTACACAAAATATTAATTCAAGTACACTTCATATGTTCAATGTCCAATTAACCACTCTGTACGCAGTTAGAATGCACGGAATATATCAGAAGTCAGCAATACGAAATCGAAACGTCAAAGCTACGACGCAATGATCTTACGCCTGTAAAATGACACGGATTATTAAAACGGTCAGGCTGAAATTTTGGTACTATATATGTTTATGAGAGAAATCCAAGGAAATATATTTTTAAAAAGTTGGTAGGAAATTAAATAAAAAATGGGGTTGGACAACAACGCCACCTACCGAGTCGAACTATAGTTCAGAACCACCCAGGTGATGCCATAAACACAAAAAATAAAATTATCAGTATCGGTCGAGATGTTTGGGAGGAGGAGAATTACAAAATCACACTGACCGGAATAACGCCACAGTTTTACTACAGTGAGATCCCAACAATCTGAATTATAATTAAAACAGTAACTCTTCAATTGTTCATTTATCTCTTTAGTATAATTGCGAACTCAACATGCACACTCCAACAATCATAGTTCAGGATTGTTAAATGATTGCTGTATCTCCTTTAAAATTATTTTGTTGTCATAAACAGCTAACTCATTAACAATATCTAATAATCCAAAAAATATTATCATATTTTTATTTTTAGTGTTGGGGATGATTCAGATCATCATCATCATCATATACGAAGAAAATGTATTACGGGTCAGCGGACCGTATTAGCTGCTATTAATTTCTTCTTGAAGCCACATAATTGTTTGAAATCAAATATCTACTTTCTAAGTAAAACATTTACATTCAAAATCAATTAATACTCAAACGTATCAAATATTCACGAAATTAATTAATACCTGACAACAGTTAGGATATTATTATGCTTTATTCAATTTGTCATCGATGTAACATCCCATCAATTTCTATTGATTTAATCTGATGAGATAATTAACGTAGTATTTATTCATCATGTCAAACATGCCAATATAATCATTTGCACTAGATACTATATCAGTTGTCAAAACATCTTAGTTAATTGCGTGATTTTATTCATGTAATGCAAACCTTGGATATACTCTTTTCGGGTAAGTTGAACACACTGTCAGGTAATGTCGTAAACTGGCTATGAGACTTCTCAATCTTTGTCCCAAAGCGAAAATAACGTTTCGGTGAAGGAAAAGCTTATAATAACACAAATTCTGCCGCAATAGCATCAACAATATTCTAATATCTGTAAGTTAAATTGAGAAGAGTTCCATTGCAGAAAATTTTTGGGAAACACTGCTCTACAATAATGAACAAAATTTCATGAGATCGCACAACAGATGTATAGGATATTACCAATCAAATTAATCACTGGTGATATTTATGTAGAAACTGAACAAGTTTCTACTAACACAATTCACTTTACTAAACAAAGACGGTTTCCGCGATATTCCAATGATCCGCGTCAGCTGGGTGCGTGACGTGAAAGAAACTGCTGCTAAGAAATGAAATAATTCTGGAATATATTTTAAATCAACCTGGATGTTATATTTTTAAAAGGAGATATTATTTATTGGATGCTTATTGTAGACCTATTTATTCGAAGCGTTTGAATCCGCCGGTGCGTAATTTGGAGTATCGACAGGCGGGCGGGTCCGTCCTTCACAGAGACGAGACGCCCGAAGCATTCATCAACCCTGCATGCCTCACGTTATTCACCAAGCCTAATTAGAGGTCGCTATGGAACTCAAAAGCCTCCCCAGCAATATATCATCTCAGTCTTCAGACCAGTTTGCTAAACCGTAACGTGAACGCTCTTGTCTCGTACTTGTAAACGAGGTTCATGTTGCAGAATCTGCTTCACTGACAGGCTAATTTAGCTTATCTTACATTTGAACGAAAACAACATCAGAGGAACCATTAAAATTTCATGAATGTTAATTTTAAATGTATCTTTCAAAAATATTAATTCCTTCAAGCTCAATCTCTTATTAAATTTGAATTCAGACACCAGATACGGTAATACATATTGGCTGCTCTTGAACTTTTTTAACTTATGCACAACATGAATATTTTTGAACAGTGATTATGAAAATATTAATAATACTACAATAGCGAGTGGTACCAATATATTGTTGCAATAAACTCTACCCGTAATAAGCTACATTTATAATTCCGTAAAAATAACGTCAAATCACAGCTTATTTTCAAAAGCAACAAAATTAAAATCAAGTTTCACAAATTTCTAATGCAAAAATATTTATCCTTATATAAAATCCGAATAATGGTAGTATTGAATACAGCATCATGCAGTAAGTTTTTCATTGCATTACAAATCCCACACCTTCCATGTCCTTTCATTAAAATAAAATTTTATTAAGTCAAATAAATCACAAAAAGTCCCCAAACAGTAATCATTTTATAAATTTGCCAATCCAAAACTGTTATTTGATCTGTCCGCCCCTCTGTGTCACGCCCTGCTTGCTGCCTCGTCTGTTGAACCCTTTCGGATATATTATTGAGCATTAAGGGTGGTGGAGGTGTAAAACTGTAAACAGCACATGCGCATTACACGTTCAAGACGCATTTTACAACTGTAGAAAACACAGGCTACTTTTCTAATTAGAATCAATAACTCGCATTAAATTATAAGTGAATCAGACCATAATTTACACTTAACAATTACACCACCATTACACAATGTTTCCTCCACACCTCTTCAAGTGGATTACGTATGATTAGTAGACAATTGTAAATTTTGTGTAAATTTATTGTAAATTACTGTCTGAGGCTGGCCATCATTTATAATTCCGTAATATTTTACAGACAAATCAACCGTGTTGTTGTTGTGGTATTCAGTCTGAAGAACGGTCTGATGCAACCTATCATGCCACTCTATCTTGCACAAGCCTTTTCATTTCCTTATAACTAGCACACGCATTCTCCCTAATCTATTTCTTCATTGGCCTCCCTCTTCTGTTCTTACCCCACACACTTCCCTCTATTGCTAATTTTACAAGACCCTCCTGTCTGAAAACGTGGTCTATTAATCCATCCCTTCTCTTAGTCAACGTCCTCCATATTGTTCGCTTTTCCGCTATTCTGTTTAGAACTTTCTCGTTTGTGATTCTATCCACCCATCTGATTTTCAGCAATCGCACCACATTTCAAAGGCTTCTATTCTTTTCCTTTCCCCAACTCCTATCGTCCACGTTTCACAATCATATAACGCCACGCTCCATACGAACATTTTTAGTAACGATTTTCTAATATTCACACTTATATTACCCGTAAGTAAAGCCATCCTTGCTTGTGCTATCCTACTCTTTATGTCTACTATACTTGTACCATCCCTAGTCATTACGCCTCCCAAGTAGCAGAATTCCTTAACTTCCGTTAAAATATCCCTTCACAATGTAATACCTTTGTTATTATGCTGTTTCCAAAACTACACTCCATTACCTTGGTTTTCCCTCTATTAATCCTCATATTGAAATCTTTCTCCAAGACTCCGTTCATGCCATTTATTATAGTTTCCAAGTTTTCTTCTGATTCTCCTAATACTACAATATCGTTGGCAAAGCGTAAGGTTTTTATTTCTTCTCCTTGCAGTATGATTCCTTTTCAATATTCCGTTTTCACTTTAAGTGTTCTATATATAAGTTAAAAGGCATGGGTGACAGACTGCATCCTTGACTTACTCCTTTCTTGATTTCTGCTTTCTTTTCTTGGTCTTCTATTCTAATTAACGCTGCCTGTCTTCTATAGAGGTTATGTATATGCCTCCATTCTCGATACTTTATTCCAGTGCTCTCTCAAAATCATTAATAGTGTGTTCCAGTTCACACTATTAAACGCTTTTCTAAATCTACAAAAATCAACCATAACTATAAGTAATCACAGTTTTAATTACGACAGTTGTAAATATTCTTAAAATTACGACACAGATAATTATTCGTGTAATAATCTATGTACCGTAGCATTTGCACATATATGCACCAGTTTTTCTGTCCAATTCTTCAAGTATTAGAAACTGATTGAGGTGTAACGTCCTCAAAAAACTTTTTACATCTGACGTAATTTCGTGTTTCTTTCAGATACAGCTCTTTCAGCAAATACTGATACAGATATAATGTTCCATTACCTGATTTGTAGGAGACTCTATTTCCAAAATCCGTTACGGAAAGTATGTCTTAAAACTCCATATTTTTCCTCTAAAAATATTTATTTTAATAATTCTTGCATGTTCTCCTAATATACGTCCCAAAAGTTTCCTTTTTGACTTATCAGTAAAAGTTCTATGAAGTTTTTTTAATATTTATGATATGATATGAATTAAACGCTTCAGCTATCAGTCGACTGTAGATCAGTGCATAATTTCCATTATTTGAGAAATTATAAAACAGGATTTAAGAGCAAACTACTTAATTAACATTATCTCATCACAAATTTTGTTTTCCTCTTTATTGCAATTTTCGAGTATCATCGCACATGAAATAAGACACCGAGTTCCATATTCATGCCGCATGGGTCTGCTCTGCAGGTCACGAACTTTATGCTAAGGATAACTCTTTTAAACATTTACTGGCGTATAAAAGATTTCTTCTCGTTTGCGAGCGTGCGTTTCACACAACGCCCCCATCTCCCTTCCACAGTTTTTAATGATCCTTCGTGGCAGCAGCAAGGAAGCGAAGTAAGCTCAGTAATTTGAGAAGGTGCGATATAAGCGTGCCTTAATGGAATCCTCCTCCACTGTGTACTCGAATGTAAAGCAGACCACCAAAGGGGTTTCTCCTCAGCTTATATTCCTAAATATATAAGCCATCAAACTTTATGACTTGTTGATAACGTTTTCCAATTTATTTGCTGTTATGGTAAATATTTTTTCTGATACGAAATAATTTAAGTTATAGGTGCGAACTATTGCTCATTTATGAACTCTACAAAACTTTAAATATAAAAATTCAAATGCTTATCAGACTTAAAATTAAATTTTTACAAACCATACAACAAATACTATTCTACTTATTATAAATAATAACTACTTTCATAGAAGCCTATAAAATAAATCTAATTTATCTGAAAACCCAGAAATGTCTCAAAAATTTCCCATCATATTAACAAATCTTGGCAATGAAATTTCTTTGCATCGAAAGGAAACACCAAATAATACCTAGCTTAGCTGTGTAATTTTTTTTTCTTTCCCCATGGCTCTACAGACCATAAAGGCCTGGGCCTACCAAGTCGACTGTTGACTGACATCTTCCATGACACATTCTGAATTTGGAGTGACACGTGGCCAGCCTATCGATCCTCCAACAGTCTTAATCCCGGTCTTCTCGACCATGACAACACAATCATCCAAGCTCATGTTAGGATTCGAACTCGGGACTTCTGGGTTGTGAGGCAGCAACGCTAATCAGTACACCACAGGAGGTCGGCAAGCTGTGTAGTAAACATGTTTAATAACTCATTATTCTTTTATTATAAATA